>SWKU01000005.1:1121247-1551371 GCA_011058905.1 Curvularia kusanoi | reverse complement strand
TAGAGTTAGCTACAATTAAGAATAAGACTATTGCTACAAGGGTATCTTCTATTTACTTAGGACTTTGCCTCTTGCGTTAGAAGAGGAGAAAATGCAGATTACTAAGGACTGTAAGAGGGTAGCACTACGCCTTACTTACATCTAGTCTAAACTTTTATAAACTAGACAAGTAGCTGCAATTGCACCTTTGCTAGCTCCTGTAGGGGTTGAATTGCAAACGTAGTTTGAAGAAAAGAGAATAGTCTAAGGCCTCTTTAGGCGACCCCCCTAAAGCAAATATCCTCTTATCCTTTAAGCTGTTATATCTCTAACAAAACTAAAGAACTTGTAACCAAACTAAGAGCTGTGCTTGCGTTAAGGAAGCAAGCAACTAAAAAGCTACCTCTACCCTCTTAAGAACTAGAAGCAGCTGTTATTTCTTAAGCAGAGCCTTCTAAGTTACTATTTAATGTGTCTTTGTTATTAGATAGCAGATTGCCTCCTCTTCACACGATAGAGTGGTGGCTAAAGTACCTGCCTGGTAGAAGTACGCATCCTTCGTACCCTTGGCCTCTTGCTAAACTGTAGCTTACATTCACTTCTCACCTTGTGCTATATGCAGCTAAGTTTAGTAGACTCTCTATAATGCCCCTTAATTAGCTACTATAGGCAGTATAATTAATAGGCACCCCCTAGATTAGACAGACTGTAGTCCCAACCTAGACACACATAATGTGCACAAGATATTTTTAATACTAACCTAATAAAGCTGGCGTTAACGTTAATCTTGTTAGGAACACCCCTTAGCCCTTACACCCTACTGTAACATGTTTTACTAGTATAGAGCATCTACAGGTGTTATACTTAGCTAGTTCCTACTGCAGGAAAGGCGTTGTAATGTAACAATTGCGTAGCGTGTTAGAATTAAAGAAGAAAAATGCCCTAGAAATTAGAAGGTCAGTCTCTAGAGTCTAGAGACAAACACCTTACGCTAAGCAGAGCTTGAGTTGTGTTGAAATGAGCCCCAACCTCGCCCAGATCTGTTGCTGCCAACTATAGAGGTACAGCGTCCTTGCTACACATGCTGTGGACTTGCAGATTAGCGCAGGTGACAAGCTGCGCCCTACTACCAAAGTAGGATTATTATAAGATAAAGGCTTTGTAATGTGTTATAAGAGGTTTGTTTAGATACTGCTTTGTAAGCTCCTATAGCAAAGTAGGCCCCTAGAGCTAAAGGACACAAGCTAGCTAATATGCAAGAGGAACATTATAACTCTATTACGTCAACTTTAAGCTATACAAGATTGCTAGTGCCCTAAGCAACGTTGCATAGAACTCCGTTGGATAGTATCTAAAGGGTTTAAGTAGAGAGTTAACTTGAGCACCAACACATCTTCTCTTAGTATCTAGATAGCCTTCCTTGGACCTTTATTAAACACAATGTGGAATACATAGTGCTAATTCTAGCTGTTGCATTAGGCGCAAGCACCAGAGGGACAAAACCCCAACAACATAGATGTGTAGTGTGAATGGAACTTTTAGTGCAGGCGATTAGCAGAGCAAATCAATGCCTTTGGCTAGCAGGGAAAAGAACTAACTAGTATAATACCTTGTGTGTGCTGAAGCGCAAAAACATTCAAAGCACGTTTTTCCCAAGCCAAAGCCTGGTTTGCTTTGGTGCCTAGTTGGCTCTGGAGGTTGGTAACCCGGTGTGCTCTAGGGGTTGGTAGCCTGGTGTGCTCTGGGGGTCTTGTGTTGTCGTTCTACTCTGGTAAGCATGTGGCGATAAGCTTCGGTAAGCTTGTGACGGTCAGGTTGTGGCAAGGAGGTATCTGCAGTTAGTATCTGTACGTAGTTGGTATCTGTAGTTAGTGAGTGCTATGGGCGTTTAAAGCTGTAGGTGGTTAGTGTTGCTTGCAAGAGGGTTGGGTAAGTACTTCTTAGTGGTTAAGGGCTTCTTTGAGTTGAGTGCGGGCGTCAAAATACTGCGAGCTGTCAGCGTTGTTTACCAGAGGGTTAGGTGAGTACTTCCCAGCGGTAACGGGTTAAGGCAGGTGTGAGGCAGGGTCAGAGGGTCCTGTGGGTAATCAGCGTCGCTTGTAGAGTGGAGGAGCGAATACTTCCCAGCGATTGTTGATGGAGTGAGGTAAAGAGAAGAGGGCAAAGCTGACGGGGTGAGTCAATTATATTTAGGTAACGCGAGCCTGCTCACGGTGATCGTGAAAGTGAAAACACCGCCGTCAATCCCAGCCACCCTACAACACCACGTATATTGGATGGATTAATTATTGGTATATTACTAACTACCGTCTAAATAGGCTACTTTTCTAAAGCTTTGGCGCGGAAATACTCCCTTTAAAGAAACGAAAGATCGTGCTATGAGTATAGTTTAGCTTAAAGCAAACTTAGCTTGTTGTTTAGATTGCTATAATTATAGCAAGCAAATAACATAAGAAAATAAGAGTTATGTACTATGCTATAAACTGCTTCTAGATTGTAGATTGCAGAGATAACTAAACTGTTCTGCTTTATTAAGTTTACTATGCGTAATGCGCAATCCTTCTCCTAGAAGGGTTTTAGCCACACTGCGGAAGTATTTAGGGAATCTAACTATTTAATTCTTGCCTCTAGATTATGTTCTAGGTACTGCGTTGCATAATAACTATATGCAGAGAAAAGCGTAAGGGCCTAGAGGATGGTGTTGCACTAGACTTTTATTGCATTGGATCCTTTGAAACCCTTAGAGACATTTATATCCCTCTGTAGTAATTAACGTGCAAGAGATGTATTAGGTCTGTAATAGGTAGGTACGTTGATGTAATCTAAGCAGAGTGGATGAAGAATTGCAGCAAGCTCTATTAAAAGTTGCGTTAACTCTGGGAATTGGAGGCGATAGCTAGAATAATTATCCCCTGTGGCGTTGGCGTTATACAATAGAATGCTATCTATAGTCTTTAAAGGAAGATTATGCTGCAGCTGCAAACGAGGAGATGTTTAAGACTAGTCCTGGGTACAATTTACATGTACTGTCTGTGGTTTAACAGGTGTAGATTTAGGAGTTAGTAGTCTGGCGGGCATTGTCTCTTAACTTTAACAGTTCTAAAGGAAAATTTCTAGATATCTAGGATTAAAATTACTCCTTGTATGTGTAAAGTCTAGGTGTTAATTTACGCATATAAAGACTAGTGCAAAGTAGTACTGTTACTGTGCAGCGCTAATAACAGAGGTGTGCAGAATAGCTAAACTCTATTCTGTGCTGTATTTTAAAGCATGCATGCAATAAGGGGAAAGTAGAGATAATACTAGACTAACTGTAGTAGTATTAAACATACCTTGTGGCAGTGTAGCTATAAGGTTAAATAGTGCCCCCCTACTTAAGGACTATGCTACCTGCTCTGTTAGAATACAGCCTCTTATGCTCCCTAAAAATATTTAAATCCCTCTGCTAGCTAGGGAGTATACTTCTCTACACACACGAAGAGTTTAGTGTAAGTGTAGACTCCCTCTTTATAGGGGCTTGCACTACTATATTACAAGCTAATAGAAAAGGCGCTATAAGCAGATTTGCTTTGAGCAGCAGGTTCCCTTTACTAATTCTGAAGCTAAGGCTACACAAGAGAGACACACTTACACCTATAACTACAACATATCTAATAGCTTGGGCAGTAATTCTAACAGTAGTGCTAAAAACATTGCTCTGCACTATTTAGACGTCGAAAGAATATTAGAAGACGAAGATTATCCCTATGTATTGGATTAGATAGAGTATGTAGCTAATAATAGCGCTAATAACAAATAAGGCTTTAGCATATTAGCGCGTGTTAAAGACACTAGAGCGCTAGACATGTTTAACGCCTTTGCTAGAACTCTAAGAGAATAGGTATAGAAGATGCAGAGAGCTATTTCTAAGCACTATAATATTAATATTAGCAACCCTACCTAGACAGGTTAAAAAATTATTAATAATATGCTTAGAGATGTTATTAAGCTAATCTACTTGCACTGCTGCGCTGATAGATGTATAGCATTTACTAGTAGACTACTAGCTGCAGCTTACTGTCTGTTATGTAGGAAACTACGATATAATCTTAACAGAGAGACAAACTACTCTTTCTAGTACACCCCTCTACTCCTAAGACTTTGCCTCTAATACAGTAAAGCAAGAAGATCTTAAGAGTTAACCTCTTACTACGCAAGTTTTGACCCTGCCTAGCCTAACAACGGATACTAAGACGATGTGTTGAATAGGTGTTGGTTCCAAGAGTGCTAGGCAAATAGCTACTTTTACAATAATTAAGACTTAGCTCTGAGGCTTACATTAGACGTAATTAGGACTGTTAAATATCTAAAGAAGCGCTAACTTATTATACTAGTAGTGTTCTATCTACTTAACCTGTATCTAGGTATAAGGGAGAATGTATCTAACGCACTTACTACTTATCTTATACTAGGTGGTTTTAACAAGGAATTTGTGGATACTTGGCTGGATCTACTCGTAAAGGAGCTGCTTAAGTTAGACAAGGGGGTTATTATCTATAATAGAGCATCTAAGAGTAACTTTACATTGCATGCCTACGTTATCCTAGTTACTAGGGATGGACTAGCTATTGCTGATATAATGGGCATAAAGAGTCCTAGGAAATCAAAGCAGAGTTGTTAGCTGTGTCCATTCAGTAGCACTTAAGGAAGAGGTGGTAGGTATTACTACCTAAATAGTGATAATCTGGAACTAGCCCTTTACGTTAACATGTAGGCGCAAATTAAAATACTTTAACGCTACTGTCCTACTAACAACAGCTAGTAACATTACAACAATATTTAAAGAGATCTAGGCGTTAACTAATAGTTAATTCTTATAGACCTGCCTACTATCTATTTTCTGCACAGCTTTCTAATTAACACTATACACTTAATAAATTACAACATACTAAAATCTATGTTCTGCCTATAGAAAGCGTCCAAGTACCCTTAAGATTAACGGCTAGCTATTAAGTATCTGTGGGTTATCCTAGCAGCAGACTAGGACTTAATTAATAAGAGCGTATTAGCTTTACAAGCTACTGTTCCTACTTGTGTAGGGACAGCCCCCTATAGTATAGGCAGCTTTAGGAATTAGACTATATATAAATAGCGTTTATACTTTCTTACATATAGTGCTCCTACTCTCTACTACTATCTAGCAGAGCTATACGCTACAAATTTCCTATACTATTACCAGCTGCTGTGTTCCACAAGTTAACAGAACTTTATACTATCTAACATTAAGCAGGTAGAGATTTATGCTACTACATTTGTGCGTAAGTACAAAAACATATACTATAGTAGAAACCCTAACCTACTCCCTTCTTGCACAATACAGTATTACTATCTACTTTACCTTGGGCAAAATATTTAAGATTTTGGACTACTATTAGGATTTGCATAATAGACGTTGGAGCAATTTCTCTAGACAGTTTGTTGTTTCTCTACCTTAACTGCCTACAAATACTAGAGTGCAGAAATTAACTTATTTACTTAGGAACAACTACTGCATGCTTAGTAGTGTTATACTAAGGATGGATTAACAACTAGCAGCTGTATTCTAATGTATGCTAATAATGCTGTTTAACTACTAGGCAAACACTAGCTTAAGAGAAAGAGTGGCCAAATTATGGACCTAAAGTGGCAACGTGAGCTAGTAAGGATAGACTGTCCCTACAAGTCTTGGTATACAGGAACCTAGCTATCTAATCTTGTTGTGTATTACAGCTTAGTGTTACTATTAGGTGCAATAGTTTAGACCTTCTTGCAAGATTAGTAGAGACTTGTATTAAGAAACAGCTTAATAGTTATATTCTATGCAGACCTTTCTGGTTAGAGAGAAACAGTGCAGCTGTCCTTTAGTACTGTAGTTGTTCTATTTAAGGACCTAGGAAACTTAACTTAATAGGCTGGTATTGCTAGATACTGCTTAGTGAAGCTACCTAGCTCTATTAGTAGTCCTTCTTAACCAAGGATGTTTAACGAGCACGACAACAACTTAATCTGGATCTCTATAGGTCTAATTGTTGATCTTGTTAGCGCTGCACAGGTCTACTTCTAGAGAGGGGTACACACTAGAAAGTTACTTTTCTTAGTAGATAAGCACTGTTGCTCTAAGGTTAACGCTTCCTAAGACGTACTTAGTATTAGACCAGAGCTTGCAGCAATGTATTAGAATAGATATTAATGTATACAACTATCTATGCAACATGCTAAGCGTAAAAATACTTAATAGTAGTAGTGCTGAAGATATCTACGTAGTATAAAAATACACCCCTTCTTATGTGTAAAAATACACCCCCTATGCAGTGTTTATAGCGGTCTTTCTTCTGTGCTAATTACACCCCAAAGGTGCGGTGTTTTTTTACCCGATTTGGTACCGTAGTGTAAGTCCATTTTGAAACAGAGACGCAACATACACAGATTCAGTGTCGATTTTGATTGAGGAAACAGAAAAGTACTGACACTCGTTTGAGGTTCTCCCAGCGAAAAACATATGTCAGCTTGAATCTGTTTTTGACAGATATGTTTGGATCAGAGTATTTTGGGGAACAAACATAATCCTTGGAAACATTTGTTTGTAGAGCTCACCAGACAGCTCCGCAGCACATGGGCGATCCTTGATACGATTTTGAGACGCAGGAGAAAGAACACACCCATACAGCCACTCGAGATACATTTGAGTCAGACCAAAAGAATAGATGTTGAGTCCAGAGACTTGACAGAGAAAGACATATTTGAACGTAGCTTTTGACAAACAGACATGCGACTCCCATACCAAAGTTTTGAGAGTTCCCAAACAGGCTGGGCATACCAATACTTTGCGTCATATTTGAGAGGAGAGAAACCCAGAATTCATGGTCAGGCAATTTATTGATTTGAAGGAGAGAACGAAGAGACGACATCATAAGGCTTGTTCTGTCTTTTGATGCGAGAGAGAGAGAGAGAAAGAGAGACAGCATGCCGAGGACATGGGGGCCATTTTGAGTCCGGAGGCAGAGGAACATAGCGAGAGTGGCTTGATGTTGATAATCATTTGAATTCCCCGGTGCGCCCCTCGCAGCCGGCAAAGGAACACATACGTCTTAACTTTGCTTTTTTGATTGTTACAAATATCGTGGACTCTGCCAGACACAAACTTACAGGTGCGCCATCCCGGTTTTGTTTGAGGTCTCTGAAAGCACAGCCCATGCGTGTCCAGACCACGTCCTTTTGGAAGAGAACAACGCAGAGAACATATTGATGTTCTACGGATGTTTTGAGAAAACCAGAGAAGCGAAGTCGAGGCTCTAGTGTTGTTCAGAGATCAACATGCGTGACTAGCAGGTATGGTTTTGGAGGCCTTGCAAGGAGCCGTGCGCATTGCATGCCTGGTCCGGTTTTGGCAGAGAGAAAAGCAGCACGCTCATAAGCGCAAAAATCGTAGATTTGGAACAAGAAAAGGAGCGAAGAGTACAGAATGCCGAGTATTTCAAGAGACGGACGTTCTTGGTTATATCCGTTGTCATTTCGCTCAGAGACAGACATGTGGAGAGTGATGAAGGTCTTTTTGAAAACCGCGGAAGAGTCCAACCCATAGAGCTCGGCGGAGGCGACTTTGGAGAAAAGCAGAGAACACGGACATTTGAACCTTATCTCCTATTTTGGAGCAGACTCGAGGGGCGGAACTTGGAACAGATAGAGTAAATATCTTATTCAAAGACAGACATGGCGGAAGGAACTCAGATTTTCGATGATTTGTGGACAGACTGATGCAAAGGTATTTGGAAGTGTGGCTCACAGAGAAGAAGACCAAAGCCCACATGGTGTGATGTTTATTTGACTTTTTGCAAGGGAAGAGCAATGAATTGAGTAGAAAGCCCAAAACAACGCAGAGACACAAGTAGCATTCTTCTTGCATGATCTTTTAGGAGAAGCGCGCATAGTCCAGACTTTGGGGTTTTTCAGAAAGAGAGTTTGCAGGGTAGCAAGAGCAGAGCCATACAGAGTTGCCGGTGAGCTTTTGGAGAGAGCCCGGATACGGAACATGTCGCTGAGACTACAGTATCTTGACAGAAATGGCACATGCCACATGGATATGATGCTTTCGTGAAAGTAACGTTGAGTAATAAAGTAGCGACAGTTTTGGGCTCGAAAACAGACATGCAGCAGGACCTGTGTAGTTGGGACATTCTTGAACCACTTGGAATATTGCCCACAGTGTAGATTTATTTGAGTCAAAAACTAAAAAAAATCATTCATGAATGCAGACGCTATTTTCAGAGAAAGGATACGAGTTGTTTTGAGACAGGCAAGATGGACATCTGCTAGCGTCTAAATATTCCTGAACATATATCGACGATTTGGTTCATGTTCTGAGACTTATGATCAGATCGAATCAACAGATAAGGAGGTGTTTAAGTAATATCCAGCGGAGCAAATTCGAAACGCACATACGATCTGTGTCCGTCAATTTTTCAGAAAGAGCCGAGAGACAAAGCATCCCACAGCCGGCGCAGGAGTCGAATCAGAATAGGCAATCTCAAGATTGGTTCAGATGAATAGAACAATGAAACACCTGTGCCCATATTTCGACAGAAAAACATTATGTAGGTCGTTCAAAGCTTCAGAGGTTCAGGCAGAGATCTGGGCGCTGGTCAAAGGCAAACATATGGCTTAAGAATTCCGCAAGTAACATTTGAGGTAGCTTGTCATCTTTTCCCACAAGCAAACATATGTGGCAACAAGTAGATTTTTGGGTCCGGTCCGGCGAAGATAGTGACTTCTCGCTATAGATAAGTAATTAAGATCTGAGCATGACGTGCAGCGTACCGATGCCAATTTCGACCACAGTCACATATGAGAAGATTGAAGTGAAGAACATGATCGCAGATAAGCGCTATTTGCTTATGATATAGCCATGATATCACATTGAGTCTGTAGAAGTACATTCAATCCTCAGTCAGGTTTCCAGATCTCATGGACGGGGTTTGAGACGCTCGAGATCAAACATATAGCTGCATCCGTGTGACTTTTGGTCCGCAAAGCTCAGGAACATATTCTGGCCCTCCAGAAAGAAGACCAACATCGTATATGTCGAGTGTCATTTTGATCTCAACCCGCGACCCGGCAAAAGCGATGAAAGAATGGGTGCCAGATACTGTTGCGCGGAGGGGACATTGTTCAGTGCTCAGTTCGTTTTGAACAATCTATTTCGAAGATAGACGCATGATCCTACATGGGCGGGTGCTCAGGTTGATACGAGCGATACCCTTCAAAAGATTGCATGTGAAGCATTGACAGATCTCAAAGCACATCAATCCCACCAAATACTGATGAGACCAGGCAGAGAAAACAGACATCAGAAGTTCTGGGACTGATTTTTCGTGTTGGTCACAGACCCTGACATGGGACGGGGACACAGAAAGGGCTCAGAGTATAGCAAGGGATGAAACGAATATATGCAGTCATATCACAACTTTGGAGACCACAAGCACACAACACCTTGTGCAATTTTGTCTTCGGGCGCGCAGAACATACCACCAGACGGCAGCCCTTTGGTGACTGCTCGGAGCCGAGGTGTCATTTCGGTTATGGGAAAGCGGTAAGAAAACGAACAGATATGGCGAGGCTCCCGGATACTTTTGGAAGGCAAGAACATGGGAGTATGGTTGTGTGTGTGCATCTCCAATGCGGTACCCAAACCAAATGTATGTCGCCAACTTTGATTACAGAATGGATTTGATGATGCAGGAGTGATATTTTTCCAAAGTCTTAGTTTGAGATGTATATTTGTCGGGTGCAGAATCACACGGCACAACAGTCCTGATCTGACCCTAGAAAAACGGTGAAACAGAACACCTAGACATGAGGGCAGTTTCGCAGACATATTTGGTACCCAAGTCTATGCGCGAAAACAATCGTGCCTAGATTTTGGATCATTCGAGCTGCCTAGGGACCATGGTTTGATGGCCGATGCCTGGCATGTGTTGAACATGTCTGAGTTATATCAGAACAGAGAAACAAACATCGAATTGTATTCCAGTGGATTTTGGATCACAGCAGCGCAAGAGAGCCATGCCATTCGCATTTCAAGCAGATACACAAACATCCCACCCCTCGCCGTCGCTTTTGAATCAGTGAAACAGGAATGGGGTAACATAAGCTGGGCGCGAGAGATCTTTCAAGGCTTTTGAGGATGTCGGAGGGCTAATGATTTGCATCAGACGAATCGCAAAGGTCCATCACGCCCCCATGCCTCGGTTGTCGCTTCATTTGAACAAATCAATATGATGGAACCGCAAGGCAAAGCCGACATCGGAAGCCAAGCTAGACATCTTGGTCGAAATAATAAGTTGCCAGGTACATGCTGTGTGCGTAGGCTCAAAGTCACGGTCCAGGTGGTAAACGAGAAGAGTGATTGGCACGCATCTCGAGTCAAGAACATCGGCACAGAATAATTTGAGCATATCTGACACAAGAGTGAATGTTTGCAGAGTGTAGCAAAGCTTGAGGTGTCGAGCAAAGGACCACAGACATGTGTTTTCCTTATTTGTGTTTTGAGCAGAGAATGAATCAAGTAGAACCAGAAGAAGAGCAGGCATTCAACAGTATTGGAACTTGGACACAGCGGGAGAAATGCAAAGCGGCCATAGTCTTTGAATAGAAAAGCAAGGTCGTTTTGAATTTCAATAGGGGAGCCAGAGGAGAGAGCAAACATTGAAGACTTCAAGCTGCTTTTTGTTCAGCCTACAACAGTCAAAGCAGCGTAAATATGTCTTGGAATGACAGTCTATTTGGGCAATCAGAGGATCATGTCGTACTTTATGTGAATTTTTGACAATATTCTGGATCAGGGTGACGTGCGCGTGCAAAGCAGACATTTTCACTCATTGTGGGTGTTTTTGAGAGCGAAAAACAACAGAGCGACCAAAGCATCCGGGAAGTGGGTGGGTATTTTGGTCGTCAGAAGAGCAAAAACATATCGACTCATTGTTTCAACTTTTGGTCAAGAAATGGGAACGGACAGAGCAGACATAAAGGCCTGGGTGCGAGAGTTGCACAGAGCGACAGAGCAGAGAAACATGCGATTTCTTTGCTGATCCTTTCTGGAGCAGACCAGGCACATTAGACGCCTCCAGCTCGTTTTTGGATAGCATAAAGAGTACCTGCAGCGAGAGTCGTGAGTGCGGTCCAGAACAAAGAAGAGGCATGGCACGCGCGCAAACATGCGAAACTACTCTTCTATTTGAGTTTGAATGGAGTAGAGAGTAGCTCGGGAGAATGTGATTGGAGGATTCCAGACAATGCTCCATCCAAATTCAGGTGTTTGTTTTGATAGTTCAGACAGGTAAGCGACCCGAGTTCACTAGACACTAGGGGAGCTTGGTGAATGATTGAGAACTGGAAAGAGGCAAAGGCAGACATCAGTGGGATCTGGTGTTCTTTGAAATAACAGAAGAGACGCTATTGTGCAGCAAAATCGATGTTCCGCGAATGCGGAGATTTATATCAGTGGTACATGGCGGATTGAGTTAGCTCGGAACGAGTATTCGAGGGAGAGAAGCGATCAAAGCGGACATGGAGTAGCGAGTCAGCCAATTTTGATGCCGAATCAGAGAAGATAGAATAACAAAGTATCCAGGAATGCGCGCTTTTTGGAAGTCTCAACAGAAAAACGTAGACATTGGGTTTTATCACCCCCTTCTCAAAGAGCAGCATAGCTCGTCTGAAACTGAGTTTGAGAAATCAGATAAAGGGTGTAAAGACAGAGATCTCAGCCTAGACACCAGATTTCGAAGAACAATACAGAAGGAGATGGACCAACATCACTCTTGTTGGTCTTTGAAGTCATGGCAAATTACTTCTCGCATTTGATTTTCGAGAAAAAGAGCAGAAAGCCCGGCCATGTGGAGAAGGCCAGCAAAGTTGTTGAGCAGAGAAAAGCAAACATTTACACGCTTCGTGAATGATTTGGATTGCAGAATATCGCTGGCATCACAGCAGCATCTCAATCTAGATGCCCAGAGCAGAAAAAGAGAGATAGACATGATCTCTATCGTGACATAGTTTGACATAAAGGGCGGAAGGCTGAGTCAATAGCTGGAATTCAACAAAGAGAGCAGAGAAACAACATAGATCGCTTGCCTCCAGGTTTGACCAGAAAAAAGAATTATTGCTTGTGACTCCACCAGTCACTTCATCTGCGGCATGGTATCGCCATCGCAGCTTTGATTCAAATTTTGAAGGATCAGAGCAGCAGGAGGAGAAAGGACATGGCGCCAACCTTGTATTCATTTTGAGAGAGAAGACATCGTGCCGAGCTGCTGAAACTTGGAAGAGCAGCCGGAGAAACAGCACATCTGCAAATATTTTGGCATATTGGACCAGAAGAACCAGACATAGAGGAGGCTGGTCATTATTTTGAAACAGCGGCGAGAAATGTTGTGTAATGCGGACATTGACATGTTGGTAGAGCTCCGCAAAATAACAGAAACAGACATAAAATATTCTGGCTTGATTTTTGAAAGAGAAGTCAGGGAGTCAATCAGTCAGATTTCCAGAAGCAACAACGAAACAGCATAAGCCGTGTGAGACTGCAACTTTTGGACCGAAAGCAAACAGACATGCGTCCTTCTTCCCGGCTATTTGGATAAACACAGAAAGATGTTTCCCAGTTGACAGGTTTTCTGAAGTATTCCATCGGTGGAACCTGATGAACCTTTCGACAGAAAAGAGCAGAAAAAAAGGACATTCTATGCTTCTCTGCACGTTTTGAGAAAGATCCAGAAAGGTCAAAGAGCTGATTTTGAGACCAGAAAGTCAGAAGAACGACAACCCACGGGTCATGGCATGCCTTTTTGAACAGAAGAAAACAAACATAGAGTGATGGCCCATAGAGTTTTGTAGCCATAGTTGAGTTTGATGCTGGAATAGCGGTGGAGACGGACAGACATTGATGTATATGTTCTCAATTTTGAAGGAACAGAAGGAGAGCGAGCAGACACAGGCCTGCGAGGCTACATTTTTTGAGTCCAGAGAAGAGAAGCCAGTCATGAATGGGTTTCATCGAGACTTGGAGAACAGAGCAGACATTTTATGTAGTGATCAGGATTTTGACAAGAGGGAGAGCGGACATGGGCGACCTCAATGAAAGGTTTCGAAGAACAGAATAAAGTGGACAGAGTATTTGCTCAGAAGTATCAATTCTTGGACAGAGAGAGGAGACAAACATCGAAGGGATCCACAGATGGTTTGAATATTGAGCAGAAGAGATGTTTGTGGGAGAGGTCTGGCTGCATTGGAGAGTTTTATATAGCACAAGGTGCACGTGACCTCTTCAGTCAAATTACCCGATGGACTTGATTCGCTATGTATGTTCCGTCTGCCTCGCCTTCCACGTACCCATCGCACACAATCAAGCCTCATCCCCACCCACCTTCCTACTCCTCCCACAATCCTCCAAGAATTCCACTAACAAAGCTTCATACTTCGCCGGATCCTCCCAAAACGGCGTATGCTGAAGACTCTCCATCCTCACACACTTCCCCCTCCACAAACTCCTCCACCCCAACCCATCCAAATAATCCAAATCCACATACGGCTCCTCCGCCCCATTAATAACCGCAATAGGCACATCCACCGTCTCCACAACCCTCACCTGATCCACCCCCTCCCCCTTTACAAACGCATCGAACATCACCATCCTGGCCCTTCCATCCACCCTCTTCGCATCCGTAACCATCCACTCCTCAAACAAGTCGTCTTTCCCCGCCGCCGCCGAAGCCCTGACAATCTGCTCAGCCTGCTCATCCGTCCAGTGCACCTTCGCCATAAGATTCTCCTCGTCCCCATCACCAAGCGGAATCTTAAACCCCGCTTTGCACTGCTCGAGTCCGTTCGCCGGCGGGGTCCCCGTTAACACAATACCCTTGAGCTCAATCTTCTTCCCTCCCCGCTCAGCCGCCTCATCTAACAACCCCACCATCTCCAGCGCCACATGCCCGCCCAGACTCCACCCGAGCGCGACAACGGACTCAATGCGCAGGTGCTCCAGAATGTGCACGGCGAGTTCTGCGTACCCGCGCTGGGTATAGTCGTGGGTGGGGTTGATGGCGTTGCTGCTGGCGCCGTGACTGGGGTAGTCGAATGTGATGATGCGGTATTGGGAGGATAGAGTGGGGGAGGTGAGCATGTGGCGGAAGATCTTGGAGGAGGAGCTGTTGCCGTGGAGTAGGAGAAGGGCTGGTGAGGCGTTTTTCAGCCCTGTGTCGGTCACGCTGATTAGGCCGTGGGGGGTTTCGAGGCAGAAGTCGGGCATTGTTGTGGTGTGTTTGTTGAATTGTGTTGCCTGATTCCAAGCGTTTGTATGGTCGGGCGCCGCAAGGTAAGGCTTGTTGACGCTTTTCAACTGTTTGGCGGGGTTTCTTTTGTTCAATTTGTGTTGAGGACCTCTGCGATATTTACTATGCATGTGAGACTCGGCATCACCCTGGAGTAGCACTGTTCTGCACGTGGCTCTGAAATAGATCGAACGTCAGCGCTGCTGCAGCACGACAATCGCGCTTGACTCCTTTGGGCAGCCTGCATGGTCAATCGCCGTAACACGAGAGCGAAACCGGTTTGCGGGACCAATTCCCGTGGGCTCCAGCATCACAAAACTGCGGAAAACCGAAGGGTCTGATGTAGAGATTGCATCAAGAAAATGGTTGGGTGGGGCGAGGGGTACAATTAATGTATGATCACTATTCTGGGCACCTACAAACGCGCCAAGTTTATGGTCGGACCCCACTAGCCTATGCTCTATCAATGTAACGATACTCTACTCGTCGTCTTCATCGTCGTCGTCGTCGTCGTCCTCATCATCGTCATCATCATCGTCAGCATCGCTGACCTCCTCACCAAGCTCCTTGAGTCGTTTCTGGGTCGCGTTAGTATAAAATCTTTTTGCACTTGTTTATGCGTGAACATACCTTATCTGCGGTCCTCTTCTCCTCGAGGTCGCCCAGAATGACCAACAGATCGTCGAGCTCTGTCTGCTTCTCCTTCTCCGCCTCCTCGGACTTCTTAAGCTTGTCCTGTAGATCCTTGATAAGTTTCTTGCTGACGTCGGCAGCCTTGTTGTCGGCCTTCGTGTCCTTCTTGGACGACTCTTTGGCTGCAGCTTCTGCCTTCTTAAGCTTTTCTTGAGCCTCCTTCGTTGCAGCCTCCGCCTTTGTGAGCTTCTGCTGAGCTTCTTTCGCTTTCCATGTCTGATCTTGAAGCTTCGTTTTGAGGTCGGTGATCTCAGATGTGAGCTTGTCCACATTTGACTTTTGCTCCGTGCCTTGCTTCGTTGCTTTATCGCTTGCAGCCTTTTGATCGGCTTGAATCTTCTCGATCTCAGCTTTGTGCGAAGATTTGAGCTTGTCGAGCTCAGCCTTGTGCGAGCTTGTGAGTTTGTCGGTCGCGCTCTGGTGTGTAGACTTGAGCTTTTCGAGAGCACCCTGGTTGGTAGCCTCATTCGCAGCCTCAAGTTCAAGAGTATGGGCTTGGTGCTCCGATTGCAACTTTTCGATGGCAGCCTGGTGTTCAGACTTCAGCTTGTCAATCGTTGACTGATGCTGTGACTTCATCGTGTCAACCGTAGACTGTAGCGACTGATTTTCCTCGGTCAGGTGTTGAATCTGTGCATCATGCTGCTGCGCTTGAGCCTGTGTCTTACGCAAGGCTTCGTTCACAGAAGAAAGCTCGTTACGAGCCTGTTGGTGTGCTTTCTCAAGCTGCTGAATCTTCTCAAATGCATCCGAACGAGCCTTTTCGGCGGCTTCGAGACGGCGCTGTAGCTCGGTTGAGGCTCTATGCGCTTCGTGTAACTTTTCGTCGTACTCTTGTTTCGTCCGTGAAACGGTAAGAGTCGACTCCTTGGCGGCTTGCTGCAGCTTGTTGTTCAAGGCTGCAATTTGCAGGTTGTATTTGTTCTCTAGTTCGAGCGACGACTTCTTATGTTCGCGGTCCTTAGCCTTGATCTCATTGTCAAGATCATTGTGTAATTTGTCATTGATACGCTTCAGCGTATTCCTCTGCTCATCAGCCGCTTGTTGTGTCTTACGGTGAGCGGCAACTTCCTGGTCTAGCTTCTGCTCCAGAGTCATCAGGTGTCCCTTTAGCTCCTGGATACTGTGCTCTTTCCCGTCGATCTCGCCGCGTAACGCATCGACGATATCGCGATCGACACCGTCGTGTGTTTGATGCTGCTCGATATTTGGGTCACGGTCAATTGCGCGAATGAGACGACTAAAGTTGTCTTTCAGAAAGTCGACGCAGGTGTCGACAAAGAATACATCCGGCAGGCTTCCCTCGCCTCCACCGCGCTGCGGCAGAACTTCGAAGTCGCGAATGAGTGGGTGATTGCGCAATTCGGTGATTGCGTTCAGGTATTTCTCGCGCCCTAGTTTCCCGGTAAGCGTAGCCTGCAGTTCACGCCTGGGCACAGGAGAGTCTCTTGTCGAAAACTCGTATATGGTGCCGAGCAGGGCTGCACAAAGGCCGCGGTTGATAGTTTGGTCGCTTCCAGGTCTCAGCACTGCTTGTACTAGGCTTTGCAAGCTGCTTGCTTCGCCAAGGAAGTCGTCCACTGCAGCAGCATCTTCAAACAACCATCCCAGGAGGAGCATGAGGTAGCCAATCGAGATGCGCTCATCTTCTTCCAGCTGCAGACTTGCAATCAAGTTAGCGGTCACTGTCTGGATGCAGGTGACGACTTCTTCTCCGCTCTCCGCATCGCCCTCTTTCACCTGCATCAAAGTGTGTTTTGCTGGAAGATTGTCGAATATCAAATCGAACATCAGCGTCGCAGCAAACCACGTTCGGTAGGGGTCACCAGGGGACGCCCGCGAACCCTCCATCAGGATAGTCAGGGCATTCTGCGTCTCGTCTCCTGCTTCGTGACCACCGATTGCACGGTTGAGAAAATGCTCTCGGATTTGAGGATGGTTGTGAAAGTAGGCTTTGATGACGTCTGCGCCGGCGTTGCGGATGTCAAAGAGATCATTTGGCGCTGGCGTCAACACGAGGTTGAGCAGTGCCTCGATGACATAGACGTTTGTCACGCCATTGGGCGTAGCTGAGCCGTTCGTCACCTGCTGGCTGAAAGGCCGCACTTGTTCCTGTGCGAAACCCTCCTGCATCCTTGGATTGCCTCTGATCAGGTCGGCGCAGGTGCTCAAGGCTTCAACCTTGATCAACATGGCTGTCGCTGGATCAAATGCAATGCTCAGCAACTGGCGAACAAGACCATACTGTACAAAAGCAGCCTGATTTTGTGGTGTCGACGCGCTACCCTTCACCAGGAACATGCGCATGATGATCAGAAGACCCCACACATTCTTGTCGCTTTGAGGGCTGATCCAATCGTCTTCGTCCTCGAGTGTACCTCTTGCCTTCTTCTGCTTCTGACCACCGGGTAGCAACCTGACAAACTGGCCAGGATACTCCATCTTGGTGAAGTACATCTGATTGGAAACGTTGAACCGTATGAGATTGGCCAACAGCGACAAGCAGTCTTGGACTACAATGCCGCCCTGTGTGAGCCCGCCGTCGCCATGTATCATGTTGAAAACCTTAGTGAAGACATCCTCAAACACAAAGACCTTCTGAAGCTCGGACGAGGAACGGGTCAGGTCGGATAGCACGATCAGTGCCTCGTTACGTATGATGTCGCGTGGGTCGTCGAGCATGGCCGCGAGCCGGCTAGCGCCCATGGGAGCGATTTGGATGCATTCTTGGGTGCGTTCAGGACGTGCTTCGGCGCAGGCGCGAATCAGTTGCAGCGGATAGAGGCGCGAGTAGAGGTCGGGAGTGTCGAGTAGATCGAGCAGTATTGTCATGTTATCTTGACGCTATCATAAGCTCAGTTCTGGCAGCCGTTGGAGGAAAGTAGGAATTGCGCACCATGGTAAACTCGTCGGCCAGCCACATGGCAATCTCTTCTGACGCCTCGGGGCTGTTGTCATTGGGGTGGAAGAGCGCCAGCAGCGTCTCCAAGACCACCTTGAGCGTGTCCACATCGTCGGCATCCTTGGTGAGCGATGCGATCAGCCCTCGCAGAGCTCCTGAGGCAACCGATGCCGGGTACTCTTTGGCGAAGCTACGCAGACCAAGGATAGCAGCGCGGCGGTCTTCGAGAAGGGTCGCACTTGCCAGGCGGCTGCTGAGGGTGCTGATTGTATCGGTGGCCGTCTGCTTGGGAGGCGCATTGGCCTCGAGCACTCGCATCATCTTTGCGGTGGTATGGTGGAAGCTAGGGGACAGCTAAGGTAGCTACAAGATCATGGCAGTACTGAGGGGATCCGTTTAACAAAGTGCAACTGGCAAGACGAGAGTAAAAGCCAGAAGGGAAATCGCTACAAAAAGAAATGCATGTAGAAGAAGGGCACACCTGATCGAATGTCAGGGTTCACGACTGTCTATCCACGCTCCACGTATAATTTCGTGCACGGACAGAAACAGCAGCTGCGACTGCGGGTCGGCCGGCGCTTGCCCTATCGGCAGAAGCCCGGCCCCATGTCTTGGCAAGGGCCATCCAGAATAATCTGAACGCGCCTACCCATTCAGTCTCTCCTTCTTCATCCACTACATCGCCACTTCCTTTGTCGCGTCGTCCGATAAAAGGGCGTAGGATCGCGGCTGCGTGATCGAGTGACTGTCGCACATTTCCTGGAATTCTTGAGGTCGCTCCCGGGCAGCGTCCAAAGTCCACCTCTCGCCTTTCTCTTTCAGGCTGCATTCATCGACGGACGGTCGACAGCAGCGCTTTCCGTCTCCTTGTAGTGTATCGCAAATACTATAATAGGACTTCGAGCCTCAGTATACGCGCTTTCGCTCTCTCCCGTGCCACTCGCTATCGCAATCGCACCCCTACCACCTCTCATACTCTACACGCCACCGCGCGTCACCCGCCAACATGGGTGTTCCCGCTATGTTTCGCTGGCTCAGCCAGAAATACCCCAAAATCGTGTCCAGTGTCGTAGAGGACCAGCCTAAGAAGGTTGGCGACCAGGTCATTCCGGTCGACCGCACCAAGCCGAACCCCAACGGCGAGGAGTTCGACAACTTGTATCTCGACATGAACGGCATCGTCCATCCGTGTTCGCATCCCGAAGACAAGCCTGCGCCTAAGACTGAGGCTGATATGATGGTTGCCATCTTTGAGTACACTGATCGTGTCGTTGGTATGGTGCGCCCGCGCAAGCTGCTCTATATGGCTGTTGATGGTGTCGCCCCTCGTGCAAAGATGAATCAGCAACGCTCGCGTCGTTTCCGCTCTGCTAGAGAGGCTGCTGAGAAGGACGAGGAGCGTGCTGAGTTCGTCAAGATGCTCAACTCGCAGAAGGCTAGCCGTGGCGAGGACATCAACAGTATCGAGGAGGTTGTTGAGAAGACCTGGGATTCCAACGCCATCACTCCTGGCACGCCTTTCATGCATCTCCTTGCTGAGTCTCTCCAATACTGGTGTGCCTATAAGTTTACCACTGATCCCTCGTGGAAAGACATGAAGGTCATCATTTCTGACGCCTCTGTGCCCGGTGAGGGCGAACACAAGATTATGAACTTTGTTCGCTCGCAGCGCGCCATGCCCACACATGACCCTAACACTTCTCACGTCATCTACGGTTTGGACGCCGATCTGATCATGTTGAGTCTTGCAACCCATGAGCCCCGCTTCCGCGTTCTTAGAGAAGACGTCTTCTTCGACTCGGGTAAGGACAAGGTTTGCACACGCTGTGGCCGTAAAGGTCACATCCGCAATAACTGCGAATTCCCTGATGATGGGAAAAAGCTCACCGAGGAAGAAGCCGCTGAAGAGTGGGCTTCTTCTGAGCACCAACTCAAGCCGTATATTTGGCTCCACACTGGCATCCTCCGCGAGTATCTAGCGGTAGAGATGGACACTCCTAAGAGGAAATTCCCCTACGACTTGGAACGTGCTCTGGATGACTGGGTCTTTATGTGTTTCTTCGTCGGTAACGATTTCCTGCCTCATCTGCCTAGTTTGGAAATTCGTGACCAAGGTATCGATCTGCTCATTAGCATCTGGCGAGATCTTGCCGCGGAGATGGACGACTATGTTACCAAGGATGGCTTCCCCGACATGCGTCGCGTGCAGCAGATTCTGTCAGCCCTCGCTGGCAAGGAAGCTGACATCTTCAAGAAGCGCAAGGAGGTGTCGGACCGCCAGGCTGCTAAGCGTGCCCAGCGCGAGGCTCACAACAACCGTGGCCGTGGGGGTCGCGGAGGTCGTGGAGGAAGCAACGATCGCAACAATGGCGCACCACCCTTCAAGCGTGTCAAGGAGGATACCAGCACCTACATGAACTCGGGAGTGTTGTTCTTTGCTCCCCAGGACGCGCAGTCGAGTGAGGTTCGCAGCGCCCACAAGGACGTATTACACAACCGAGACGCACAAACGAATAAGAGCGCCGCGGCTCGTCTCAAGGAACTGATGAAGGCCAAGGCCGAGGGCACAGCTCCACCTACGGACGAGTCGACGCCTGCATCTGAATCTGCCTCTGCTTCTGGTGCCGACACGCCTGTTCATCTTGGAAAGCGTAAGGCCGACGAGATTGAAGATGCCGACAATGGCACACCGGGGCGTAACACACCAGTAGTTCCAGACGAGCCTGCGCAGGCCGAGAAGAAGCCAGATGGCCCGCCGGAGGATACCATCATGCTCTGGGAGCCTGGCTACGAGGAGCGTTACTACCAGCAGAAGTTCCATGTTGCACCCGATGACATTGCCTTCCGTAACAAGGTTGCTCGTCAGTACGCCGAGGGTCTCTGTTGGGTCCTGGCATACTATATGCAAGGCTGCCCTTCATGGACATGGTATTTCCCTCACCACTACGCGCCCTTCGCCGCCGACTTTGTTGGCCTCGAGGACATGAACCCCCGAGAGCTATTCGAGAAGGGCCAGCCATTCCACCCGTACGAGCAGTTGATGGGTGTCCTTCCCGCCGCTTCGAACCACGCTATTCCTGAGCCATTCCGCGTGCTCATGGAAGACCCCGAGTCTCCCATCTACGACTTCTACCCTGTCGACTTTCCCATCGATCTCAACGGCAAGAAGTTCGCTTGGCAGGGTGTCGCTGTCCTGCCTTTCATTGACGAAAAGCGACTTCTCGAAGCCATGGCTACCAAATATCCGGAGCTTTCGCCGGACGAGAAGGCTCGCAATGAGTTCGGCAAGGAGACGCTGATGTTCTCAACTGAGGGCGAGCTGTTCCCAGACGCCAATACTGCACTCTACCGCACCGCTGTGAAGAAGCACACTATCGACCACACCAAGTCTGGCGCGCTTCACGGTGAGATGGAACCTCACGATCTATTCGTTCCCGACAGCCAGCTCGTCCCACCGTTCGATGCTGATGGCGCGACTGATTTCGAGATCGTCCAAGACGGCTCTATGAGGTATGATCAAGTTTTCCTGTCCATTCAATCGTTTTGCTAACATATCACTAGGGTATACTACGAGATGCCCCCTCTTACTGCCTCCAACGCCCACAAGTCTGTCCTGCTGAAGGGTGTCAAGCTCCCACCTCCTGTTCTCTCCGAGGGTGAGAAGGCCGCTGTAAAGCGCAACCAGGACCGCGGCGGTCGAGGCGGTTATGGTGGCCACCGAGGTGGCCGTGGAGGCTACAATGATCGTGGCGGACGTGGCGGAGGTTACAACGGCGGCTACAACGACCGCAACGGCGGATACAATGATCGCAACAACAATGGCGGCTACAATAACAACAACAACGGCTATGCCGCCGGTCCGCCGGGCTTCCCCGCGCCCTTCGTACCTGGCGCGCCGTCTTGGCCCCCAGCGATGCCAAACGGCCTCCCGCCCCCACCTCCAGGCTGGGTCCCACCTCCGGGCTTTGTCGCCCCGCCAGGTTTCGCTCCCCAGGGTCCACCAGGCTTCGCGCCCCCTGGTCACCAGCAGCAGCAGCGTCAGAGTTGGGGTGGTCAACAGCAGCCACGCGGGCCACCACCCACTCACTCCGGCGGCAATGGCTACGGCGGCGCGAATAGAGATGGCTACGGAGGCGGTGGCCGCGATAACTACGGCGGAGGAAGGGATAGCTACCAAGGCGGCGGTGGTCGCAGTGGCGGATACCAGGGCAACAACCCGTACAACGATCGTCCGCCAAGGAACGATCGCGGTGGAGGTCGCGGCAGGGGTGGATACAACGGTGGTGGAGGGAGGCACGGAGGATATGGCGGAAATGACGGGCGGTGGAAGGAGGGCAGTGGTTGAAGCTTTTGAGTAGGAGCTTGGAAAAGCTTCGATAGCGTTTGTGGATAAAAGATCGAAACTTTGATTCTTGTCGAAAGATTTGTGCATCTGTCCATGTGGATGTGAGGTCGTTCGTCATGCCAAGGGCTGCGGTCACGTGCGGCTTGGGTCAGGGATGTATATAATTCTTTGCTCGTGCGCTTGGGGCTTGTTCATCAAATATCTCTCTTTCTTCTGTCTCAAAATGAATGAGCCTACGGTCAATGTTCTGTCTGTCGCTGTGTCAAATACCTTCGACACCGAGTACATGTAATGCCTCGCTTCTGTTGAAATCAAAATTTGACTCATTGGAATCTTTTCTATACTTCCAAACAAAATGTTTCGAGAGACCGTAGATGTGGTGTCTCTCTTTTTCTGTCAAAATCGCAACATTAGAACATCATGTCTGCGTCTCTGCTTCTCTGCTATCTATCTTCTCAAAATGCGCTCAGCGCCAAGCGATGTTTGTTCTCCGCTTCTGGCTGCTTCTTTAAATGACAGAATGTACTACTTATGTGGGCCGCTTCTTTCTTTTGAAAAACCATGAACTCTTTGACCATGTCTCCTCTTTTCTGTCGAAATTTGTTGACGAGATCACCATGTTCTGTCTCTGTTCTGTCCAACGGGAAGCACAGCACATCAAATGCGCTCTCTACCTTTTATCCAAAATCTCTGTCAATCTGTGTACATGTCTTGTCTCTCTTTTCTTCAATACAGGATTCAACACTGCGCATGTTCTGCCTCTTTGTTTGTCCAAAAATGCAAGCATCCAAGACGATGTGTTTGCTCCTCTTTCTCTGGATCCAAAAACTATACTCGGCTTCGATATGGCGAGTTTCTGGTTCTGAACTCCTCTCAAAAACAAGGTTCTTCATCGCCATGGTCTCTGCTTTCCTCCGCTCAAAGTAAACTCCTTGGCGTACTATCTCTGCTCTGTTCATTCTTTTCAAAAAGGGTTGTTATTTGGGCCATGTTCCCGGGTTTCTGCTCTGCTTTTCCCAAAACGAAACACGGTCACCGAGATGCTATGTCTGCTTCTGTCTCTGCTCTCAAATAGGCAAGCTGGGAGGCAATGTTTGGTCTCTGGTCATGCCCTCTCAAATTGAGTGGCAATCCCTGCTTCTTCTCTTTGGTTTCCTCTAAGAAACTCTGTTCAAAATTTGAGCAGTGTAACCGTATGCTCTGTTTCTGTTTCTCTTCTCTGACCCTTCTCAAAAATAAGAAAGAAGGGGGGGTAGTGTCATGATTGCGTCTGCTCTGCTCTCAAAATGACTCAGGAACTCCGGATGTTTGGGTTTCGGCTCTTTCAGCCAAAACCGGACCTTCTTCCTACCTATGTTCTCTGCCTCTGCACCGGGAAAAAGAAGATCGCATACTCATGGTCTATTTCTTTCTTTTCTTCTCAAAACACTGCGATATGCGCGTGGTCCGTCTGCTTGCACTGCTGCTGCCAAATTTACACCGAAATCGCGAATATCTGCTGAAAATACCTGCATCTGCTCTACTTCCAAGATGAACCCACTGGCTGCATGTTCGTTTTCTGGCTATGTTCTTCTGAAAGATTGCTATGCTCGAAATCTTTTCTGACTTCTCTAAAAACATGTTGGTCACTCATCATGGTCTGTTGGTCTCTCTTTCTGTCAAAAGAAAATAGCCAATCCGAATGGCTCGTCTGCTTGCTCTGCTGCGTCTTTGGCAAATATCACGAAATCACGAATCTTTGCATCTGCTGTGTTCTCAAATAGTGGAGGAAACTACATCATGTTCGGCCTCTGGCTCTGTCTCCCGGCATGCAATGAATGAGTTTGACTTCTGCTCTCTTTTCCAAAACCTTTACTATTTCTGGAATCTCTGATTGGCTTTTCTACTGTCTAGAATCCGCATCCTGATTATATCATGCTCTGTGGCGTTTTGTTCAATACCCAATTCAACGAGCAATGTCTGTGGCTTCTCTCTGCCTTCTCAAATATCAGCAAGGCTTTTTCGCACATTCTCGAACTTGGCACTCACTCTTTGGACTCTTTGAATGATACTACAGTCTGATCACGCCATTGATTCCAAATCGCAGAAACTGATCATCGATGTTATCTCCTCGTCTCGTCTTTTCAAATTGGAATTGATAATGGTCATGGCTCTGTTCGACTGTTCTTTCCATCCAATGTAATGCTACTCCCAATGGATGTTTCTGTCACCTCCCTGGAAATTCAAAAAGACTGATGAACTGGCTGATGTGGGGATTTTCGGTTCGCTTCTGACTTTGACCTTTGGACGACTTCACAGAATTGAGCATGTGTAGCTTCTCTGGTACCCTTACATCAAAGAAAACTTTCATCCTCAAAACCCATCAGAAGAAACTACATGGCTTTTCCCTGCTCTGTCCGTCAAAAATCACTCCTGCAGTCAAAAGATATCTCCCTTTGATCTCAAAATTCCCAAACAGTCAGCTCGAGCAAACATGTGGTTGGTGTCTGATCCTTATCTTCTGGAAATTCAAAACGCGCCGGGCGATTCCTTAGGCTTTCCTCCCTCTTAAATCTGGCGAAGGAAATTCTCATGTCCGTTCTTGCTCTCTTTGTCGCAAATCGATCTTGCTTAAGCTACAACTCTATTTAACTTTCTTACTCTTGTCCTCGAAATTCATCCACGCTGGCCCTATGTTCTCTGCCTCAGTTCCCAAAAAGTTCCTGCCACTGGCATATGTCTGGTTCTGGGGGCTAGCTACTTTGAAATTTTTCAAATATGTGAGCGCGTCTGTAATGTCGTCTTTTCTCGCAAATACACATGGCCGCTATCAACATCTGCTCTGTTTCTCTCTTCTGTCAAAATGTCTGGAGCAGCAAATCATGGACTGGTTCTTGCTGCTTTGTCTCGTCTCGAAAGGGGCTTTGGATGGTTGCCATGTTTGCTCTTCTGCTATGGCCCCCACTACAGAATCATCCTTTGCAACTTTGGTCTGGGCGGCTACCTCTGCCAGACGGCTTCATCTCTATCTCTTTCCAAAATTGGCCTGCGAAGAGAGCCATGTGTGTGTTCTGTATCTATTCAAAAGTAAGGATGTCGAACTCTCATGTTTGGGTTTTCTGGCTTTCCTCTCCTTGTCTAGCGTCTTCAAATGATTCTTTGCCCTCGATATGATCTGCTCCCCATATCCTAGGAACAGATCCTCTATTTTTGCCTTCTGAATCAAGTTGAAGCTTGTGGCGTTACCTGCTTCCCACACTAGCATCAACTGAGCCAATGTAGTGCCCCTCTTCTGTCCAAAACTCTATATCAGCAAAGAACGTGCTCTGTTTGGTGGCTTCTCTGCTCTTCAAATCAATACTATGGATCTTGGCGTTCAGCCAACTTATGCCGCATTCCCAAATTGGCACCCGCCTCCGCCTATGCGGTTTGTCTGTGAACTGGTATACACAGCCTTAGGTGATGCCTCCTCCTCGAAATGTACCCTGGAACAATTTATAGAGGGTGTATCTGCAAAATACTCCAAAGATCGACTCAGACCTTTCGACTTTCATCACCTTGCTCTCGATCTGAAGCCGCAGTCGCCCGTCGTATGTACTGCGCTTTTGCTCTGGCGCTCATTGCTGATCAAAAACAATCTTCGATTGCACATGTTCTGCCCGACTCGTCATCCTCCTCCAGATCTAGCTATTCGTCTTCCAAAAAATCAGCATCTGCCCAAAAGTTTGTTCCGGCATTTGTTTGTCTCCTTGGATTGAAAGTCAGAGCCGCAGATCCTATGGTCGCTCTACTCTTTACCCCAAGCCTGAAACGCAAAGGACCATGTGCGATCAGTAGTATCTTTACTATTCTCGGACATGATATTCACTATTTTGATATGTTATTTATCGTTTCTCTTCAAAATGGGGCACATCATGTCCATGTTTGAACCCGGTTGCCAGCTTCTCAAATAGAAGGTCTCGCGGTCTATGGTTCCAGTATCGCTTTACACTAGGAAGATGAAGTCTTTACCCTATGGCCTGTGTGTAATTCTCCAATGACTATCAACAAAATCACATTTTCCTCTCTTCTCGATTCGACTCCTCTCAAAACATCAAGATAAGCCATCCTAGCGTCTTCAACTTGTCCTTCCCAAGCTACAACATACCTGCCCTCCTGTCGAGTTCGACATCTCTCCGTTGGCTATCTCTCCCTGCTCAAAATCAATGTCATGTCTCTGCTCTTCAACCCACATATCTTCGAAGTGTGCGACAATGCGGTATGGTCTTTCGTGCTCCGCACAAAAGATGTACTGCATAAGCGTATGGCTGCTCCATCGCCAAGTCATTTTCAAAACATCAGGTTTGCTCTTCTCCCGAAAACTCTGTCCGTAGACCAAAATGCCCTGTTTCGCATCAAATATTCCAAAAATGACACAAAGGTTGGTCTTTGACGTTTCAATCATTGGAAGGTTTTCTCTATCTATTGACTTTCTCAAGAAGCACAGATGGGACCAATGTCTGTTCGTCTGGTATCAGAAACCATCCTGGCTATACTTCATGGCCTGGGGATCTCTGTGCGGGTTTATCTCAAATCTTGTACAATGACGCATCTTTCCTGATGAGAAGGGGGGGTATGAGTCTACCACCTTGTTCATAATTACGTTTCGTGTATCATGAATACAAATAATTTTAAATCACAGCGTCACTTATTCGATGTGTCTCTTTCTGATATTAAAGTTCACCACCATTATCTCATGCTCTGCTCGAAGCTGCTCTCCCCTTATTCAAAAAGATCATGGATCGCCGTAGCTTCTAAGGAAAAATACATCTTGGCTATGGTGTATCGCTGTCGGCGCGGCAACATTCTGCTGCTCAAAATCTTTTGATCAAATCCTCCAAAATCATATCTGTGTACGCTACAAAGTCATCGAGCTGCTTTCTTCAACGGGAAGATTGGCGAGTTTGGAATCATCTCAGTGCTTCTGTCCAAATATGAGATACCCCCAAAAGTATCACCAGAGACTACCAATGTTCTTCTGCGCTGGTCCGTGGGCGCTCGGAGACCAACAGCAGAGCAGTGTATTCTGCCTTCTCTGTCCGACTTGCAATGACGCCCCAAATTCGTCTACAGGCCGTCGCGGGCCTTGGAAAATTCTGTTCTCTGACCAAAAATTCATGCGAGCCCACTGATGTTACGTGTGCTGTTCCGGACACTGCCCAGGAAAGGTGTTTTCCCGAGGTCGTCGAAGCAGGTCTCATGTTGATTTTCGTATCTGCTCTATCGAAGATGACTCCAACTTTGCCAATGGCGAGGATTCCAAAAAGTTATCTGCTACTGTGTATGGTCATTCCAAGAGAGCCGGACCTCACCCTGATGTTTCTGAGTCATCAATAATATCTCCATCCAAATCAGGCTACTCTGCTATCGCATGGTCATTCTCAATCACTCAATCTTACTTTATGTTCAAAACCATCTGCCGCTTTCGCTATGAGCCCAATCGCGGATCCAAGAAATCTGCCTGATTATGAATGGCTGCTCGAACTGTTTGCTTGCTTCAAAATCATTGGGCTGGAAAATCATGTCCGCCTGTTTTCTATCTACAAAATCCAGCAAGTCCCCCCTATGCCTGGATACGCTCTTTTGTCTCAATACATTGGCAACTTCTGTGGTCCTCCATTTTTTGTCCAAAATCATTTACCTGGATATCCTATGTTTCTTTTCTGGTCGCTGTTGCATGCTCTCAAAACTCACAAAACACCGAAAAAGACTTCAGCCACTGCCATTTGTCTAGCTAGCTCTTGGCCCGCAGTCTACTCCTCGAAGAATGAGTGGGATACTACATGTCTGTTGTGTTTGTTTGCTTTGAACATCTCCACAAACTGCTTATCTTTCTTCGTCATCTTTTATTACGGCCTTACACCCTATGGCTTTCGCTCTGCTCGCCAAAAATATATGGTTCAAAACCTACTTCTGCTGCACTCCTAGCTCAAAAGTGCAAAGAATGCAGACGATGTGCTGCTCTTATCTCTGCCCAGCCTAGATGCAACTGTCTCTCTAGCTTGCGCATCTCTTTGTCCTAACGCTCTGGATTGTTGCAATCCCCACAAAATTGTCGAAATATTTATTCCTCCAACATATGGCTGTTGGAACCCTGCCTATTATCTGATTCAAAATTCGGACGGCCTCTTTCTAAAAAGACTCCGACACCGACTCATGTCCGCTGGCCCTTCCAACTAAACCCTTTTGTTGTCAGGATTGAATCTGTTCGATTTACTTCTGGCTTTCTGGACTTGCCGTGACCTTTGTGCAAGGTCAGTGTGCTTCACATATCTCTGTAAAAGCTCGAAGGGCTACGGCTACAGATCTACCGACGTACCTTCAGCCATCTTCTACCTCTATTCATGCTCAGAAAAAATTACTTGACATACATGTTTGCTCGGTCCCGCCTGTTTCCTATGCAAACTGGGGGTATTCCAAATCGCAGTCTTGGATACATGTCTCAGGATGACGCACCTCGATATCTCTACTTCCTCCGGTCAAATATGTGGACCTGAAACTTCATTGTGAGTGGTCCACTTGCTGATTCAAATCTCAAAAAGCTCTGCTCGAATGTCAATGTCTGTCTTTGCGGCTTTTCTCTGTCAAAAACCCGTCAAACGATTTGCCATGTATCTGCTCTGATTCTCTGCTTTTTTCAAATATTTCAAATCAAAAGACTGCCATGATCTTGTTCATTTCGAAGCAGCTCGATTGAGGGCCATATCCTCTACAAAAAGTCTTCGAAGCTCGCCATGTCTCTTCTGGTTGCTTTTGATCTCCAAATCCGTTACGTGTTATGCTTGCCACGTTCATCTTTCTGTTCCACTTTCAACTACCTAAATGTGCAGCTCAAACCGGGAGGCTATTTTGCCCTCTTTCCGCGCTTTCAAAGGAAAGGCAAAACGCCATGTGCTTTCTGCTGTTTGCTCTGGTCTCACGACGACCAATATTCAAACTTTCTGTTCCATCTCATTGAAAACGAAGGTCAAGCAGTCTATGGGTCTGTGTTTGTCAAAAACGTATTCTCAAGGCTTCATGTCTGTACTGGAACTCTGCTACTGTCATCTACCATGTTTTCTTCAAAATCTTGTCCCGAAAAGCTTACTTTTGGGACTCATGTTCGACAAAAGCTTCTATCTATCTCAAACATCGCGTCCCGTTTGTTGCCTATCTACTTGGTCAAAAGTACGCTGACCTCCAACCGATGTCTTCGCCTTCTCCATCTCTCCTTCTCTCCAAACACTACCCTCTGTACGAGATGTTCTGTTTTATCAAAACTTGGTACCGTCAGCAAATATGTGCGCTTCTCGCATCAAAACATCAGTACTCAGGAATGCTTCTTTCAAGATATCGACTTGATGAGCTATGCCCTGCAAAACTAACTTTCAATATCGACCATCATTCTGCCGCATCCTCTACTCGCAACATGTACCAAAAGACTGGAGCCCGCCTTCATGTCTGTGCTCTCTCTGTCTCCAAAAGAAGAAGTGTCACTCTTCATGTTCTGTTCTGTGCTCTGAAATCGAATATCCTGTCGTATTATGTCTGTTTCTGCGGTCTGTTTCTGCGGAAGGGAGAACAGGGATGAAAAATGGAGGTCATGACAAATGATGTCCAGCGTGTCGTTGTATATTTTCTTAGATAGTGATGTCGAGCCCCCCTCGACAATATGCACACCCAAATGCAAGTACATTGTATCGATCAATCTGACTACTGCTCCACTCCCAAACCACCCTATTCCAATGTGCCCACGCTCCCCCATCCCACGCACATCCAGCCCTCTCCTCTCCCCGTGCCACACCTGAAAATCCCACAATCTGCAATCCGCCTTGCCCCAATCCCCTGCATACACCCACATAGCCACCCACATACTCACATACTCCCTCGTCTCATCAAGCCTCGCTCCCAGCCAACCAAGCTTCCCAAGCGTGACCTAGCGCGGCCTAGCGCCGCTAGCACGGACATATCGACGAATCAGCATCCGACACCCTTTCACATCAACGCTGATGTGCAAAAAGCGCCTTGGTCGCGCCTTGTGAACCCTGTGTGGGGACTGTAGCATCATGCGGGAGTGTAAGGCAGATTCGCGCATGGAAAATGTGTATATAAAGGCATTGGGTGCGCAGCTGGGGGGTTTGAGTTGCGTGGCTCCTTCCCTCGTTACTTTCTTCCCTCACCGCTGCTCGCCAGACTGTGAACTACTGTGAACCTGAACAAGCGCCCCAAAACACCTCCTATCACACTGCTCCAAGCACAAATACAGACAATGCTGCCGCCGATCCCACACAACTCCCACACACGTGCATGTTATACCGTCCCTGCGCGCGGAACCCGGCATGGAGGCTACGTATTCACGTCTGCCGTGTGATCCGGGGCGCGCCCATACGAAGTACGCAAGTGGGGCGGCCCCCAAACCCCAGAAGTTTAAAAGGACAGCCACTGTCCCTGCCACACGTGTGGCACAGTCACTTTCGTAGATTTTCGACTACTGTTTCCCTGAGTGCAGGCTTTGGAAATATCTAATGATATTATATCGGTTTGATTCGTTGCTACTATCTTACACAGCTCTCGCTCGCAATTCTGGCTTACAAGCGCTCTGTCGAGCTGGAGACTATCCAAGATCTCACTTCGACTGTTGAAGTGCATTGCCTGCGCGGTCTTGTTACGCGTTCGCCCTTACCACCGGACCGGAACGCCATTCAGGAAAGCCGCCGTAGTCACAAAGGAAAGAGCAAGGAAAAGAGAACACAGGAAACAAGATGCTCCTGCCGGAGACTGGATCCAAGAATGTACAAAAGGGCAACTGTTGGCATCCTCGCATGCGAGAGCTCGTGGTTCGTTCAGCTTCTGTTTTAGTACAGAAGATTGAGAGGTAGGGAGTTTGTGGCGCACGTGCGCGATATTTAGGTGGTAGCGAAGAAGCGCTGGACCAGGCCGTTGCCGGTGGGGTCGCCCTGGACGTTGTCGGGGTAGATGTAGAACGCAAGCGCGATGATTGCGTAGCTAAGAAGCAAGTCAGCGTAGGTCAGAAATCGAACTTTGTATTACTTACGTTCCCAGGCACATGGCGCCCTCGAGGTAGTTGCTCTTGCCATCTTGGATGAGGTAGTTAACGATCAGCACGGAGATGAAGAAGATGATCGTCTCGAAGCCCTGGAAGTGCAGAGTCATAGGCTGGCCCATAGTCCAGCCCATGATGACGAGGAAAGGTGTGACGAAGAGCGCAATCTGCATGGAGCTGCCGATAGCGACGTTGATGGCCAAATCCATCTTGCCCTTGTACGCGACGACAACCGCAGTGACGTGCTCGGCGGCGTTTCCAACAATGGGGATCAGGATCAGACCGACGAAGGTCTTGCTGATATGCGCAGATTCGACAATGGAATCGATGCTGTCAACGAGGTATTCGGCGCAGATCGCGACAAGAACGGTAACAAGCACAAGCGCGACACCAGCAGCGACAGGTGAGAGGATGTTCTCCTCACCCTCATCGTCTCCGCCCTCCTGGTTCTCGATATCGGCAAAGAGCCTGTGGTGGGAATACAGCTGGAAGTAAAGGTAGAGAATGTACAGAATGAGAAGGATGATTGAAGTGCCGTGCGACAAGAGCAGGACGTTCTTCTCGGCCTCGTGGGTGCTACCGTTTGAGCCGTTGGAGATGGTGGCGTACAGAGTCGCGGGGATGATGAGCGACGCTGACGCGACGGCCATGAGCGAAGACATAGTCGATGCGACGGTCTCGTTGAAGCTGCGCTCCTGCTCGCGGATACCGCCAGCCAAGAAACAGCAGCCCAGCACGAGCAGCATGTTGGAGAGAATGCTGCCCAGCATACTAGCCTGCACAATGCGAATTTCGCCTTGCTTGAGGGCCACGATACTGACGATCAACTCGACGGCATTGCCGAAGGTCGCGTTCATGAGGCCGCCCAAAGTCTGTCCAAGCTTCGCGGAGAGCTCCTCGGTCGCAAAGGCCAGCAGCGAAGCGAGCGGAATGATGGCGATAAAGTTGAGGATGAAGACGACGGTGGGGTTCCAGCTAAGCGCGCCGGCGATGATGCCGATGGGCACAAAGACGAGGAAGACGTTGACATAGTTGCTGACAAGCGTCGCATATACCAGGTGCAGGAAGTGTTTGGGCAGCCTGGTGACGGCAGACTCGTCAGGGCGAGTTGTGCCTATCAGCGGAGTGTGCTCTGTCGAGCCATTCTGTTGTTGCGGCATGTTCGGCTCGCTGAAAGAACGGGTGCTGCCGTGACGGGCGATGCGGTTGAACTCGCGCTTTATGTTTTCTGCCAAGTCCGATCAGCCAAGAGTCGCCGAGTATCCTTTGTACTATAGAGTGCTGCGACGGAGACGGTGGTGTAGTGCTTGCTGCGCCTGGCGTCCAGATGTCACAAGGTCGCAGGCATGAACGTCGGAGTGCGGCGATCTAAGACGAGGGGCGACTGAAGCCGGCAATCCGAATGCGGACAGCTTTGTTCGGGGTGTATAAGGTAGATGGATGTTTGCAAGAAGACTCACTCATTGCTGTGTGATAGACACAGAAGACCAGACAGACTACAAGGAGTGCTAGCAGGTATTATGAACGTGTCAGAGGCGTGCTGCCAAGTAGCGCGCTCTACAGTATAGCAGGCAGGTGATGATAAGGCAATTGGTCAATAACAACGAAGCGCCAATTGCGTGCAGATCTGATCAACCAGGCTGCGCAAAAGGGACGGGAAGAGAAGAGTAAAACTGTGATAGCGTGAGGAGAAGAAGGCGCAGCAGCAGCAGCGGTGTTGCTGGGAGCAGGTGATGACGGAATGGAATGGCTGGAGAGCTCTCAAGCTTGCGATGCTGGCGCCAATTAGCACTGCCCCAAGCCAAGCGACCACCACGGGAAAGCTGCTCCACCTGCCCCTGGCGCCGTTGCAGAACAGCGGGTAAATGTTTGAAGAGCATCCCCCAACAGACAGCAATGGCGCGCCGGCTGCCTCCGGACGCAAGCATCTGCGCTGCTCAGCGTGTTGCTTATCCGGACATCAGCAGCAAGTGCGCAACGCGCTGAGCGGGAACACGAATAGCTAACGTCATCATGCCAAGCATCCGCTGGCCTCAGAGATGGCCCGAAAGCTCGCCCCAAAACTGGTTAACAATCTGCCTGGTCGATCACCAGATGCACGGCCCCGAGAAATGCGCCATTGAAACCACCATGTGCTGTGAAGCCGCTGCATCGTGAAGGCAAATCACCCGGCTGGCACCGGTGCCAAGGCTACTAATCAATGTGATTGAGAGATCTTGGCTATCGCTGTGTGCAGACACTGCCTCACTCGTGCCGCCCCACGAGCGGTCTCGGACCGGAGCGTTTCCATCTTGCAGCACCCACGTTGCTGCAAGGGACTGCTCGGTGCCATGCTTGTGGACTGCGACGCGGCCGGTGAAAGAATGCCGGCGTCCTGATCCGCTGCGCCCGCTCAGTCAGTATTTACTTACATGGCTGATGGTGGCCATACACGAGGCAACGTATCGTATCTGTGCCAATATGTAGCACAGCTACGGCAGGGCCTGTGGCAGCCGCCATACGCATGAGCTGGAAGACGTTTGAACAGGCTGGAAGCTCTTGGGTTATTGAGCTTGGGAATGAGGTTGTGTAGTGATCAAAAGGAAGCGCGATTTTCTGCAGTCGTGAATTTCGCAAGGGGTCCGTCTTGAACTTAAGTGTTGGAAGAGTTCCAGATTATCTGGCGCTGACCACCAAGGCACACATCTCGAAGCGCTGCTCAGCTGATCCTTTTTGGGGGGCGTCATGCAGCTGTCAAGCCACTTCGCCCCGCACATCAACACAGCCTTGTTGCCTACTTCAACAATCGAATCGGTTGCAAAGCCATCTAAAATTATCCTCATTCTTCTCTCTGTCGTGTAGCCAAGCATACACAACTCAGCCGCAAAATGCCCAACGATGGTTTTTGCGAGCCTTGCAAGATAATGTTACGTGGAGAGAGCGAGTCGCTTGGAGAGATTATGGAAGCTGAGCTCTTTGTACACCACTGGCATGCTGAATCTTTCGACGAGGCCATCAAGATAGGATGCCCTCTCTGTTTACGACTATGGGCGACTATGGGCAGACCGTCAACGCTTTGCGCTACAACATTCCATAAGCCCAGCCGAGTCAACGACAGCCTTTCCGATTTATTTGAGATGTCCTTCCACCAGATTCCCGAGCAGAGCCCCGACACGCTGGAGCTAATGTCGATACCGGGCCCTATTCGTATGCACCTATTTCCCTCGAACAGTAAGTCACACGCAACACGACTCAGAGTCGTCAGGTAACAGTGATGCAGCAAATGTTTCCCACTCGATAAAATCTGAACTATCTTCCAATACAGGTTCAGAATCTGCCCTTACGTTCCTGGAAGGTAAACTTGCCGAATGCCAGGCCTCACATACCCAATGTTGTACTGGAGCTGCGGGCAAGACATATCTCCCAACACGGGTGATCGACGTTGGCGAGCGGGGCCATGAGTTAATTCACTTACGCAACAGCTCAGATATTGCAGGAGACAGCAAATATGCTGCACTCTCTCATTGCTGGGGTGGGCAACAGATCATAACTCTGAATGCACTCAGTGAAGCGTCCTTACGAGGTGGATTCACAATCCAAGCATTGCCGCAAACTTTCCAAGATGCTGTTGTCGTATGTCGTAGAAACAATGTTCGCTATCTATGGATTGATTCTCTGTAAGTACTGGCTGAAGGTCAACTGCGAATACTAAAGCTGATGATCTAGCTGCATTTTCCAGGATAGTGAAGAAGACTGGAGCAGAGAATCCAACTGCATGCAAGATGTCTATAGCCGTGGCAGTTTTACCATTGCTGCCACAGCAGCACACGATGGACGTGAGGGGCTGTTCTTTGACAGATTGAATCCTCGAATGGGTCCTGTACAGATTGAGATAACATGGAGAGCTGACGAGTATCCTGCGCGGCTTGACACAGAGAGTAAATTTCTCCCTGAAGCAGGCTCTTATTTTTTCGGTGACCCAACCGGGTTCATCCAAGATATAGATCAGGCGCCTCTTAACAATCGCGCCTGGGTCGTTCAAGAACGCTATCTATCTCCAAGAATCATGCACTTCAGCAGGGAGGTACTGTACTGGGAATGCGCGGAGTGTATCGCCAATGAGCTCTACCCCAACCGCTTTCCGGATTTTATGATGGGCTACGAATCAAAAAACCTTGTTGGTCTCAAGAATTTCAGTCTGCTTAGCAAGGGGTCTCGGCCGCACGAACCTCAAGCGGCTCTACCAGGTGTTGTGGCTCATGATCCGCTGTCATACATCTACACTCGCTGGCTCAGGTTCCGAAGGTTGTATACAGCATGCAAGAGAACGCGCGATCAGGATTTGTTAGTCGCGCTGATGGGTATTGCAAGCAATGTGCATGATCTGTTCCTCGAGCACGGCCTGGGACAAACCAATGATGATGACGACCATACCTTGAGCGCAAGCTTCATCGCTGGAATGTGGAAACACTACCTACTAATAGAGCTCTGCTGGTCAATTGTGTCAATTGCTGAACAGCTCCCAGATAGACCTGCGGATTGGCGTGCTCCCACATGGAGTTGGGCAAGCAGCAATAACGTTGTTCAGGGGTCGATATACCAAGAGATCTCCGGTGTGATTTACGATCCCGAAGCGTTTAATTTCATCAACGACACAGAGTTTGATTTGAGGCCAGGGGATATGAAGATCCAACTGACAGCAGAGATACTTGATACGCAAGTAGTCAACACACTATCTGGAGAAGTTACAAGCGGCCATCTGCGTCTAAAGTGCTCTCCCTTCCTTGTGACAGTACACTTAAGTACTGATGGTAGATTTGGTGCTTTCGAGAGTACGGGCTTCCGTCACGGAGATGTCGAAGGCACCTTTTCAAGGGTGGGTAAAATTGTCTTTGACTGCGTCTTGCACCAAGAGAAGGTCAGCGCACTGAGCATCGTTCTTGTGGATACGGTTGTTAGAAACGAAGAGAGTCATCTCGTAGAAGGAATATTGGTGAAGCTTTCCGACCAGAAGGACGGAGCTTATGAGAGAATTGGACACTTTTCTGGAGGAGAACAAGATGAATACACGCCAGCCCATTGGATCCTGGAGCAACACAAGGCCGCGGAGGTCCAGGAGATCACGATCATCTGAGCAGCACTGAATCATCTCGAACGAAATCAGACATTGCTATGACCAAATAAGCTGTAGTCTACGGAGAGAATCCACGCATGCTATCTGCGGTTTCCGGCTAGATACAGTCTCAGGCTGTACTCCCTCGACTTTCCCGGCCGAGAGTCTGGTTTAGACTCGAGTCCTCAGATGCAGGAGAATGCTCAATGCATTTTCTGGGTTCATTTCGTGCATAGTACTGCAATGTAAGGTCAGAGTGACATGGAAATCGATTCAAACTGAATTGATTATGAAGTCATGATTGTGTGTTGTGATGTGAGAGCGTCAACCTCCAATATGCTCAGTCTGCTGTTTGTTGCTTGGTGTTTGCTTATTATACCGGAGATTGCAAATGTTTTGCGGCAGCATTGGCTATCTGATGCACTATGTTTCTATCATAGAGGCAATGAAACAAACTTAATCATCATCTGCAAGAACTTTCCCCTGATGCCCTTGAAATCAATCACCTCACTTATAAAACCCACCAAACCTGCCCTGCCAAGACAATTTGAGTGAAAGCATTCCTCGCTGGTAGCAAATTGTTTGCATAAGATGCCCTTTTCTATCTGCCGGTTTGCCTTTGATGCGAATCAACGCCCCAACCAACCCCCTCAAGCCACCATTGATGTCACATGGGATCTGTTCGAAAGACTCCGCCAGCCCTTCCCATCGTATAGGACCTCTGACAAATAGCCTCAGGTTTGCTATTTTACATTGATAATCTCGCTCAAGCCATCAAAGATCTCATGCAAAGCCTATCCGGTCGTTCTGCCCAGCACCGGGGTTTCTTTACGACGTGTTTACAAGTTTCTGAGGGCGTTTTAAGATGCCTTATCCGTCTCTATCAGCTTTCGAAATCCTGCGTTTTATGGCTATATCGCTTACAGGTAGTCATTTATCATCCAACTGTCACCATCTGCGGAGCTGCCGTCAATATCGCGAGGACTTTGTTGACCACGGTAATGGCAGTCATCGTTGGTCTCATGGTGATGATGTTGGCGGCGCAGTTCTTCCTTCTTGCACAGCTGTGGTATCGTGAATTGACGCAAGGAATAGAAGATCCAGAACGCCCAAAGGACGAGATTCCCTGCAATGCACGACGCAACACAGACTTCAAGTTCGAACCGACGGAAGAAAAATTGCGCTTTAGGCGACCCTACAAACCAAAGCCAAAGCCAAAGCCACATCCCATCGAGGCCAGACCACGTATCGCTGATGACCGTGCAGTCTATCTTCAGTGGCTCAAAGATTGCGAGTCCTTGCTCGGTCACCGAGAGACTATGACGAGGTTCCCAGAGCCACCCGCTTGGTCATGTCCGTCTAACTGCCAAACGAACTCGATTCTCAAAGCTTGTCCACACACTATTGCGCGACTCTATCGCGCATCAGGCACTAACTTGAGGCATACACTGAAGGAAGAGAAGAAGAAGTGGCATCCAGACAGATTCCAAAGGTGTCCAGAGCCCTGGCGCCAAGAAATGGTGGCAAAATCGCAGGAGATATTTAAGATCATTGGGATCCTGCTGGATAGCGATGACAATGTGCACGAGACTGCTAGAAGTAGACGACCTCGATGAGGTTTCCTGGTCTGTTCGCTCAGATTGGTGGCTGGGCAGAAGAAATGATCAAACAATATAGCGGTGACAGAAAGCAGAAATTGTTCAAGTAGTTCACAGTATCATTGCATCTTCTAATAAAGCTCAAGGAAATTTCATTGCAAACAAATTCAGTGGTGAAATGAGAACGACTAACTATGTAATCAAATAGCGACCCAAGCTGTTCGTAGCGATTCGATCTGGTGTTCGTACACTATCATGAAAGTCGCCGATATCGTCATCACATCAGCCACTACCTTCCATCTCCACATCGTCTTGTCCTGCCTCAATCTCCAAGTTCCCAAACTTCTCCTGCCACTCCCGATCGTGCGCCTCATGGTACTCCTGCATCGCGAAATCGCTGGCCTCCTGCAACAGCTGCTGATCCTCTGGAAGCTCTCCCGCATTGAACAGGCTTCGCATGTCGCCCCTATACCCCACTGGAGGAACGATAGCAGCATTCAGCAAAGCGTTTACATCGGCGGCACCCCGGGGTCGACGCGAGTGGGAGTGAAGGCGGTCCTGATGCCACAGGGCACGGATACCGCTCTGTGAGTCGCTATTCGGGGCATTCGCAAGGTCGTTCTCGCCGGCGTGGCGAGCGATACGACGCTTGAGGCCGATAATGGTTTCGTTCACCCAGACGTCGATTGCAGGGCTTCCTGGAGTAGTGGTTCGGTCGTCGTCGGCGAAGTACGACTCTGTATCGCTGCGAATGCTGGGCTCTGGGGCAGAGATCTGTTCGTTACGGAAGAAGGGTTCTGGTGGGTCCTGCATCAGTAGATCTGCGTCTTGTGGGGTCCATGAAGGTCCTGTCTGGGTCCACCCGTTAACCATCACCACAGGTGTCGTGGGAACTCCGCTGTTGAGCTGTGGACGAACGAAGACAGCCTCCTGCACTGGCGATCCATCTGTTAGAACTGTAGAGAGCCAATTCTTCTGAGCGATAGAAGCATCATAAGCCTCTACGGGGCCCTTCGCTAGCTCATTGATGTCAGACATCTCATCATGCGACTCCGCCCAAGAGATCTCAGAACCCTGGTCCAGCTCTGGCTCATGGCGTACGTCAGATAACGGTGCTTCAGGCCATCGTTCCCGAGGGCGATTGCGCAGATCATGGACATAGGGCGAGGCTGGCGGTGACGGAATTGCTACCACCGCTTCGGCGTTCTTCTTCGCCCACTGCGTCGATGTCCCTCGTGACTGGGATCGAGTGACTGCGTTGGTTTTAGTATTTCCCGATTGCTTCTTCTGCTTTGACTCGATCTTTGTCTTCGACATTACCTTGTCGCCTACAGGCATCTCTGGTTCTGGCGTCACCTCGTTCACTAGTCCCTCTCCCGCCAAGACGGCCTCGTATTCAGTCGGGTCGAAGTTGATGCTCACATAACCGTAGTTGATATAAGCCTCCAACTCGTCTGTTGTGATAACAGGCTCGTACTTGGGGCCGCCGGTAGGCAGCAAGTCAGCCTTCACACCGTATAAACGGCCCCGCAGAATGTCGTTGCGCTTTCCGTCTGCACGGCCTAAGCGTGACAAGACATTGGTCTTTAGTCGATCTTGGCCGAAGTGCGCTGTGAACAGGTCATAGATGTCGATCTGGGAGGGTATGCAGATAGCGGCATCCTGCTCCACTGCAGACTTGATTTTCTCCAGGATCAGTGTGAGAAAGGCCAGCTCATGCTTCGACCAACGATTCTGTACACGCAGGGCCGGAAAGTTCATACGCGTAAAGAATTCGCTGCGTCGCGTATTGAGGTCGTTGATTGCCACCTGACTATCCCAGTCAATTGTCTTTGCACGGCCAGTCTTCTTGTTCCTAGTCAAATCCAGCTCACGACGCTCGTCTGTCAGCCTATTGCGCAAGCGGATGATGAGACGCCCTGGCGCCACGACACCGACATGGAACGGATCGCGGGAGTTCCCATCGAGAATTTCCCAGATCTTGTCTCCGTTTCGGGGATCTGCGTCCTCAACTTCTTCAGAGTCGCTGGTCTCTACAATCTTCGCCTTCTTTGAAGGAGGCCCAGTGCTGTTATTCTGGTCTTCCGAACGGCGCTTAGGCGGCATTGTACCTGAAGGATGTGGTATGCGTTAGGTGTGGTCGAATTTGGGTGTTGTGTTGTAGGTTGAGAGAGGTAAGGAGAGTAGGATGAAGATGAGACTCTATGTGCTTTGCGGATGATTTAATACTCGCACGGCATCGATTAGGTAGCCCAGCAAACACATTGGCTCTTCGTCGACGCCGAGAGTGAAAGTCTGTGCGTGCGCATGTTGAACGCACAATGCAAGAACTTGGTGAGATTGACCGCCTGAGCACCACCAGGGTGTCCCGTAACCAGAGGTCAGGATACTTCAATCAATATGTGAATCCTTTTCTTATTGTAATCAGATCAGATCCCTTGCGATGGATGAGAACCGGTGTAATGGGTCAAGGTCCACGGCTATCAGTTAGACACGTCCAACGTTCAAAATCTAGTTACTGTTAGGAGAGTCGCCACTCATTTCACTATCGCAGACATATATGAATATTGAACACTATTGTGCTGTGTTTCTCTCTTTCTCGCGTTCATCGTGAGACTAAGAAGATCAGAAATCCATGTGAATACTTGCGAGCCTACCATGATGAGGTAATTCACTGAATTCATCTATGTATGTGATTCCCCCGCGTATCAAACAGACACTGCTTTGATTATTGCCTATCCATATCGCACGAACGTCGATTATACAGCAATGACACACTCAATCGAAATTGAATTGGCCCTCAGTGGGCGATGGAGAGGATCCATAAGCGAAACTGCTACATTGAGGAATAATTTAATACAGAGGCCAGATCGCCTCTGATATTTATGATCAAATCGCGCTACAAACAGGTAGTATCAGAACCAGGCGCCACGGAGCTTTTCCTGGCCTCAAACGGGTCATCACGCGCTCAGCTAATCTTTCAGGAGTATATCTCCGTCCTCGTCCTCTCCCATCTTCTCATCATCTTCGTTTCCCTTCACTGGCCAACCTGCCTTCTCATATAAACTTCTCTGAAGGTCGTTTCCTTGGTGTACCAACCTAATATGGTCTTGAAAGTTCTTCATCTCATCCTCACTCATGTTTGAGAGATCATCTTCTCTCGTATCCTTACCAAGCGATTTCAGATCTCCAAGACTCCCAGCTGGTCGCATGATGGCCATGTTCAAAAGTGCATTACCCGCATCGGCGTCCGCCTTGCGACGCCTCATTGGGAAATTTACTTGCCTGCCTCTATGGCCTACAATCCGCCATACGTCCTTTGGGTCGTTAGCTTGAAGATGAGGTGAAACAAAATCAGTAACCCATCTGGAACTTCTGAAACCTTCCATGGTTGGCCGATCGAGCAGATTCTGCCTACCAGCTGTTACCCACGCTGGCTGAGTCGACTCTGTCTGCTCACGAACAATACTGTCGAAGAAGTCGTTGAACTCATTAGCGGTCTCGGAATGTTCCCAGTTGATTTCGTCTTCCACCCCATTCTTGTCCCAGAGGCCACGGAACTGTGCTAGCATCGACGGTACTATCACAGGGCGATACTCCGTGGTATCTTGGTCCTTCGAGTTCTCTGATGATACTCGCGACATCTCCTCAATGACACTGGGTATGAGTTCCTGACGCATGTTATCAAACTCCTTGTATGTCTTTGGTGCATGTATAGGTTCCGCTATGATGGCTTTGGTTGATTTATCCAAGTAGCCTTGCCAGTATGCATTGAAATATGCGCAAGACACCGTACCTTCCAATGCAGTAAGTGAACGGCGCTTCATCACTGCCTGTCTCATTAAATAGTGGTGCAGACGAGTCCAGTACTGTTGATCCTCAGTAAAATTGTTACTTTCCTCCACAATTGGCTCAATTGTAGCACTGTTGGCAGTCGATCGTCTTGGACGTTTTGAAATTGGAGCTTCGGTGTGCTCATTGGCAGGCGCAGGTCGCTTCGAGGTTTCTTTTCTTGCTGACATTATGATTAAAGTTTACAGAAAATATACAGAGCTTGATTGTGAGTCTTTAGAATTTAGATACAAGAGCAAGGTTGGTGAACCGTCTTCTCTTGTACACGCGGATCAAAGGGCGGAGGCCTTTGAGCATTGTGGGCTGAACTCAAAGAGCTCGCACAATGTTCAAGGTCGCAGCTACACAATGTTCAGTGATGGCAGTTGCACAATGTTCGCCATCAGGATCTTTCTTCGTGCTTCCATTCCTGCACCACCATACGCTAACAACAGACGATCAACAAACGCCCTTGGTTGCAGTCGCGATTTGACATAGCATGCACTTGGCACTTGACCTCAATCTGATCAATGGTTTTGTATTGTCACCTGCTATTTTACACTAGAAGAAACCACTAAGCTCAGAACCATGTGGCTCAATACCGCATACAAAGCTTAAATTTTATTTCTTGTGATTCCCTGTCTCATCTGACGCTGCTTCATCTTCTGATCCGGCTCAATCTTCTGGCCCGGAATCACTATCTGTTTCGTCCCCCTCCACTGACTTCCCAGTTTTCATCGGCTTAGCGGGAGAGAAGTCGCTGACAGTGAAGAAATTACTTGGATGGGTTTCAGGAGACCCATTTTGTTTTGCTGCGCGGACGTCTTCAAGTTTCTTGTTGATTCCGGGTGAGCGACTTAGTTTTGGTCGCACAGCCTCGTCTCCACGTTTGGGAAGACCCAATCTGGAACCCAATCTGTTCCAGAATATTTCGAAGGCTGCCGTGACCTCTCGGTGAATCTGGGTCCAGCGACCCACCAAATTCTGAATACCCTCTTTCAAAGCCATGTCATTTAGGATTCGTACCAGTTCCTCTATCTCTTCGCGGACCCAGCGCAATTTCTTCGATGGCTTTTGGTCAGCACGGTCGTCTTTTTGTCGGACCGTCTTATTCCACGTTGCGACACTCGCTTTTGAGAAGTTGGTCCTCAGCAACTCTGTGAGGTGTTTGGTAAGATCAAAAACATAGTCAACTTTCCCGGTGGCTTTTTTGGCCCTTATGAGAACAAGGATAGGAACCCATTGTTTCCCTTTCTTTGTAAGTTCCCAATGCCCCTTTTCTGGTACCGAACTCCAAGCGCCTTCTGGTACAGAACGATCATTAAAGATCTCCCGAAGGTCTTTCTCAGGGTATATAACCCGTGGAATCTTTCCTTTATCATCCTTTTCGTCTTTTGCTTCGTTGTTTACCGGGTCTAAAACTATACGCTGGGTATAAGTTGTAGTGGCGTTGTACCGGAAAGAATACTCAAAGATGCGTTGACCTTGCTCAACTCCTGTGCCAATCCGACAGCCTTTTTCCGCCATGGGTCCCTTCAATTTGCCAATATCGCCACCTTTGTCATCTGAGTCCCCGCCATCTTGGCTTGAACCCCCGTGGCCATGGTTTGAGCCCCCTTCATCATCATTCGAGCCCCCGTCATCATCATTCAAGCCTCCGTCGTTACCATTTGTGTTGCCACCACCAGATCCAGCAAGATTGCGATAAGAAAGAAGAAATAGATCAGTCTCTTCATCGTCTTCTAACTCGTCCTCTTCCTCGGAGCTACTCAGAAATGGTACCTCGTCCTCTTGATACTCATCGTCACCGGCTACAGACATTTCGTCGTCATTGTCTTCCAGTGATGACTTTTGCAACCTTCGATAGGCCTCCCTTCTAGGAACATGGCGAGATCTGGTACGCGGGTTGGTCACGTACTCATGCTGTTCTGTCACAGTGCCTTTGGGTTCGTACGTTGGCGTCTCGTAATTCCAAAACGTAGCTGAGTCGGGGATCCTATTCTCGTCTTCATCGAGTGCAAAGATCTTTTCCCATATGATCTTTTCGACGTCTGTTTCCGTTGGTTTGCCCTTCATATCTCGTTTAGTTTCGAACACTAGACGAGGCACGGAAGTTATCTGCCATCGGGGTTTGTTGCATTCAGTTCGTTGCCCAGGTATGTGTTCTTTGCTCGCAACTGCATGTCCCCATGCAGCGCTCTCCCAGGACGTATGGATTCTGCGATCTTTATATTGCCAAGGATTCGTACGCTCGTTTGTAGCATAATATGGCTGATGTCCTTCTGGTAATCTCTCGACAGCAGCGCATTTCCTCGAGTCGATGGAGGTTGCTTCTGCATCTTGTTTGGCGTTCCGTTCTTTATCCACTTCTTCACGTCGCCTAGCAATAGCATCAATGTCCAGACGTATACTGCTAGTCGGAAATTTCTCGATGAGATGATTCCGCCGTTCCTGTCCATTCGCGCTGTGCCGGATATTATCGGGAATACAGTGGAGCTGGTCAGGACCGACGCCGTTCTCTGGAATTTTCGTACGGTCACCGATACGATGCTTCTCATACAAACCGATCAAGTTACTCTGCCAGGGCTTCAAACGACCGTCGCCTTGTTGTACACTGAATCCCTCGTCTTTCTCTGTCGCAATTGGCGGGTTTGGTGTCTCTGTCGCAATTGGCGGGTTTGGTGTCTCTGTCGCAATTGGCGGGTTTGGTGTCCCTGTCGCAATTGACGGTTCTGGTGTCTCTGTCGCACTTGGCGGGTCTGGTGTTGCCTTGCTGTGCTCTTTAGTGACGCGAAATGGTACTCTGGCCCATTCGTTCTGGTAGTGTAAGAAATCTTGAAACTAGGGATCAGCTATCTTTTCGAGAGCTCTGAAAGTTCCTCATACCTTCCCAAACAGCTGACGCATAATCTGCATATTCACCCGCATCTGCAGTCGCCGTTCGCCCAACGTAATCCCCCTTAGAAGCCTTATACTCGGCAGTCATTGCCTTATACATTTGCTCTCTCTTCTCCAAATCATAGATCTCTCCAGTTTGAATGTCAGTCAATGGCTCCCATTTCGCCCACTCCGAGTTCATTGCTCTCTCAAGGCGGACCTTGCTCTGCTGTACTGTGACGTCCTCTGCTCTGGCCCTCCAATAACGAAGGTTAGCAAGGATCAAAGCCTTCATGTCATTCATCCAGGTCTGCATCTCATCATCATTCGCAGGCTTCACATCTTCCCACACCTTCTGATCCAAAGGATCTACCGGCTTGAGCGCCTCGTCATTGGGTACTGGCAGTCTGTTTGGCCTCGGGGTAAAGTTGACTTTTGACCCACCGGCTTTTGTGATCTTAGGGGTTATCTTTGATGTATCTTTCCCAGCCTCAGCGTCTCCTTCTCCTTTGCCGGAACGTAATTTAGGGGCCATTTTATCAGGCCTTTGAAACGAGGTTTGCGTATGTGGACGAGACGCGGGGATGCGGTGAGAGGGCTGTGGATAATTTGTTCACATTAACGCTGTTTGAGACAAAGGACAGCGGTCGAGTTACGATTCTTGATTCTTATCATATATTGTGAGCGCGAAACACCGCAAATGGGTAGGCGCGCAAGACAAAGGCCTGTTCCTCAACTCAAGTGCAGGATACGCTAGTCGCAGTTCACAAGGTCAGCTATCCCTTCACTGGCAAATTTGTCCCAGTATAGCAACGAGCCATCCATTCAGATGACCGTCAAACATCCCACACCGCCTTTGGTGTGCACCGGAGTTGATTCTGGCTGACAATCACTGCGCAAGTAATGGTCCACGACTTGCATTATGCCTTAATATCTTGCCGTCAATCACTGCTGATACTCGGAAATCGATAGCCCTCAGCCTCTACCTGTGCGCTGGTTCTGACTGATGCTCCATCCATCACGCCTTCCTAATCAACTTCCTCGCCAGATACACGACCTACATCAAGCTCTCGTCAGTCCACAGCTACTCCAGCAGCCAAGCATGAACATATGACACCGTGTCGCAATTGTGAAGCAGTCTGTATGGCAAGGGCACTTTTGGGCGACCCACTGGGCTACTGCAACAGCTGCAGCGAGCGACAATTCTATCTCACCAAGGGATAATATAACAATAAGAAACTGATCGCAGGCTGCCTCGCATACTTTGGGCGTCGCACGCCACACCGCCCATGGTCAAGTCTATGGCGCAGAGAACTTCACTTTTCAATAGAAGTGCAGTGGACAAAGAGACTCGACAATCGCCACCAAATTCCTGAGGCAGAATAGCAACATTGAATCCCGCTAAGTCCAACAAAGGGCAGCCCAGCCACTAGCAAACAATGGCAAAGCTACGGCACCTTCCCAAAGCTCTTTTGGAAAGCCCTTGAGTAACAAGAGAAGCCAAGGAATCGGCAATGCGCTGCATTTGCCGTTCAGAGGGAGTCGAGTAACCCAGTCTCTAAAAAGTTCCTTTGTTCATCAACACGAATCTTCGAACAGCGTCCCCCAAGCACCCTCAAAAAGGTCCCTCATATCAGGCACTCCAAAATGCAAAGCCTACAACGAGCCCACAACTTCGGCACCTCGCACCCTCATTGGCCCCCACACGCCCTGGCAAAAGTTCCTCCAACCCCAAAAAAAAGATAGTGAACAGAGTGGGATTCGAACCCACGCAGATTGCTCTACTAGCACCTGAAGCTAGCGCCTTAGACCGCTCGGCTGTGTTGATATTAGCATTTGGGAATTGTGATGGTTGGTGTTGTTGTGTGACTTACCCATCTGTCCTGGAATCGTGGTTGTGATTACATAATCAGACGCAGGATTTTGGGGAATATGTAGCCGCACAAAAGTTTTTGATGCATGTGAGCTGGAGCTGGCGGAGTGGGTCTGGTCGCATCGGGGTGTGGAACTCCATCTCCACTTCGACTTCAACCTTGTTCCAAAGTGCACCTCACGTATTCAGAGAGGCCAGATTCTCTTGTGCAGCAAATTGATTCAACTCGTACAGTTACAGCTTCCCGCGTCTCCCTCAACTTCAGTACTTACCTACTTACTCCCGAGTCTCCCGCTCTCTTCCCTCATTTTACTCCCCTTGCTCCCCTGCCTACTATTCCTCCCTGATCTTACTTTACTGCTTGCCACGCTACCCTTTCGTGTGTCCAACTCGCTCAGCCCCGCAGCCCACACAAGATACCATGTGCGGGATGCCCCGCCGTCGATCCACCTCTCATCCCAATACCCATCAATCCCGTCTCTGAAGAACTTGAAGCTCTGCCTTGGATCGATGAGTGCCAGATTAGCGTACACAACCCCTTTCCACCCGTCCTGTACATTGTCGATGGCCCCCCCGTGGCTGTACACAGTGTCCCACTCTTCCTGGACAAAATGGTGGGGACGAGTGAGTATCGAGGAGGGATTGAGGGGAATCATATGTGCGGCGTGGATAATAGCAGGGTCATCGGTGAACCAAGTAGTGTAGTCGATTTTGTTCTCGAACAGGATGCCTGCAAGCCCGTTTGGAGTGTAGCGGCCGGGGTGAATGTCAGAATTGTGGAGAAGATAGATATAGGTGTTGAAGGAACGGGCTTGGACGGCAAGCATGAGGTTGGCTGTGTAAATGTCAGTTTTCATGTCTACACTGTGAAGTAGGAAGTATGTTGGGGTCGAACCGCGCTTCTCCATGTTCGCGTCACCAATGACCTTTCCCCACATCTTGATCGCGTAGCTTGCGAAGCCGTCTTCGCTCGAGCTCTCTTGGTCTTTGCCATCTTCGCAAGCGAATAAGCCCCGTGCCTAGCTGTGGCCATGATACCAGTCGAAGCTGCGCTGGAAAGGGTAGTCTCGGCTGCTGTGATCACTTTCTGCGTAGTCTTTCACCAACATATTCGTCCATGCTTTATTATCACCTTGCTCCAGCCACCGAGGATCAAGATAGCCAATGACTGCTGCTGTGTATACAAAGTAGCTGAAGTGGAAGTGGTGATCGTTGTAGTAGGTATTGCCGTGGTCAGCAAGCGGGTCTCTGAACCCTGCAAAAGAGACGATCCCTTTCCAGCTGTCGTCATAGTAGAGGGGGTAACGTTGCTGGTTGTCGATGTATTTCCCTAGCTCTTTCTGCAATTTCGCCAGACCTGCGGAGAGAAGCGTGTCGTTTCCGAGTACATCTTTGATAACCCAAAGAATATTTGCAAATCTGGCGAACGATTTGCCGGCATAGTAGTAAGAATCAGGAGGTATAGGCTCGTTCATAGTGCGCCGCAGATCTCGCTCTGCGGTGGCACTAATGAAGGCAAGGACATCAGGTGGATATCGTATCTTCACATTAGCGCTCATACTCGGAGCCCATGGACCAAAGGACATGGTGGATGGCAGATTCGTCTCGAGGCACGTGAGCTTGTCTGTCCAGATGGCTGTTCTAAAACCCTTCGTCGACGTTCGCAATCGAATATCTGTCATCTGCGGTCTCAGATCTGGGTCCAGAGATTGGATGTGGTGTGGCAGCGCGAACATTAGCAATGGGGATTTTCCCACCTTCTTGTAATTGAACGAGTACATAGCTTTTGTGTCATGGGCAACCGCTGTGAGTCGAGCTTCTGACGCGAATGTTCCAGCAGCCCTGTCGTAAATCGCTTCACCTTTGGCTCCCAACGGATTTCTTGCCACTTGAATGGTGCCCCGAAAGGCAGGCGGGCCTAACAAAGTGTTGGAGTCGATTTTGATGAAACGCGCAGAATCGTAGGTCATGGTCGAAACAGGATTGACGTAGATGAGCCAATCTCGATTCTCATAATCCTTGACTCGGTATTTGGCTGTCCTGCCCAGCATCACTGCCTTGCTGAAATCAGTATATCCTTTCCCGCCTGTTTGTATTGTAGGCATCGCATTTCTGTAGCCAGCAGTGATGAATGCGATGCCCTGTACGACAGGGAAAGTGATCTTCGGCTCGTTTTGTACCTTGAGGTTGATGTTGACTGAGAATGGAAGATGATTGTCTGTGGTTAGAGTAGTCTGTGGATCTAGCTCGGCGGCGGAGAGGATCAACGATTGCTTGTGCGGACTGATGAAGACCTGGCTTGGTCAGATTCAGTCCAAAGACATAATCCTCGTCTCTTACCTTTGAGACGTCGCCAGGACCGTAGTGGAAGTCTCCCTCATCGGCCTGTACAATGTTCATACCCCATGTTGGGAAGATATTGAGATCTTGTCTGCCTTTACCCCACCAGACAGCGTATGGATGCAGCCAGATAGGTTGGTGCTGACCATCAAGGAAAACATCAGCGTAGAAGCTGTTTGTATGTAGGGTCCGTAGGTCGTCGTCTTCGATACCTGTTCTTGGAACAGGATGGTGATTACCAATAGGTATTTGGGGCAAGATCTCGTCCGCCTGGATGGGCACAAATATATCACCGGGCGGTATTTCGTTGAACTTCGCTGCTGTGAATGTGGTACGACCAAGGGAGGTGAGAAGGTCACTGCGGCGGTCACGCCAGGTACGCGGCGGCGGCTTGGAATCGCTCGTCTTGTAAGATTCAAGTGTTGTGACGGATTTCCGCCTATCTGGTCCCTGATATTCCCCCATGATAAGCCTGTTCGGTCCAGGTTCGACTGCAACGCACAGCGCAAGACAACGAAAGGGCCTTTGGAGTGATAATATGAGATAATGTTAAAGGAATGGCAGTCGCCTGAAGCGCGTGGAACGTCCAGGGTGATGAATGGATATGGAAGGATGGCTTTGTAGGAAGCTCGAGGCAACTATTGTGATCTGACGTCGACCCAATGTTCTGTCAAGCTACAGATCACTCTGTCGAGGAAAGCGCGTGCAGCGATGATCATACTCATTGTGTGAGAAGACGGAAGGTGCCACAACACCACCATTACATCATCGCAATGGAGCCTCTCAAGGCAGGCTCTGAGGCCAAAATCATATTGAAGCATCTACTGCTCCTGCAAAAGATATGGGTAATGTATAAAATCCAACTTTTCCAAAACGCCACCAATGCTACTTGTCATCCAGTGCATGACTCTAAACCAGAGGCTTGCGCATAGGCGCAATGACACCACCCTTGACCAGGACCCTCGGCAGGACAGCATCCTGGTGAGTCTTCTTTGTCGTCCATTCCCTACCCTTTGGCTGCCTGAGACTGCGCTCATACTGCTCCTTGCTCTCGAAGGGGAATGGCAGGCTGCTCGCAAGGTACTTCTTATTCGGCTTGACCACCTTCTCGTTGACAATGACGCGGTCAAGATTCTTATCCTTTCGCTTGGTTGCGTCGATGCCGGCGACTTGAGTTGTCGTTTTCCAGCCGCGATTGCGGCGTTTCTCCGCCTTCGACATACCGTCCCCAGCCCACGAACCCCAACCAGGAAGGAAGTCGGTCACTTCTTTCGAGGCGTCTTCTTTTGTGGTTTCGGCTTTCTCGAGGGCAAAGTCTGCGGCGACATTGTCGCCTGCGAAGCCCTTGGCTGTGAGCTGCTGGTTGCGAGACAGGGCGGTCAGATCCAGGTCGTCGCCTTCGTCTGAGTCCACGTCGTCCACGTCAGAATCTTGGCCACCCAGCACTGTCGCCCAACCGTCATCATCAGCGGCCGTAATGCGCTGCTGGAGGAAGTCGTCAACAGTTTCCTTAGGTGCAGATGACTTGGACGCGGAGGATTTGAACGCGGGCTGGGCGTCGTCTTCGTCGGCGAAGTCAGTGAAGGGGAGGAGGTCGTCGTCTGCTGGAACGTCCTTTTTGCCCTTCTTTGCTTTGGCCGCTTTGGCGAGGAAGGGGTTTGGGGCATCGCCGTCAGTCTCAGGCTCCACGGCTTGTTTCCTGCCCTTCTGCGTCTGGCTGGACTGGCCTGTCGAGAACGGGTTCTTAGGCTTCTCATTTTTGCGTGTGCCGTTCGACAGTCCGCCTGAGGTAACTTCCTCACCTTCCTCGTCGGAGCCAGCGTGCTCCTCGAACTCGCTGCCCTTGACCGGAATGGCTGTCTGGACGACCTTGCCTGGCCCGTATTTGCGCTTGCCCATGCGTGTAGCGTTGTCCCCAATCTCATCCTCGCTGTTCTCGCCAGCAAGCTCGCGTCGCATAGATTCGATAGCCTCATTGTTCTCTGCGCGCTTCGCCGCCTCGGCCTTCTGCATGAACGCCATCTGGCCCAACTTCGAGCTCTTCTCGGAGAAGGGGTTCTCTAAGACACCGAGCTGACGCTGCAGTAACTCATCGTCATCAGCTGACTCGTCGTCGCTCTGTTCGTCATCACTGGGCACATCAGATCCCTCGTCGTCAGAATCCCGGACCTGCTTGCCCTCGATACGGCGCCTGAGCTCCTCATTCCTCTTCGCCATCTCTGTGACACCAGAAAGGGCATCCTGGTCCCACGCAGCGCGTCCAGTTGCCTTGATGCCCTTGGCCCACTTGCCCTCGCGGTGCTTAGCACCCATGCGCTCCTCCGCCCTGCGACGATCGTTGTGCTCGCGCTCGTCTTCAGAGATGTCAATGCCATCTGCCTTCAACGCTTCGCGCTCTTTCTCAAGCAGCCTCTCGCGCTCCTTGCGGTGAATGCGGCGATATGCTTTACTCTTGATCTTCTTGATGCGCTTCGAGCGAACCTCTTCGCGGAAGAGCAACTCCCGCTCCATTCGCAGCTGGGCACGGCGTCTCTCAACTTCTTCGATAGGAAGCTTGTTCGTCTGCAGGATTTCCCACTTCTGGATTTGTTCCTCGTCATCCTTGCCGTTCGACAGACCGCTCTGCTGGAGGATGGACTGGATGGTGCTTTCGAGATCGTTGGTGGGGGCAGATGTGGTGGTGGGGAGCAGACGATCCTCGCCCATAGCCTTACCAGCGTCCTTGTGCTGTAGCGGGAAGGAAAGGTGCTCGGCGCGGCGGTTCTGCTTAATGGTGTCGGTCCAGCGATCGAGGGTCTCGTTGGCTTTGGCGTTGGCGGCAGTGCGGTCAAGCTTGTCCTGCTGGCGCTTGGGCAATGGAGCATCGAGCTTTCGCGCAATGTCGTTTCGCTTAGAGCTCTTGTCGTCCCGCAGCAGTTTCAACGCCTTCTTCTTCTCCTCGTCGCCAGCCTTGGGCTTCAAGCCCAGCAAATCAACCTTCCTCGAGACGCCAAACTCGTCAGGTGCAGCTGACTCATGGACCTCGACCCTCTTGCTCTTGGGCTTGTCTTCGTCTCCGGTGGCCAGCGAAGAAATTAGATCCTTCAGCTGTGCCTGGCGATCCTCCTCGTCCTCGGAGTCGTCGCTCGAGAAATCGCTCGCGCCGTCCTTGCCAACATCTTCGCCCTCACTCGGCTCCTCACTGTCACTCCCATCGAATGCCGATGCGCCCTTCTTCTTCTTCCTCTCACGCTCCTTCTTCTCCTCGCGCTCATCCTCCTCGTACTGGTCCAACGCTGTGGCCAGATCAATACCCTCATCCCCGAAGTCGTCCTCCTCTTCATCTTCCTCCTCCTCACTTTCGTCCATGTCCACGTCGCTGTCGCCCTCGTTCACAACTCTCCCCTTCTTGACTTTCAGCTTCTTCCCATTCGAGCTACTCCCCCGGAAGCTGTAACCCTCAAATCGCTCCTCGTCGCTCTCGCCAAACGCCTCGTCAGAGTCGATATCTTCATCGTCATCTTCGTCCACATGTCCCATGGTCCAGGTGTTTCCCTCGCTATCGCTGCCCTCATCGTAGCTCTCGTCGCCGCTGCGACGCTTTACTTTCTTGCGCTGCACATCGTCCTCGTCGGCGTCTGAATCGTCGCCCTCCTCGTCATCGTGGCGAGAGCGCTTCTTGTAGAAACTTGGGTCTAATTCACCAAGTCGGTTCTTGCGGATCTTGGTCGTCTCCGGGTTGTCGAACTGTGCGATGGCGAAGGCGTTGAGGGCGCGCTTGGACGCTTTGGATGTGTTGCGCTCACCCGGCGCACGGCCCTTGGGTTTTGAAGCCGGGCCGCTGGCGAGAGAGCTGCGCGCTATACGGGGCGGCATTGTGTGGGTTTATGTGTGGGTGTGAGGTGTTGCTGGTCCCTGGGAGGGGAGGATGTGGGTGGAGGACGAAATCTTGGCGCGTGAACTTTTTTGTGGACGGCCGTGCGCTCGGAGGTCCGCACTGCACCGCAGCCCCAGCAGGCCTCACCAGGTGCGCCATCAACGACAAGCACATCGCATTGCACCGCCAAGCGCCGTCGCGCATCGCCTCCACCCTCAGTCTTCAGTCCACTCCTCCTCCAATTGCCGCTCTCAAAACGACGCAATCGCCGCGCGCATAGCCGCCCACCATGTTCAAGCCCACACCCGCCCTCATGGGCAACTTTCGCCGGCTGCCGCTGAGCACCAAGCAGGCCGGCAAGGAGTACTACAAGGGCAACCGCGTCGGGTCGATGGGCACAATCAACCGCTACGGCAACTTCACACCGGACTGGAACAAGATCAGGACATACGTGTTTCCGGTGCTGGGGACGAAGAACGCTGAGGTATGTTGAGCGAAGCCAGACTCATGAGCGCCAGAGGCCTTTTCTTGCTGCGCTCACACGGTGAGAGCGCTGTGGCTAACAGGGCTTCATAGTTGACACCCTTCGTTGCCCAAACGGTCCAGCGCACACGCACGACCGACAACGGACAGCCAGAGGTCTACCCCAAGCGCTTCACGGGCGAGGACTACCTGCGCGCGTGGAAGATGGCCGGTGGGCATGATATTGTTGAGGAGACGATGCAGAGTGAGGGGAAGACGAATATGCCTACGCCGTTCGAGGAGAGGCGGTGATTGATGGTGAGATTGGAAAGGTGAGAGGGTATGGAAAGGGGATTGGAATTGGGCATGTATGATATTCATGGATGATATTCGAAGATTTGAAGGGTTACGTTGTGGGAGTACGTACGAGGGTTTGAAGGGATTGAGCAACACCGAGACAAGTTAGAGCAAGAGCGTCTGAAGAAGGGCCGCATAAGGCCATTGCTATGTATACATATTGTACATTCTAGGGTATCATGTACCTCCCCATTCCTCTCTCCCCCTTCCACCACCCTCACCTACACTCACCTACCCCAACCTCCTCACCGCAAAGAAATAATTCCCCCACCCCTCACTCCCCCTAACCTCCTTCCACCCCAACCCAGGCACATACATAACCCCCAAACTCCTCACACTCGCACCATCCCACCCAGGCTCCTTCGCAAAATATCCCCTCAACTCCTCCTCATTCACATACTTCGCCCACTCGTGCGTCCCCTTCGGCACAATCCCCAACACATCCTCCGCCATGAGGTTCGTCACAAACCAACTCGTCCACGTCCGCGCAATCGTCGACATAATCAACCAACCTCCAGGCTTCACGTGGGGAAGGAGTTGAGAAATGAAGGGCCCCGGAGCGTTGACGTGCTCCAGGACCTCGAAAAGTGTGACGATGTCGTACCCCTCCTGTGGCGTCTTGGGAACAGGCAGATTCTCAATCGATGTGTTGAGGTATGTCAGCTTCCCTGGCTCCATAAGCGCAGGGTCCCGCCGCTTATGCGCTTCTGCGATCTTGAGCACGCCGGGTGTGGGGTCGATGGCGGTGACGCTGTGCGTGTCCGAGAGGCGCGCGGCAGACTCGGCGAAGATGCCGCCGCCGCAGCCGATGTCGAGGTAGCGCAGCTTTTGGGTGGTGACGGGGGAGTCGAAGCGGCAGGAGGAGATGAAGTCGTGGCGCAGAGGGTTCATGAGGTGTAGTAGTCGTGAGGAGCCGTGCGGGTCCCACCATGAGGAGGCGAGAGCGTTGAAGTGGGATACTTCTGTGGGGTCGACTGTTGAGTTGGGGGAGGCGGAGGGGTTGTGTGGGCGCGTGGGTGTGGTTGTGAAGGCGCGCGTTGTGGTGGTGAGGCGTGGTGTTTGGGGTAGTATATGGGTTTGAGATCGTAGCGATTGGCGCAGACTACGCTGTATCGAACGCATTGCGCGTGCTGGAGTGTGTGGACGCATGGTGGTTGAGCGTGCTGTTGTGCAGTCAATTGCAGTGGTGATGCTGGTGACGAGTTGATGTCACTCCAGAAAATCGGCGCACGGGCCAGACGTTCAATGCACCTTCCTGTGTTGAACTGCTACTCTTACCTATGAAGTGACAAGAACAACGTCCGGTACATGGCGTATACAAATCTTGACACTGATCTATCGTCCTCACAAAGGCGGTGATACTGGTCACGCGCAGTTGATATCTGTAACTTGACACTTGATTGGTTGAACGCAGCCGCTTTGCTTACCTTGCAGCCTACGCTCAAGTTCCTAATGCTATCGAACCGCATCGCTGCAGGCCGTACTGTCCCATCGTCAAAAGGCCCCCCATATATTTCATCTCTCCCCTGAAGCGACAAAACTTCCACAACCATGGTCAACGAAGCCTTTTGCGCGGCATGCCAGCTGATGCTAGCTACTGATGAGACTACCGCTACCTTTCGTGATGCTGACAGTTATCCCCACCACAAAGATGGATCCTCATTCCGCCAAGCAGTGGAGATGGGGTGTCTGATCTGCTTGCAGAGCTGGGTAGCAATGGGGGAACCAGAGAACTTGCACGATACATCTTGGATGGTATACGAAACTTCTGAGCAACTAGTTCTCATAATATACCATGACTTTCCTACGCCCGGAGGGAATCGGGGTATATTTGCCATCGAGCCTTGGCCAATCAAAGATGAACATTCCAGTAAGAGATTTGCCAATACCGAGATGCTCGATGCCGGATTGTCGTGCAATACTGGGTCAGATCAGTCTTTCGCGTTTATACGTTCTCAGTATGAAAAATGCGTGTCGGAGCACAAAGAATGTGAAGCTTTACCATCCAATCCATTCCTGCCGACGAGACTCCTTGATGTTGGCCATCAGCAATCAACGACTATCTCGTTGGTAGACCGGGAGCAAGTCCAGCAAGATTCGACTTACGTAACGCTCTCGCATTGTTGGGGTCAGGTCAAGCCTTTCAAGCTGACCGACTCGACCGTTCCCATACTGCGACATGGTGTAGCCGATGATCGGTTGCCGAAGACCTTCCAGGACGCTATAAAGGTTGTCAGAACGATGGGACAACGATATATATGGATCGATTCACTGTAAGTGCTGTTGGCGAACTTACTTGCATACATTGACACCTTTAGTTGTATATTTCAAGATAAGACTGACGATTGGTCGTCTGAGGCAGCCACCATGCAAGATGTCTATTCATTTGCAACCTTCAACATCGCCGCAACCGCCGCGAAAGATGGCAATGTCGGCTTGTTTTATCAGCGCCATCCACGAGAGACAGAGCCCTTCAATGTTGACGTTGCCTGGATCCTCGATGACACGATTGATAAATCAGGCCGCAAATTCCGGAACTTGAAATGTTCAGCAGATCAAGTCGTATTTAACGCCATTGATGAGTCTCCCTTGAACCTCAGGGCGTGGGTCATACAGGAGCGGTTTCTCTCGCGCCGAATCATACACTACTCCCGCAAGGAGGTCATATGGGAGTGCCACAAGTCTTTCGTGAGCGAGTTGGACCCCGATGAGCTGGGGTCGAGTCATTTTATCGCAAGTATTGGCCAGCGGGCAAGGGAGCTCAAGCTGCTGATCCACACCTTACCTTCTGACAGTAGCTGCTACAACGGGACTACCGATAACGAGGCGGCATCGTTTTTGACGGATACATACCGGGATTCACTGGTTAGTTCTTGGCGTGCGTTCCGATTTCTCTACTCGAGCTGCGCTTTGACATACTGGGGTGATCGGTTTGTCGCCTTCAAGGGCATTTCCCAACGTCTAGAAGCCCTTTTCCGCGACGAACTTGTTGCCGGCCTCTGGCGCTCTCGTTTCATAGAAGAGTTGTGCTGGAACGTGTATACTCAGGCGAACCTCCGAAAAGATAGTAGCTGGGTGGCCCCATCATGGAGCTGGGTCTCTGTATCCGGCCAAGTGAGCCCAAACAGGCCGCGTCAAGGTCTTGTTGACGCAGCGAGAGTGGTTGATGCAACCGTAAGAGCCAGAGAGTCAGGGGAGCTGATAGAGGCAACTCTCGCCCTTCAGTGCCGGCTTATAGCCGTTACAATAAAGCCCGTAGATGAGAGCGTGCTATTTGATTACGACAAAACGTCCTTGTCCCAACAAGTTGGAGACGATTGTCTGATCTGGCTTGATGACCACGACCTTCTTTGCGAAGATCAGATACAAGCATCCCTTGTGGTGCTTCGTCACAGCGCTGTTCGTGATCCGTACACCGTGGTAGAGAAAATAATGGTAGGTTTGGTTTTGGTTCGTTCAGCTCAAGACAGCGGCATCTTTCAGAGAGTTGGTACTTTCGGTACCACCTTGGGTGAGAGAACGCCCAATTATGAGCTTTTCAGCCATCAGCTTTCCACACGATATCAAGAAGCGGAGGAAAAAATCATCAACATTGCGTGATTATCTTTCATTTGTCACAAACTTACTTTCTTCATTCGTTCAGAGGATTGTCAAGGTGTTTTATCTATTTGGACTATGCAAGTTTTACTGAATCCGCAAACCCTCAATGATTAGGAAATACAAACGTGACCAGAATGTTCACTTTTGTGGGTTCGATAGATTTATACCCATGAGAGACTATGCAAAAACCTGAAGCATGCAAGATGACTAGCAGCGACACACAGCCCCCCTCTACAACTCTTCATCCTCATCATAGTCTTCGTCGAACTCGATAGTCCGCGCCGCCTTCTCGACATATGAATCCGCCATGACCGGGCTCTCAGCAACAGGGTCCTGAGACATGACTTCGGCCGCATCAAAACTAACACAATTGAACTCATCAGGAGTCACCTCCGTGACTGTCGGAATGTTCATACGGGGCCCATAGACAACCTTCTCAAGTGCATCCCAACGGTGATCAATAGCCGCCAAGGGCATGAGACCCGCATGAGGGACTGAAGGAGAGGCTGAAATCTCAGCAGGAGTTGTTCCCATGAGGGCAGCGACTGTAGCCAACCCATGCGGAACAATGACTTCAGCAGCTTCCGCCTCAGCGTCACGAGCATCATTCTCGAACTCAGCAGCCGCCTCGAGATCTTCAGTCGCGCGAGCCTCGGTAGCCTTCACCCGGTTCTCCTCGGCATCCTTCTCCATGATGAGCTTGAGAGTAGCATCAGCACGGGCTGCCATAGCCTCGGATAGAGCCGCCTGCTGCGCAGGGGTTGGCTTCTTGCTCTTCTGCTTCTTCGTGATACCGGAAGTCTTGCTCATCTTGGGCGCCTTCTCGGCCTTTGTCTTAGTGGCTTTCGCCTCCGACTTCTCAGGCGCGGGTGACTCTGTCAAATCGTTTTGAGAAGGAGGCTTGGCCTGTGCCTTTTCCGACTTCTTCTGAGCTTTCCAGGCCTTGAAGTGCTCATCGAGCGGGATCTCCTTCTTGGTGGTGGCGGTTGGAGCCTTGCCTGCAGTGTAGACAGACTTGTACATGCGGAACTCGTGCTGGATGGACTCGGTGAAGCGGCCGGTGGGGTAACGACCCTCTTCAGAGCCGGTCAAGGGGTAGGCACGCTCATTGAAGAGCTCCGCCGCATCCAGAAGAGAGATCTCAGGGTTCTCGGCAAAGATGTTCGCAAGAACCTCACGCTCTGCAATGCTGTAGGGAGCCTCCTTGTTGGAGTTGGCCTTGACAGCCTCTTGGAGGGCCTTGTTGATATCATTCAGCGCATCGGAAGATGTCCAGTTCTGGGGCAAACCGTGGGCGAAATAATAGAGCTTCAGGCGCCGCCTAGGCTGCTGGTTCTTCGCGCTCTTTGGACGCACATCAATCAAGGGCAACCACATATGCTGGACCTGATCGTAGCCGTTCATGAAACGGTCACCACGCTTGAGACGAACAGCACCCTTACGGTCCTCCCAAAGAGGTGGGCGGATCTCGCCATTGCTATCACGTGCGGCGGGCTGGGGCTCTGAAGGACGCTCGTAGGTGCCGGGGCGCGGGATGATGCCCCAGTGGGGTTGGAGCTCAGGAAGGGGAGCGTCGGCTTGCGCGGGCTTCCAAGGGATGAAGCCTTCGCCGGCCTTTCGCTTGGGGGTGGATTTAGTCTCCTCGTTGTTCGTGGTCTCCTTTGTCTCGATTGGCTTTGTTAACTCCTCCTCGGGTGCCTCTGACATTATTGAGTCAGCCTCGGCGAGCTGAACCTCCTCTGACTCGGCCATCAGAGACTCGGGCGTCAGAGATGGAATGTCCTTGAGCTCAATCGATTGAGACTCGATCTTAAGGGACGGCATGTTCGCATCGATCTCCAAAGACTCAACAGCTGGGGTCTCAACCTTCAGAGACTCGGGCTCAGGAGACTCAACCTTGAAAGACTGCATGTTGGATTCGTTCTCTTCGATGACCATCTCGACTACAGTCTGGTCCTGCTCAAGCTCCTTCACAGGACCTTCGCAAACGGCTGTAGGAGGTTCATCGGCAGACTCTGAGGCCATACGGGGCGAGAATGAGTATGCTTGGAAAGGCATACGAGGGTCGTTATTCATAGGCCCCAACTTCAACTTCTTGACTTTAGTGTACTCCTCGCACGGAGACGATGGTGCTGATCGCTTAGACATTGTAATTTGTGATTCGCGAAGTTGAGAAATCGTAGGTTTGCGGGACTGGCGATTTAAGGGACTAGTATCAATCCCTTGCTACTTGTGCTTGAGTTGACTGTAGTTGTTTTGAAGGTAAGTGATGATACTGCAAAGGAAGTATCTGGATGCAGCTCTAATAGAAGGTCGTCGCGCAAGTGAAAGGATTCGCACAATGCTTTGTTCGTTCATGCTAGTAGTACAAGGGGCCCGCATAAGGGGTGTAAATGACCAAAGTGATGTACCAAAGGGACAAAGACACTGTGAGGCCTTACAAATTTTGGTTAACGAAATCATTCTAGATCTACCGCAAGCAAAGTGTGAGTGATGATGGATGCCGAATGCTCTGATCAGTTCATCGACAGCCTCCCTACTGCTGTGAGTATCAGGGCTCAAGCTGTGCTGAGCAACAATTATGCAGTATGATCGCAACTAGTCACGGATCTAGCAAGACAAAATTCGTCTGAATATCCGTGATTACACAAAGAGCCATTCCTGCCATAGTCGCGCTGACCTTGAGCCGAACAATGCATACTGCAACTACAGGTCATGAGCAACGCAGTTGTACTGCTTTCTCAAGATGCACCAATGGTCCTCCAGTTACGATCTACAATGACAATGACAAATCAAGAAGTGAGCGACAGAACTCTGTAGCCCCGCATTGTGTATCGCTTTTGGCGCCGCATGTCAGGCTTGGCCTCGTGCTGCGTCCCCGCTTACGCCACCTCAATAACACCACAACAATACCTCCGCGCCACTTTATATTCTTGATCGTTCTGGGTCGCATCACCAATGTCATACGCGCGGTATTTCTATTATTGCTACTTGTGTATATACGAGAGATATTTCTATGGACGGAACACAGCCCAAACTTGCTTTGGAGGAGGCTCTGGTGCAGATCAATCAACTTTGCCGATGCTGTCAAAAGCTAAGAGACAATTTGCTCCGAGACTATGACTATTCAAATCAGAGTCTAGTTTGTGAGCAATACGATACACTGCAAGATCTCTTAGACGGAGTCCGGGCAGGTTGTCACCTCTGCAATATCGCATTAGCCCATTACGAGTACGAGTGTGCAGACAGAGCAGCAAGTGGCTTTGATGCTGGGGGTATCAGTTACAAGGAAGCTTCCAAGGCCAATGTCGTCACATCCGCCAGGATCTCCACGGGGCCGTACGACATCTTCATCTCGCTAGAGATAGGGGAGAAGGAGGATACCAACAGCTACCTGGACGCCAGAATCCGAGGACCATGCGAGTACTCAGTTGAAGACCATTCGAGAGCACAGCTTTCCAACCAAGTTGCTTCCTATGAGCAGTATGATCTGATCAAAAAGTGGTTGGCCACCTGCACGAACAAAACACTACATCCAGCATGCAACACCGGCGAGAGCTTGGAGAGACCGACGCGCCTACTTGACCTCGATTTTTACTCCAAGGATGAGTGCTCGACTAAGCGACGAGATGTCAGGCTGGTTAAAGGGAAATCCTATACCGGACCATACGCAGCTTTAAGCTACTGCTGGGGTAAAGCAAACCAGCTAAAGCTCTTCCGGAACAACCAGCAGCAGTTCGAGGAACGCATTCCATTTGAAGATCTTAGCCAGGTCTCTCAGAATGCTGTCACAGTCTGCCGTCAGCTATCCATCCCGTTTCTATGGGTTGACGCGCTATGTATAGTTCAAGGAGCGGATGGGGACTTCGCGACCGAAGCACCACGTATGCAAGCTGTATACGCTGGGTCAAGACTGACTGTTGTTGCAGCAGACTCTATGGATACTTCGAAGGGATTTTTAACTTCCAGAAACCCGCTTCCATGGCTTCAATGCACGTCAGAAGGGCAATACGAGGGCAGCATAGGTGAGCGTCTTGAGGTCAAATGGCATAGTTTTTGCGAAATGCACGTGATGAAGAATAGGCCCGGAGAATACCACATCGACTCAAGAACATGGTGCCTCCAAGAGCGCATCCTGTCACCTAGAAGTGTCTTTTTCGGACAAAAGGGTATCCATTGGGAATGTCGCCAGGGTCTCGCCTGTGAGTTCGACTTGGAAATACGGGATCCTCACTGCGATGACCTAATTTCGTGGGATCCAATGAAAGCCGACTATGCTAAGCTACTGTCTTTGCAGCTGCAGGGCAAATCATATATATGGAAGGCGCTTAACATCTGGAGCCGGTGGTTATCGGAGTACACTGTAACGCATCTCTCACATGGAGAAGATGTGCTTATTGCTCTTGCAGGCATAGCTTCTGCGTTCGAACCCGTGCTGAAGTCGGAATCGACATATGGTTTATGGGTCAAACACATCGTCCAAGGACTCCTGTGGTGGCACCATCCTGATTGCTCCTATGAAGGCGGAGAAATTTTCGCCAAGTACTTGCCATCATGGTCATGGGCGAGTGCATACAGACACTCAATCCGGATGGATTGGGGCAACAAGGCGGGAGATGATTATCTAGCGACCTTGGTCTCGTGGCCCTCGGACGCTAACTTTGACGTCCGATTTTTTCAGGGCCCACGAGACACTCGTCTGTGTATCAAAGGTTACCTCTCATCATATATAGAACTCAGTCTTGATCGAGACAGAGAAGGCCAGGAAAATTTTCGACGGAGAGATCGATGTTATACCCCTGATCACAACGCACCCGAGGAAGATCTTTTCTGTCTGCTTTTGCGCGGCAATAGCTTTAAGAATGCTGGGCTCGTTCTGACACCCGTGGATCTGACAGGTCGTCTCTATCGAAGAGTCGGAATAATCTCGGAGCAAACCTCTGTCAGTAAGTTTTTAGATGCACCTGCAACTTCCTGGATACAAGGCAAGTTTCATACAGAGTTATGGGCGCCCTTGGGAGAAGAGCGGGAAGTTTATATTGTTTAAATATTGCCGAACACGTGTTCGCTGTCATGAACGTTGTGTATCGTTTGTGGTATACGTTGTCTGATTCTCCATACTAGCCATGCATAAGTTATTGAACACATGCACAAACGAAGATTTCAGACTTCCAGGATCGCTGGCCACGTGATCTGATGTTTGGGTCGCCTGCATATGATAACAACGAGCGAGCTGAGCAAGGTTGTCAAACCGCAAGTCGCATTAAGCGCCAGACCCGAGCGTTCGAGCTCCCATGCTAGAAAAACCCCAAACTAATGGTGATTCCTATTGACAATCGAAATCATTGCGACAAAACCAGATGACAATGTTTCGGCAGACTTTTTACCTCTCTCTTCGATACAGCAGCATGAAAGAGTTTATATGGCTACCATAGCGCTTAACAGCTCGTTCTGGCTGTAGGTAGGCCTCGTGTGGATACGTAAGTGTGCTAAACAGGCGTGCCTCGGGCCACGCACTAAGCAGCAGGTCCATACAGCACCTTGCCAGAGTGGCCACTGATCATCTTTGTGTTTGTAACAAGACCAGAGAAGCTATCATCAAGGACACTGTTCGTAAACTCTATACAGCGCTTTGTGTATTTGCTCATGTTGACTGAAGTATAACGAGGCTCTGTTATATCTTGAAGCGATCCGCATGAGCGACTACCTGTCGAACTCGGCACGTAGGCTTTGAACATCCCCCAGCACTAGCGCGTCAATCCAGCGCTTGATTAGCTTGAACGCCAATCCGTTGTCGCAATTTTGCACAGCCATCTCAAAGTCTGCCTTGAGGCCATTGTCCCTTATGGTGGCGACCCACTCGGGCTGCATCTTCTGCATCTCAGTAAGAAACAGCTTGCGCAGCTGCGTCATCTCATACTCCAGAGCATGTTCCCAGTAGAGATTTGTCGTTCCCTCATTGTCAAGCCCGTCATGATCTTTCGCGTCTTCCTCGCCTGCATCAGAGGCATACCTCTTCTTGTCGGGCTTCTCTTCTCGGGTCCGCTGATCAAGCAGTACGGGCACTTGACAAGCCCTCCATAATGGCATAGCAGACACGCACTCCCAGTCGATGACTGCTGTCAGTTGTCCATCATCATCGACCATGATATTCTGCATCGATAGATCGTCGTGGAAGAGCATGGTTGACTCGCTAGCGTTAGGCAGAAAGATGGTGGGCAGGATCTCGAGCAGCCTCTTTGCCAGATCTAGCGCGGCCTCGGCATCTTCGATCTCATCTTCGTCACAGGTGGAGTCGAGGGTGCGCTGCTGATCAGTGAGAACGAGCTGTAAACGTGCCTTCAGCCAGTCGTGGCTTGACGTGAACGGCCCACGAGAAACATCGTGTGTAAGGTGTTCGCCCCAAAAGAAGATAAGAGATACCATGCGGTCAAGCGTGAAGGAAGTTGCGCTTGCTAGCTTTCTTGAATCGAAGATGTTCCCAATACCGTGAAAGCGGTGTTCGAACAGCCGCGCGTGATTCTCCGCGAGGCATTTGACGATGTTCTCTTTGGCGTCCCAGGACATCTTTCGCCAGCGTTTGCGCAACGGGACGCCAGGCATCATTTCCATCAAAATCCACTCGAAGCCTAGCTCGTTCTCATTGTCAGAGTCGAACGCGATGCTGTGTGGGATAGGCAACGATGTTCTTTGTCGCACAAACTCAATCGTGGCAACCTCGCTCTCGGTTTTGTAGTGCGGGGCGACGGGGAGACTGACGCGCATCAAGCAGGTCGTGTCTGCAGTCGAGACCTTGTAGAGCTTATTGAATGCACCTTGAGCATAGAAGGCGACATCTGGCAATGCTTCTTCGTCACATCCCAGGTGCGTGTGCGCGATAAATGCCATGATGTTGACATCTGGTTCTTTCGTCCAACGCGGCTCCAGTCCAAACGTCTTGTTGACCCATTCCAATCCGTCTTGGTTTGGCATGGTCGCACAGTATTCACTCCCTGATGAGTACGAAGCCGAGCTTGCTTGTGAAGGGCCGCGATGGGTACAGGCCTATGCAGAGCGACATTGAGTATCTCGCGCTGTATAACGGAGAGAGGGAGCAGTCTGTGACTTGTGCGATCGCCGGCAGACAATTCCAATCTCGAGAGATACGATGACTTCTACGTGGTGTCGGACAGGGAAGGCCAGGCGCTAAGAATTTAGCGCCAGTCGCGACCCTGACACATCCCGCAGCAACCTCTTCCTTCCAAACCTGCGTGATGGTCTGCCTGGCGCGGATATACCTGGTAGTAAAGCGTGATGTTCATCGTAGATGTTTGAGAGGCCTTAGGAGACTGAGCAGTAAGAGACTAATTCGACTATCCAAAGGCATCTAAAGTACAGTCGCTTAGCCTTAGTTGGGGTAGCAGGAATGCTCATCACAATCCAACTTGATACATCACAATCATGGCGATGTCAATATTGCAGGCGCCCACAGCACTATGGCGAATGATATGCACGGCACCATGAAGAGAAAGACGGTCTCGAGAAGAATCTGTTGTGTCGTTGGAATTGAGAGACCGGACGAACCCTCACCAAGCTTAATTTGAGAACATGTGTCCATGATATCAGGATTGCTCCTTGGTTTGAGAGCGCATATATGACCATGATTGTTGCACTACCATGAGGCGTTCGCCAAGTTATCAATAACAAGGCTAACCTGAGATTCAAAGTCATTTCTTGACAGCACGTGTCGCGCCCCTTGACGCGCACCTGATGCTAATGAAGACATGAAGATGTACACAGCATGCTGTGTCGCGAAAATTGAGGTTTGATCGGCAAGCACGCGGAAAAGTGGGGCGCGCTAGGTAAGCACGCTAAATTACCCACGTGTTTTGGTCTGCAGTATCTATGTGACTGCCATTCTTGTCCATGACATCGAAGATATAGTACATCTGTTGGCACAGTCTCAATATTTGAGCTTTTCATTTGTTGACCAAATGGAGCCCGTTTTGACCCGCCCTCGAATGGCCTCGCCCAAGCCTTATAGACCGAAGACCAATGGCTCGTTCAACATCAGTGCTTATCCAAGGGCTCCCAGCAAGCCTCCTGCATGCATTTGCAGCTGTCATCCGCCCAGCCAAGCAGCTGTCGAAGCACAACACTGTTCGTCATGAGGCTGCTGACAGCTAATCACCAGATATGCCATTGTTCCGAAGTAGTGCTTATCTAGCTTACAGAGACAGCCAACCGCAGAAGCGCAATGTGCAGCTATTCAAGCGAAGGAGATCTTGACAGGCTTACTGTTACTAAATCCATGCAATGCATCAATTCAGGCCTTACATCAGATCTGGCTTCGCCTCAACGCCAACTACACGGTTATGCCGGCCTCGCTGGCAGAGGATCCTCAACGCCTGCCTAAGAATGGCGTTCCAGCAATAATCATCAGACGAAAGCGTGTCACAGCCATGAACGGTGGCTTTGAAGCAATGCCATGTTTCCCGACTCCAGCGCGGCGGTTCGAGTACAAGAAGCACGGCATCCGTCAGCGATTGAAGCTGTGTACAAGCAGCTCCTCTGTGTTCTTCTATTGTTTCTTCTGTCACACAAACCCCGCTAGTGGTCCTACACGATGTTGCCATTTCTTAGCTTGTGCCTCCTGATGGCGGTTGCTGCCGCCGTTGAATTCAAGCTCGAGCTGACCTGGGGTAAGGGGTCCCCAGATGGCTACGAGCGAGACATGATCTTCATCAATGGTCAATATCCTGCTCCATTACTTGAGATCCATCAAAATGAGTGGGTCGAGATTGAGGTGACGAATAATATGCCCTTCAACTCAAGCATCCATTATCATGGTACAGTGTACTCGAGTCAATAACGATTTACCCCACTGACAGTGCTAGGCATCCACCAAACACGCACTCCTTGGTCTGACGGTGTTCCTGGGCTCACACAACGACCAATCCAACCTGGCGCTACATTCAAATACAAGTGGCTGGCCGACGAAGCCGGCAGCTATTTTTACCACGCTCACAGCCGCGGTCAGATTGATGACGGCGCTTATGGTCCAATCATCATCAAGCCAAAAAGAGGTGTCGCTAAGCCTTTCCACAAAATCGCTCCTGCTGAAGTCGCGCTTCTCGAAGAGGCAGAAGCCAAAGTAGCTCCTCTTCTGCTATCTGATTGGCGCCACCGAACATCTGAGCAAACATGGGCCGATCAGCTAGCCTCTGGCATCGAAAGCGCAATCTGTATGGATTCGCTCCTCGTCAATGGCAAGGGTGCAGTCGACTGCTGGTCGCGAGCAGAGCTGAACCAGTTCACCAGCCCTGCGCTTGTGCCAGTACTGGCACAGGCTGGTAACCTCGAATTGAGCGACAAAGGATGTTTCCCACCAGCGCTGTTTCCCATACTATTAGGCAATAGCTCTGCCATCAACCCGTCTGCCCTACCTCCTTCGGTGTTCGAAGTGTGCACTCCCACCCAAGGCAGCCGCGAAGTCATCGAGGCCCCATGCGATAAGAAGTGGCTAGCTCTTAATGTCATCTCCTCAGCCGGTATTGACACTTTCGCTTTCAGCATCGATGAGCATCCACTATGGGTCTATGCTGTAGACGGGCACTACATCGACCCCGTGCGCGTCGACGTCTTGACCGTCGCGAACGGCGACCGCTACTCAGTCTTCGTAGAACTTACGAACCCTGGCAAGAAGAATGACTTTGGCATCCGTGTAGCTTCCCTGGCACTGGCGCAGCTGATCGACACCACTGCGCTCTTCACCTACACCACGGACAAGAAGACTGGAGGAGGCTACAAACCCCCTCATGGGCCCTACACAAACAGCACCAGCCTTGGTCTTACTTCTACACCCTACACCAACCGCGCTGGCCAGCCCATTTCCCAGAACACCACAGTTCTTGACCACGCATCTACCTCCCCCTTTCCCCCAAAGTTCCCGCAACCCGCACCAGAGCCAGCACAGACCTTCTTCCTGACCACCATGAACGTCCAGAATAGCTACACCTGGGCGCTCAACGCAACCCCCTTCAACCACATTGCCCTTGACAATGCCGAACCCATACTGTACTCCGCGCCTACACTACAAAGCGGCGATGGCAACATCACGATCGTGACGAAGAACAACACATGGGTTGACTTGGTCTTCCTCGTCCCCAACCCGCAACAGCCGCCACATCCGATCCACAAGCACGGCGATCGGGGCTTCATTCTCGGCGCGGGAGAAGGTAATTTCACGTGGCCTGATGTCGCGAGTGCGGCGGCTGAGCGACCAGAGTTGTTCAATCTGGTCAACCCCAGTTTGAGGGATGGGTTTGTGACGCCGCCTACCGCGGCGCAGCCGACATGGTTGGCGGTGAGGTATAAGGTTGATAATCCGGGAGTGTGGATGTTGCACTGTCATATCCAGAGTCATTTGAGCGGAGGAATGGCGGTGGTTATCTTGGATGGGGTGGACGAGTGGCCTTATGATGTGCCTGCAGAGTACCAGAACTGAGGTTTAAGAGGGGTTAGATGAGGTGCATAGTGTAGAAATGTTTAATGTTTATATTATTTGGTATCACGCTTTGAACGCTATCAATATGCAAGTCTATGCCTTGACCTTAACAACGACCTTGCCAAAGTGGCCACCGCTGAACAGGTACTGCAATGCCTTATCAGCCTCCTCGAACTTGAAGACCTTATCAACGACAGGGTGAATCTCCTTCTTAGCGTAGAACTCCAGCATGCGCTGGAACTCGTCTCGTGGGCCGTTAATGATGCCCTTGAGTGTTACATTCCTCTTCAGGCACAACAAGTTTGTGTTTGTCCTGTCGCCCTCCGCGTCCTGCTTGCCGGACAAATAGCCGATACAGGCGATCAAGCCGCCAAAGCGCACTGCCTCGAAAGACTTGCGGAGAGTCTGCGCACCGCCGACCTCGAGGATGATGTCCGCGCCGTGGTCGTTGGTCAGCTTGAGGACCTCGTCATCCCAAGCAGGTGTGTTGCGGTAGTTGATGATCTCCTTAGCGCCGAGCCTCTTAGCGCGATCGAGCTTCTCGTCAGAGGAAGAGGTGATAATGACGTTCGCGCCTGCTGCGCTTGCGATCTGGGCTGCAGAGATAGACACACCGCCTGTACCCTGGCACACGACTGTCTCGCCAGTACCAATGATCTCGCCCTTGGGACGCATGCAGTTCAGACTCATCCACGCTGTTACTGCTGCGATGGGCAAGCACGCCGCCTCGTCGAAAGAAAGGTAGTCAGGCACCTTGAGGACTCCATATGTAGGGAAAACGCGGTACTGTGTCAGGACACCAGGGAGCGGGTTGCCGAGGCCGTTGCCCATGTCGCGCGCCTGCACCTGGCCGGTAATGTGGGTTTGCGCAAATGTAGAAACGACGCGATCGCCTTCCTTCAGAGCGAAGGCCGGGCTCTTGTAGGGGTCGGTGGTGTTGTTTGACGAAGGGCCGACGGCGACAACAATGCCGCACATGTCGCTACCAGGAACTACGGCGGGAGGCTGCTCAACTGACTTGTGGTGGTTGTAGAGACCCATGCAAACTGCAGTTTTATTAGCATTCGTCGCATCTGGCGCAAAATAGTTGGACATACCCTCTGTATCTCTGTAGTTCAGCGAAACAGAGTGAACCTCAACGAGGACCTCATCTTCGCCAGGCGTCGGAATGTCTGCCTCCTCCATGTACAGCTTGTCCAAGCCATTCTGGCCAGACTTCCACTGCTGAATCTTCTGCGGTGCCATTGCTGCTATTGGGCTGCTTTGTCGCGCGGGCTTGATCAATTGCGCAATTTGCCAATGATAGAATAGGTCGAGGTAGACCTGAAAGAGCTCGAAGACGAATTTGTGAGAGAAAGAGAGGTCGCGCTCTTCAAGTGAGTCTTTGCAATTGGCTTCTTCTTGCTAGCGAACAATCCAGAAACCTCAGTCAGCCAATCCCGGCGGTCCTGCGAAAAGGGCGGGGTCGGCATGGTCAAGAGTCTTGAGCTCGTCCGTATTCTTGGTAATCGCGTGCGGTCACAATTCCGTTTGTTTCCTCTTGATAATGCGCCTTTCGGGTACAAATCGCCGAACAAAGCGTATCAATCTCGAAACAGATCTGACAGCGGATACAAATCCCTATGAGGTATTGGAAGTGGGGAAGCCTATGACATATATACCTATCATGACGATACAGGTGCTCACTTTGAGTGTTGACAAGCATCGGGTCTAGACGTCACTTGGCCGGGTTAGCCCGAAGCGGCCGAGGTCGAGATAACCACTCGGGAGCCCTCATCCGTGGAAAACCGCTCTTGGACTCGACAACGCGACACCATGAACCTTAAAGAGGCCAGCTGCGCGGCCGGCTGGGACTGCGATAGGCTGGCGGTGACTAACACCATTGAAGTACGCTATGCTGCCCAGGAACTGGCATGCAAAGGGATGGGCTGCACGAAAACGAGTCGTGTCGTGTGATGATGGCGACCGTCTGCGAGAGAATCGCGCAGTCGCAGAGACGTCAGTCAAGCAACTGCCAGCGACAACGCATCGTCGATGCGCATGTTGCGCTGATTGTTGCGATGATGACTGGCTGCACATGTCAAGATCAACAATCGAAGTATATGCCGCATGCAGCCTGGCTCGAGAGTTACGAGCACCTTGAAAGCTCAGGAAAGGAGGTAGGTGTACCGTGTTGGACGTGCTTAAGCTGCTGATTGCTGTCGACTAAGAAGAAGCCGAAAATAGACATTCTCTTGCCCAAGTGACTTGAAAGCCACAGGGACTTCTCATGTGACGTCCACGCTTGTAGGGAGGTCGATTGAAAGCCTCACGTCCGGCTCAACGGGTAGCAGCCCTACAAGAACCATATATTAGCTAACCGTAAGGGTACTCAAAGTTTGCTGATCAACTAGTAGTCTACGCGTCTCAAGCAATCGCGCGAAAGAAGCTGACGAAAATACCTCACTCGCCATATTTGAGACCCTTACAGTATCTGCGCACGCGACAACAAGCTCAAGTGGTGTTCATGTGATGCGGCATATTCACGGAGGGGACGTGATGGTGCAACTATATTGAAGAGTACAGAGCTGGTCGAAACTGGAAGCAACCACACGAGTTCAACCTGCCAAGACCGTGGTTGGAGGCTACGCCCCTACTTTGAAAGCCGAGAGCATACCATCTTGAATTGAAATACGAACAGAAGAATTACCACTTCAGCCACTGCACTGCCCTGCGTCTGCGCCTGCTCTTTCATCAATACTGTGGCGCAATTGCGCCGAGCATACGCCGAGCATACACTGTTCGAGCTCCGTGAAAACAGTCAAAGGGTTACTGTATGGCTCCGCTTTCCAAAACACGTTACCTCGCACTGGGAGAAAAGCATCTCAATTGAAGTTGACAGGAATATTTACATGAACAAGTCTAATGATTCTATAAAACTCCAAGAAGCCAGTAATCTGGATCTAGTTCGAAGCTGCAATCTGTGCCGCCTTGATGGCAGCGTTGATAGGCGCAAGATCCGTCAAAGACACCTCTCTGGTCGAACGCTTCCAGCCAAGCTCAGCTGGGAGACGCTCGAAGGTCAGCCATTCCTGGACCCAGTTCTTGAACGCCTTCAGCTGTGTGTAATCAGTGCCGTTGATGCCGGCTGCGGGGACAGTGCCGTCGAGCATGAGGGCGAGAACGAATCCAGCCTCACCCTGAGCTGGGCTCTGCTGGGTGGCTGTCAAGGGGCTGTGCAGCTCAACACGGTGACGCGAGCGACCAAGAGAAGCTGCGTTGATGTATTTCTTGTCAGGGCTGTCGTTGAGCACGGCCACGACGCGTGAAGGCACCACGTCGTTGCTGTCATCGGCACGAGCAAGAGAAGCAGGGCGCTCGAGGCCGCTGGTGCGGTTGTTGAGTTGCTCCAGATTGATGGTGCGTGTGACATCAACACCAAGTGCCTTGAAGGCACCGTTGGCAGGGATGATGCCGACTTGGTCGCTCCAGCCCAAGGCAGTGTTGACAGCCTTGCCAAACATCTCAACGGTAATGTTGCGACCGCTGCGAGGACTGTTCGTTCCAGTGTTAGTTCAAGATCCACCATGGCTTGCTTCATTCTCTTCACTCCGTAAGGCGACGGAAATCTACGTACAGGTATCCATGGTTGGCCAAGGTGTTCATCATGGGGCAGGGACCGCGGGAATCGCCAGCACCGGCAGCGATCCAAGGCTGGACCTGCTGGAAAGCCTCCGTTTGTCGGGTCTGGCTGGGAAGAGCCGCAGCCACAGCCACGAGGCCGAAGAGAGTGTAGAATTGCATCTTGGAGCAGAAATATCAAACGGGCAGTCGGCTTCAGCGATGTGGTCTGGAAAGAACGTGATTGTCAACACCTCCTCTGCCCTTTCTTTTGCTAGACCCTTTCATATCTTATATACTACCCGGCAATCCACAGTTCCCAGTGCCGGTCCCTGCAGATCGTCGTCGAGACTGCCCTTATGCGTGTCGACGGTGTGGTGGGCCGAGTCAGGGGGGGAAATGTTAAATCGAACGGCAACTAGTCTTGAACCTAAACCACATTGAACTTGACACGTCCATTATCTCTAGCATTTTGACCTGGGGTGTTTCGAAGGTGTGCTGCATAGATCTCGAGTGGGTCTCAAACATTACCATCATAGGCGCGCTTTGTATGCGGAATTAATGAAGTTGCGCAGGATTGCCGGTGTGCAGTGGCGAAGACTAGATTGGCGGCTAGCACGGGCACAACCGAACGTGCCAATACCCATAGAAGTGGCACCCAAATCTCCGTCCCAAACGCTAACAAACCAATCACAAATACTGTGAAAATAATATAAAACGGCAAGAGACTATCCCTGCCTGGTCTAGTCTGCGAAAAGGAGCCGCCAAAAGGAAATTCGAGCGACACAGTGGGCGTTGTTTGTGGTGCATAGTAAGCGGTGTATAGTATATAGTATGCGTTGCATATTGCGCGCCTGGAAGCATGACCTTCGGCTGGCATGTATGCTTCTGTGCGAGCTTACTCGAGAACAATGACTACACCAATCGCATCCATATTAGCCTATTTGCTTTTTATGGTTCGCTGAAGGCAGGAAAAACCACGCATGTGTCACCAGAGGTATCTCTACTGTGGTAACTTTGTGCTTGACCTTGTCGACCAATAGGAAGAGAGATGGCTATACCCACATTAAGTACCACAAAGCTAGAAAACCACTCCGAACGCTTTTGATCCTGTGTTTCAAGTTAAACACCACAGTAAGATAGTTCCGCTCTGCACGACCCAGAAAATGGATATCAATGTCAAGAAGCCTGCAGGTTGTATTTGTAATCATGTTTGCAATGGGGCTCTTACGCTTTGGCTTCGCATATGGACCTGCGCATCATCTTCACCGCTTACTTTCCCACTGCCTTCTCAGGATAGACCGAGGCATACGGCAAAAGTTGCAGGAAAGCGGAGCAATCGCCTTCGACTCATGACATGACCGGTGCTCGCATTCACGGCTTCGAGTTCCTGATTGCCATAGACAGGGATTCGAAAAAGCAAATCCAAGCGAAGAGAAGTGTACAAAAGATTTTCAAATGGTATGGTGGATCTTGACAGCTACTAGCCGTGCGTCTCGATATGTACAATGATCGCAACATTGGGAAGAAGACGCAAGCAAAGGACGGTCATCGCCACAAAGAGTATGAAACTTTCGAAGCTGTACTGTGACCTGTGCAATGTCAAAGATCAGATACAGAGGTCGGTACTAAAGGGGCCGATGCTCTAGAATCCCAGAGACAGATTCCAAGCATTGAACATTGCCAGCTTGTGAGGTGTTCAACCCGTTTGCAGTCAATGCAGCTGTCGACCACGTGGACCTGATCAAACGGCGCTGTTTCCAACATCGGCAAAACGCAGCCGTTGCTTGACCCCACCAATAGCGACGGAGTAAGATATTCAACGGTGACAAGCGAATACGAGGTACTGCAGGACGTCGTGTAGGCATACCGTACCCTCATCAAAGCCAATCCTTAGAGAAGCATGATCCCAAAGAGGCAGACCGAAGAACTTTACGAAGCCTGAGAGGTGAAAGCTTGCAACGAGCCGTCCAACATCAAATTCGTTTCCATTGTCGTTATGGATCAGTAGCCCACCATGTCTACACGAGAGGACTGGGACTGGGCAGTGCGTGCAATGAATCCCAGGTGTACTATGTACAAGGCGCGACCTGTGCGTTGCTCCACTTCACCTTCTTTCCTCCGCCTCTACCAAGCACAAAGTGGAGCAGAGAAGACAGGTAGTGGAAGGCGGATAAAAGACGCATTGTGAGGGTTCATCCGCAGCTTATCACGTTTGCCTGAGTTGCCTCATCGCATGGACGGATCGGTCATTTGCTTGAACCAGCATCATCCGATAGTTTCAGCTCAATCGCCCATTAATGATCCAATCGATGACGGACAATGCCACTTCGAATTAGGTAGTGGAAATTTCGTCTCATCAAAGCTCGTGCCTACCCTTCAAAACATACATAAGACTTGAACACACAGAAGGACCGTCACCAGACTTGCAAAACAAGCAAGTTGGTGTGAAGAAACTCACAGAACGCTGGGTCTGAAATAATATTTCGTAGCCGAACGTCGCGGGGCTTTGATGTCCACCTCGCGAGAATGGAGCCTGAATGTTTGCTCCACCCTTGGCAAGTAGATTCTTCCCCACTCCACGATCTACAGTACGTTGTATCAGGACTGCAAGTCCGAACTGCTTGGATTCTTCTGGAACGATCGCATGGCAGCACTGGAAACCCCGTCACCTGATAAGGACGCAGGCGCGATCGGAATATGCATTCGACCTTACAGCTTGGCGATGTTTGCAAGCTGAACAGCCAAGAAAGACCCACCTCAATCTTCTGTGTCTGAGATTGGCGCTAGCCCACTGAAGTTGAAGTGGACTGCGAGTCTCTGAACGCGCATTGTGACCCAAGAATCAATGTCATCGCAACGTCTACAGGCGTGCCTTTTCTTCCTCGAAGTCCCTAAGCTCTCTCCTGTCGTCATTGCGAGGACTGTTTCCAAACTCTTTCGACCCTCGCTCATTCAGCTCGGTTTCACTCTTCCACTTCCACGCCCTGTCCTTCTCTTCGCCGTTGCTTTTCCCATTGATCACATTGAGCAGATACTTCCCTGCATTCGGCATGAACTTGTAAGAATGGAAGCTTCCGCCAACCGCGACGTACAGATTTTGCAACCCACCGTCTGGATGTTGTGATAGGACCCAGTCTTCCGTTGGTGTAACTGCATCATAGCATATGCGCCATCGATCAGGATGTCTGTTTTTTGTCCAGTCTGGCATGCTGTTCGTGATGACCTCCTCGCTCTCTTGGATGAGCTTCGCTGGCACTCGCATTTGGTTATTCCTGCTGGGTGCTGTAATCTGCCGCCCTGATGGAGTCTTTATGGTGTTGGTGAACTCCGTCTTGATGTCGTTAATCTTGAGACGGGGCTGGTGGTAATACGGCGGGATAATATCGACCTCGCCACCGATGACTATGACGGGCAACTTGGTGTCCATCATGTGTCTTGCTTCTTCTTCGCTCAAGTCATAGTAAGCCGATACGCGACCAACGGCCTTCACCTGCTTCTCTACCCAGTGCTGTTCTGCGATGTTAAGCTTGTCTTCCAGAGGCGTAAGAAGGCTGCTTGTCCAGGCGCCAGCGGCGATTACCACCTTTTCCGCTTTCAGCACTGTTCCATCGTGGAGCTTGACACCTGCCAGCCCTTTGCCGTCATCGCGTGTGAGCAATTCATCAACCTCTCCTGTTACCCGATTGACGCCTCGGCTTTCCGCTATTCTTAGGTACGCCTTTGTCGCACTTGCTGCATCTACCCATCCTGCCTCAGGGTTGAAATACCCTTTTCCAAGCTCTTTGCCTTTCAGGCCTTTGAGGACGTCGTGTTGCTTCACCAGGTCTTCCCCATTAACCTCCCGGATCACATTGGACCCTCTATCCTCGAATGTCTTGCGCACTCCATTCCTGAACTCTCCGCTCTGATCAGGCCCATCAAACACCGTCCATCCGGCTTTGTGGAAATGCCCTTGAACCTCCATGCCCCAAAACCAGAAATGCATAGCTTCATTGGCAAGATTGCAGTACAGAGGCGAGGTATAGTCCGTCCGGATGATACGATTGATATCGATCGCTGCTGCATTCTTATCCTGCACAGCTGCATCTGGCGACCAGCGATCAACTATCGTGATTTTCGATCCATCTCTGTAGGACTTTGCGGCGTGTACGGCAAGGGAGGTGCCGAACGTTCCTGCGCCAATAATCAACAAACTGGGTTCCTCCTCTTTCTGAGACATCGTGTTGTATAGGTTTGCGAAGTTTGACAGTGCATTCTGACTTCGCGCGCATTCACGTTTTGATATGTTGCCAATTCTGCCCGCCTAGCCCCGCGTGGTTTTGCGGATCCGGCTTGCAGGGGCGATCGATCTCGAGTCCGGTTCGACGGTGCGGAGATCGCTCCGCGAGTCATGAGCCGACAACACGTCTGCAAAGTCGCACTGACGACATACAGTTTCCTACTCAGTGCTATTCTTGATTGACCTCTTGCAACTTGATACATTGTAGTTTTTTTGTGGCTTTACTAATGATTGGAAGCTAGATAGTACCGTGAGCTTCAATGTCCGTAACTATCAGCAGCTATGCCGTTTTCGCGGTTGATGCAAAAGTGGAAGTATGCCACCAACAGGCTGACCATAGCCCTTATCCTTGTGCTGAAGTCTACATATACCTAGAGTCATAGGCAAAATTATATGTGTCGACTGTCAAGATTCTCGATATATCCGAATAGCCTTGATAGATATTACATTCAGAATTCTTTTCGGCTGTAAGGCTAAACGTATAGATCTAAAATGCACGCTGTTGGAACTAGACAACTGGGATGCATTCACCAAGTCCTGATATAGTAGCCTTAAAATGACAGCACATATGCTTGCAGTAACAAAGCTGTACTGCCACTGTGGTTCCATAAGTTCAACATCGCAAAAACCTTCGGTCGCTGGTCTACCAGCATATCATATGGCTCCTCCCTCACTCATCTGTGCATGCTTAACTTCTCATTACAAAAGAAGCTGATACTACCTTACATTGTCTGTATCGGGCCCCTATGATTTCGGGTCAATCACACCTCGTGCAGATGCTATGGATAAACTAACGCATCAGAACAGCACCATGATCATGTCACGCTTAAGTTTTGCGTCGCTAAAGCGAGACAAAACTACTTGCAGCCCCGGGTCCTCCCTCCCCTCTTTGATACTTCACAAATTGCCGTGTGGCCATCATGGAGATCAGCGTGGACATTTTCTGCAGGTTTTTGCTAGCTTTCTGGTGAATAATGTTACGCACTATGCGGAGAATTTCCGAGACTACGTCAGTCGTCAAGAGACAGCCTAGAGGCAAGAGTGAGGTGCCTGCCTACGATCTACACACGGTCGATATGAAGGTTAGGTTTGTCATAACGAAGCCGTGTGATGGTAAAGTAAACCTATCGCAAATGAGAATGGCTGGAAACCCGGACGAACAGCATTGGACACTCCATTATAGGTAAGTGAGGCTAGGGCAAATCTAGTTTTACAGAGTATGGCCCGAGAATTGGTAGAACACTAGACCATGTACATAATCAGGTAAGATTTGATCGATTACGAAGCTACCATATGATCAAATGGAATTCTCTGTGACGAAGTGCAAACCTTGATGGTGCTGAGCATATGTTACGATATACTGATCAAGACTCAACGTTACTCAAGATGGCAAGCAGGGCAGAAAATGCTATATGCAGGTCAGCAATAGTGAAGAGGAGTTTGAGTCGCGATGTCTTACACGTGCCAACGGTGAGTATGAAGCTAGCCACGGTAAACGCAGTTTGCGCATCTCCCCATTGCGTAACCCATAATAACCCCACCACAGGGGCAGCCACCCCAGGTATGGAGCCCGCAATAGCAATGCGAGTCACGTACCAGCCTTCCACCAACTGCAATGCATGTCGCCGATTGTCCTGGCGTAGTCGAAACACCCAATCTATCCATTCGTGCTCAGATCTGATCTTTGATGGACTCTTATACAGATGAAGAATCTCTTGTAAAGTCAAATCGTCGAGTGGTACGGTCTCTGGTTTATGACTCTTGGAGTACTGAGCTTGTTCAGTTGAGGTAGTCAATAGAGTAAACAAGGTTGCACATACCGAAAGTAGTCTGAATCCGCGTAGGGTCTTCAATGAAAGCCAGCGACGCCAGAAACTCCAAATTTCTGTTTTGTATACCCTTCGTATAGCCAAAAAGAAAGTTGTAGCGTTGAAAGCAAGGTCTATGTTCGTTCAAAGATCTGATTGGAAATCTTCATCGGCGGTGAACCTATTGGCACTTGTGACCCGTATGCTACGTATGAGACTACCTTGGGCACCAGCTCGGTAACACATGACATTCAAGGAGCACGTTGCTTTCTTGTTGGTCTTTTCGATAGGTATTTGAATTTGAGTCCGTTGTAGTGTCGGTGGAAGGACTTGCGCTAGTTCACCAAGCGATCTTTTGTCAAGGTCTGATGAATCGTCTGAGCTCATCGGAGATCCGTCTGCGACTGCAACAAGGAAGGACTCCGCTGTGGAGTCCGCTGTGCGGAACAATGAATATCCAGAACCTCTAGTAGTCGGCCGATCAGTCTCATCTTCCGCGAGCTCCTCTGATAATTCGACTTTAATTTCTGGCATATCCAGCGCAACTGGCGGCAAATCCAACTTGGTCGGTGGCATATCTGCTGTACGTTCTGTAACTGTGGCAGAGTCTAGAAAAAATATCGTCGATGGCGGATCAATCGCATATTCCTCGTCTGCAATAGCTAAGAACTCCGATGTTGCTTTCTCGGCACTGACTACCATGTCCGGTGGGTTGATTGACGAAGTCACCGGAACGGAACCTGAATCTTGGGTAACTTCTGTGCTAGACGACTCGTGGTCTACAACAGCTACCGCTTCTCTACCCTCCGGCGTATGTGGCTCACGCTCGGGAATCTGCATAAAGCCCGGTGCATTGTGCGAATGACCATGTGTCCCGTGGGAAGGATTGTTGCGTTGAACCACCATATGTACGAAGCTTATCCAAGTCCAGCTGGTCCAAAGTATAGCTGCCAAAATTTGACGGATATCAAAGTAAACCCAGTAAATGGAATTTGAGATCGCTGGTTTTACTCGAGCAAATAGAAAGAGAAATGGATAGTTTGAGCTGGCTTCAATATATCGTTCATCAGGCTGAGCAAGGCACCTCAGCTGATCATCTTTGATGCACGACACAGCCACGACATTTGGTGACTGGCTGCATTGATCCCTGTAATCTGCACATTGTGCCCCGTGTCTGTACGCATGTCTACTGCAACAGGCGTCACGTTGAGCGTGCATACTGCAGGTTTGATTTGGATTTAGCCACATTTTGAGGTCAGCCTTCAGCCTTCCAGCTGCCTTTCCGCTGGACACACCTTCGTTGTAGGCAGGAGACATAGGCTCCTTCTGACTCGATTGTCCACTGCATGCATCAATTGTGAAGATATATCTCGCATTCCAAATTATCTGGTGATGCAAGGAAAAGACTTCTATAGCACCAATATAATGCGCAGCCATCTGACAAAGGGAAGGCTGTGAATTCATTTGGTGACGCAACCTTCGCATCGCACAGCCAGCGATGGCGCTGCTCTTTGATCTGTTTACAACATTTTGAGATTCTCCCGAGCTCTGGCAAGGCGCAATGTGATTCTCATGGAATGCATAAGAATAGCGGTTCTCTCTGTGAGCAGGCTAACAAACTCTTCACAAACTACGCGTACAATCAAATTCAAGCGCAGAAGTTCGAAATAGACACTCCTACAGTCTCGATCTGACTAGATGATATGGAGTCGCAGACTGATACTGCGAAATCAACCTTCGAAGTCTTATCGTGAAAGACCTACATTAGTCCAGAACAGGCTAGCATTGACGTCACCGGCAGACTTGCCAGCATCGAAGCGAAAAGTCAGAGGAAGGCTCAACAGGGGAAGCTCCTGCAGCGGTTGCTCGCACCTCACGAAAAAGGACTGCATCACGAGAACCGTTACTCGGAACACTGTCGACCGAGACACTCGAGATACCAAGCCACAGCGTCTTACTGTGACTCACTCCCCTCCGAGATCACAGGGCCAACACCAACTTCACAACACCAACTTCAATATGCCTCCCAGAATTCATATTATCCGCCATGCCCAAGGCGAGCACAATGCCACTGTAAGCTCGAAAAGCCCGAAAAGCGACGAGCAGACCACTCACATATCGCAGCGCGACTACTCGATCCGCGACGCTGTCCTAACCCCGAAAGGGAAAGGGCAATGCAGCAGCCTGCAGTCTGCCTTCAAGTATCACAACGAGATTGATATCGTTTTCTCGTCACCTCTGAGACGGACCATCCAAACTGCGTCTCTAAGCCTGGGCCCAACCCTGGCGCGGAAAGAGGTGCCATTCGTGCTTCTACCGCCGCTACAAGAAGTAAGCGACGTGGGGTGTGATGTTGGTCTCGCAGATACCGCAGAGGACGTGAAACAGATATTACCGACTCTCTTTGCGGAGGGTGAGCTGCCATTCGACTATAACAAGATTGATGGTTCTCACGTGACCCCAGGGTGGAACAGTAAAGTACGTCGAGTTGCCCACCTGATGGCTCTCAAGCTAACCTTGAACCAGAAAGGATATTGGGCATATGAGTACGGTGCGATAGGGAAGCGTGCAGCAGATCTTAGGAGTTTCTTGTTGGAAAGGCCCGAGAAACAGGTATGCTTTCAACCCGAATGAGCCCCATTCTCCAAGCTCACTGTACAGATTGCCCTTGTCACACACGGAGCGTTTGCTCATTTCCTCACCGAAGACTGGGACGTTGAAGACCCAATGACCGGTACAGCATGGCTCAATTGTATGTCAATCACCCTCAGGCTACTGCAGATGACTGATCTTTGCAGGCGAACACCGGATATTTGACTTCACCCCAGAGTCAACTGGGACAGATGCCCACCTCCAGGAGACCGAGGAAAGCATGTCATCTCGAGGCGCAGAGAAGAGAGAGCACGACCCCCACGTGCTTGAGGAACTTGTAAAGGTTTCGTCGAATGAAAGTCTAGGCTGATCAAAGCTTGACACGCGTCTTGCTCTCCTTGCATCATCGTAGACAGTTTCGACTAGGACGAATTTCGAGAGCTGCAAGTGGACAAAAAACAGTAGTCCTGGCATGCTCGGAGCCGGACTGGGCGTCCGGCTGCATCAAGACGCCTTTTTTTGCGTTCATAATGCGAACACGGACTTACAGCACAACACCATGCTGCTGTGGCACCATCTTGCGCAAGGGCGATCATGGTCCCTGACTTCTGTACCAGATCTCTACCCCGCAGTACCGTTCCAGATCTCTGTCAATACGTATTCAACCAAGCTTTCACATCTGTACGTCTGCTCACCAAACTTCCAAGTTGTCGTGATTCCACCCCACTCTAACCATGCTACAACTAGTACATCAGCCCAACTCGGCAGTGCATTCCACTCGAAGGGCCGATTAGGGCTTCTTGTTCTCCAGCCAGGCGTTTCTTTCCGAGAACATACAAAGGGTCTGTCCGGGGTAGTTACCTGCTACTAGGTACAGAAGAGTGCGCGGCAAGCGCTATATCCTTCCACCGATGCATGCGGTAATTGGCTCATCTCTGAACGCTTCGCAACCCCATCATGCACTCCAGGGTACGTACGGGGTAAAGATAAGCAGGCGAGCGTCAAGGGCGCCGTTTGCCTATTCTATTACCTTTCATGCAGCGGTAGGATCATTCTATTACCCTTCCAGAACCCACGGATGGCACGAGCATCACGACTGCGGTGTCAGAAATTACCGGTTCCGGCCTAGACATCGGCAGTGACCGGACAAGGGCCTGACTAAACTTTGACCATTCAGCGCGTTCGTAACGCGACCGGGCTGCTCGGCCTAAGATTGCTAAGCCGCACGCCACTCCCGGGATGACGCGGGATCTGAGTGCTTGACCGAAGGCTGGCGCGGGTAGGGCTGCAGTCGTTCACATCGGTGGCGTTTCGAGTCGAGCGTCACCGTGCGTTGCTGCCATCAGGTGTCCAGCAACAATTGCAGGATTTCATCCATGTTTATCGAAAAGAGCGATTTGTGATGTCAGCTATCAGTTGCCCTGCACTCGAAACAAAGCGCCCACGCAGAGAAGCTGCACGTCCCTCTGGTGCATGTGTGCGCAACGTAAAATTTTCAGAATTTTACGTCAACCGCAGCGCACCAAGTGGAGCGCGTCAGACATGGCCGCCGCAGGGGCACACGATGCGCGCTGGAAGCCTGCAACGCGCATACCACAACAACAACAAAGCGCCCTCGTGATGCTGTTTGCTGCAACGCCGAAGGGCATACCCTCCCCAGACTTTGCTGCCACCTGGGCCCAGACCAGCAGTCTGGAGAAGGTGGAGTGGAGGATTGTGTGATCGCGATGCTTCAACACCACCAGATGCCAATGAAAGTCTCTGAAGTTTGGCGTTCTGCGAGGTTCAGCCTTTCGCTTGGCGTAGTGCTTGTTTGATGCAACCTCAGCGGTGGGCCGACTGCTGCCGCTTCTATAGGTCGCCTTGGATATGCCCGTTAGCAGCGTCCAGCCCCGAGAGTTACCCCTACTGGGCATGCTCAAGCTGCTCATTGCCGCGCCGGTCAATTTCGGTCACAGCGTCCTGGTACGCGGAGCGTAGTTGCTGATAGCCATCATTCTATTACACATCTGGGGAAGTGGCAGATAAGCTGCACGAGTACAAAATGCTTCATGCTGCCCCAAACGAACGGGCTTACATCTTGCACGGCACCTCCAATCATCGAAGCCTTTAACTAACAACGGTCGTCGCTATCGCCAACCGCTTACGCCGCCCTTCCGTTCCAAGGTTTGGCCGCGACCTGCACCACGACTTCTGCTTCGAGGTTCGCCTTGAATTAGCCCGCCGTTCCTGGACCGAACTTCAAAACGAGGCCACCTCCCCGCCTTTTCGACTGCATTATTTTCTGCAAGACTTCAACCTCACTCTCACTGCACCTCTTTCAACATGCAGGAAGTTCAGAGATCCTACCCGGAGCGCGGCTATGGTGCCAACCCCCCCAACTACGAGATGGCCGGTGACGACATCTCCGAAGGCAAGAAGAGCGACCCCGAGCTCAACCTGCCTCTTGACAAGACTGCCACAGTCCAGGAGGGCTCTGAAAGATTCAACAAGCTGGGATGGAAGCGTCTCACAGTCTGCTTGATTGTCGAAGCTATTGCCCTTGGTTCTCTCAGTATTCCCAGTGCTTTCGCAAAGCTCGGTATGGTCGCTGGAGTCATCATGTGCGTGGGTCTCGGCTTGGTTGCCATCTATACGTCATACGTCGTCGGTCAGGTCAAGATGCGCTACCCGCACGTCAATCACTACTCGGATGCCGTTCAGCTTATCTGGGGTCGCTTCGGATACGAGTTGGTCGGTGTCATGTTTGCGCTATTCCTGATCCTGCTCGTCGGATCCCACGCTCTGACCGGTACCATCGCCTTCATCAACATCATCGACAACTACCAGATCTGTGCGCTGGCATGGAGTGTTGTTTCCTTGATCATTCTGCTGCTCTTGGCTCTGCCTCCTTCATTTGCTGAGTTCGCGATCTTGGGTTACATCGATTTCATCAGTATCATCATTGCCATCATGGTCACCATTATCGCAACTGGTGTTCAGGCGCACAACGCACCTGGTGGCCTTGCTGCCGTTACCTGGTCTGCATGGCCCCCGGCTGGCACCACTTTTTACGAGGCATTCCTGGCAACGACCAACATCGTCTTTGCCTACTCCTTCGCCGTCTGCCAGTTCTCCTTCATGTCTGAGATGCACACCCCCAGGGACTACGTCAAGTCCATCTGGGCTCTTGGTCTGATCGAAATCTTCATCTACACCCTGACTGGTGCCCTCGTCTACGCCTTTGTTGGTGCTGACGTCAAGTCGCCTGCTCTGCTCTCAGCTGGTGACACAGTTTCCCGCATCGCCTTCGGCATTGCGCTCCCTGTCATCTTCATCTCGGGATCGATCAACGGCACCGTCGTCGGCAGGTACATCATGGACCGCGCATTCCCCAACTCTCCCATCCGCTACGTCAAGGGCGTCCGTGGCTGGGCTGTCTGGGGCTGCCTGATCACCATCGTCACCGTCATCGGCTGGATCATCGCAGAGGCTATCCCCTTCTTCAACGCCCTGCTCGGTCTGATCTCCTCCCTCTTCATCTCCGGCTTCACGTTCTACTTCCCCGCTTTGTTCTGGTTCCAGCTCGTCAGGGAGGGTGGCTGCTTCTCTACACTCAAGAACATTGCTCTTACTCTGCTGAACGCCGGTGTTCTCATCATCGGAATCGTCATTCTCGGCGCTGGAACCTACGCCTCTGTTGAGGACATCATTCACCAGTACAGCAGCGGCGAAGTCCGCAGTGCGTTCACGTGCTCTGCTGCATCCTACGCTTAAAGCGATCATTTATTGCATTTAGCAAGGCGTTATCTGTTTAGACAGTCCGGAGAGACTGATGCATTGGGTCCATATGCATAAGTGGCGAGAGCCCGACTCATTGTTTTACGATACCTGAAATGAACAAGTCATCATCCACGACTCCTTCCTGATCCCTCTTGACTGCATATGCGTGATTGTGGAGTGACGCCGCGAATCTACCGAAGCAAGTTTGACCCCTGATGCAGGCACGCGACCATCCCACGCAGCCTAAGATACGAGAATTGAGCCGGAGGTCTTGATCATCATAAGAAGATTCGTAAGGTTTAACGAATCAGCATTGAGATAGGGAAAAGGCAAAAGCGAGTGCCGTCGACTCGGTGCCGTCCAAGCTCTCATAGTGGGTAACATTGCATGAAGTAACATCGGGACCTCCCGCGCTTGAGATCCATGCACCCTGGCGCCTCTTCAATCAACCTACGAAGATGCTCGTTTCTTGCTGCCGGTGTCCGACAGAGAAACACTTCATTCCCTTCGATGATGCCTGTGTTTGTATGAGGCAATGACAATGCAGATCTCCATACGCCGCGCGACATTGTGAATCAAACAACTGTTTGCGTCTCTGTATGTATATTGTCCAGCACCTTACCAATTTCGATGAGGCGGTAGGAGATATGCAGAGTTTAACTGGTGTAGTATAGCAGTTGAACAATCCTTTGAGGTGAGCAACTACATTGCTTGAGCCATGAGAGCCTTGTACTTGTTAAACATCCTGTGCTGTTGTATCAGCACGAGCGAAAAAGAAATTTCTATTCGCGTTGATGTTGGTGATCAGGTGTTGAAAATGAGGTTCTTCGTGTAGACTTAGTATCCCCTTCACAAGCCTATATTAGATCCAGCATAACTTACTGATATTCATTACAGTACAAAACAATCAAGCACTCCAGATTGTTACAATTTCATCTCACTCCTGACCGCTCTCCGCCAAATACCCGAGATACACCCTCATCTGCTCTTCGTGAACCCCCATTTTGAGCCCAGGATACCGCCTCAACCTATCTAAACAAATCTGCAGCTCACTCTTCGCCTTCGACACCGCCTCTTCTGACCTCTCACCCTCAGCCTGCAAGTACAACATCCACACCGCCACGCACGCTAGCTGGAACTCAGCTTGCGCAACCCTGGATTCGTCTTGAGATTCCCTTGCAGTTTTCAGTGTTTCCTGTGCGTACTCTTGCGCGGCCTTTGCATGTGCGGTCTTCTTCTTTGGCTTCGATGATAGGATGCTGGACTTTATGGAGGCTTGCGTGAGCTTCTGGTAGATGCGAGCGAGCTCTTTGGGCGTGGTTTCGGGGCTGCGCTTTGCGCGTTGTAGGGCGTGATTGTATTGCTCTATTGCCTCGGTCATGACTTGGTAGTTGAGCTGATGGGCGGGAAGGTTCTTCTTCGCGTCGCCACGATCGATGAATTCACCTAGATTGTGATGTCAGGTGCAGTTCGAGGATTCTGCTTATGTACCTACGGATGTCAGCGCGTGTGGCCTCTTGACGCGTGTGATGAGAGACCTGCAGACTGTGAACGAGCAGTTCAGCCATTTTATGATGATGGACGCACTGGGACTGTTATCGAGGCGCATTAGTGACGCAGGAGAATAATGGTCTTGGTCACTTACGTTGTCTGGTCATGAGATCTTGGACGCAGCGATGCAGTGCATCTTTGATATCGTATCTATCAAGGTATGCGATCGCTCCTGCTTGTATGGTATCGCGTTTGTTGAACTCTGCAAGTTTGACTTCGTTGAGGCCTTGATCCACGTTGAAGCGGTAGTATCGAGATTCTTGTCCCCTGGGTCTCCATCGGCCCTCGATGCTGTTATGAGTATGCTCTGTTTCAGTTGCTTCTTTCTTCAACGCTTCTACCAATCGACGGACACCGCGATCTGAAACACTGTTGAGGTCCATGCGGCCAGTTCCAACAGATAAGAAGCATGCCACTTGAGTGATGAGGTTGTTGTTTCCATCGCAGAGAATGTCGTTAGCCTCAGCCTCTAGCTGTTCCGCGGGGTTGTTGGCGCCTATAGCTCCGTCTATATATGTAGAGCCCTCAATCTCTACTTTAGAAAAATATGTTGGCGCGGCTGAAGTGGCAAGGGCAGCCTGCAGTATGGTCGGGTCCTGGTCATTGCCCTCTGGTACGCGATAGCTTCGTAGTCTGGTAACTCTACCCACTTTTTGCAGCATTGCACAGACGAATCTGGATCACAATTAGCTGAAGGATCCTTGTTCTTGAAAATGTTAATGTATCCTTACACTTTGCACGTCGGATTCTCCACCAGGAACTTCTCGTCTGCTGGAATATTCAGCCTGCCCAGTACCCCTGCTATCGCCTGCGAAAGCGCTTCCGACGAGAATCGTGACTTGACTCCACCAAAGATGCCTACCGGGGAGGACAGCTTGTTCCTCGAGAAAACGTCCTTCATCAAGGTGGTGTATTCTGTGATGCACTCTTCAACAGTCATTTCGAGACGTCCAAGCATTATTGCGATGAGACTATGGACTCGGTAAGTACGGCCATGGCTTCAAAAGATAGGGGGACTACGTACCCGCCAGTGCTAGTTCCAGCCATCATATGGAAGACATCACAAGGCTTGACAGGCTTGTACCCTACTTTCTCCCTCTCAGAGTTCAGCTTGTTCATGATCTTTTTGAGCACAAACAAGGTAGCGAGACCTCGTACCCCACCCCCATCAAGCGAGAGGAGACAAAAACCGGAGCGATCCATGACTCTTTTAGGAGTGACAAGCTAATTGAGAAATGAGCTGCATTGGCTTCGATCGTGTGTAGAGCCTCAATAAATAAGATGTGTAGAGCTTGAGTAATTTTAGCAGGATACAGGTTCTACTCAGCTAATGAACGCGGCGCCTTTTCGGCGTCACAGTCTCTTCTTGGGCTACAGATGCTCAGCCTGCCTGCGCAGCCGCACTCTCGTCAATACAGGTTCTGCTTTTTGCCAGCCATGTAGCTCCCAAAGCACCTCTTGTACACCTGCCTCGATTACCAAGATCAGGATCGCAGCCAATGAATGTCATGCATAAGCGCTTTTGTTTGACCAGGGAAAGCGAGTGTGATTCACAGGTGCAGGCAATACATTCCGCGGCCAATATATTTGTACTAGTGCTTACAGCCACAAAAGAGTTCCGCGGGATTCCAATGGGACCGCAGCGGAATGTACAACCAAATGCACAACCCCAAGCTGCAGCCTGCTGAGATATTCTGAGGTCTGGCGATTGAGGTGGAAAACGCCTCGTTTGCCTGCAAAATTTGGCAAAAAGCTGACTCGACCCTGTTATCGCTGCAGCTATGTTCTTCGGCGAGGCCGTTTATGCAATCTCCTTCAGATCCCAATCACGCTCTTTCTAGTATCTTCCATTCTGGTAAGGTTGGTGAAAATGAGGAGGTTGGTAGATTGTAGACGTAGCCTGGCCACCAGAAACAAGAGATGCATCGGGCGGCAGCGGTGGATGGGCTGGATATATGGGTAGCGGATTGAAGTTGGAGATCGAGTCGTCGGGCCGCAACGGCTGTGCCTGACCACCGCCATTGATTTGAGCGAGGTGTTCTTTAGTCAATTTGGTTTTCCGAGCTCTGTGACATCTGCGCAGGAGATACGCTGCAATTGCCAGGAGGATGATTCCAAGAACGACACCGATGATGATGCCCACTAGTGTCGATGTAGATATGCCTGTGTGGTTGCTAGACGGAGTAGTCGAGTCTTCAGTTGTTCCGGTTGGGGCAGCCGTGGAACCTGTCTTCTTGGTTGCTGCTCTCGCGCCGGTCGTTGTTGCCTGTACTGATGCCGGTGTAGCAATGTCGTATCCTTTGCCCTCACAGTATTGTCGATATATACTGCCTGCACTTACAGCAGCAACCGAAGGGTCTCCAACAGAGCAGCTCTGACTGATACAGCCGTCCAAATAATCCTGTGCCGGTAACTGCAAGTCCGAACGACAGTAGCAGTCGTTCTTTGCCTGCCAGCCTCTCGATGAGCATGCAAGTGAGGCACACCCGAGAGCTATTCCAAGCATATCCATAGGACAAACGTCGAAATTCGCTTCGAAGCATGTCTGCACACAGTTCGGCTGTAGCGAAAAGTCTTGCATGGTTTTGATGTCTTGAGTGATAGAGCCAACCCCAGCTTGCGCCAGCGACTTGGAGGCTACCAGGATAACCATGATTGTCGAAGATTTTGCGCTCATCTTGAAGATTGTCATGATCTGCTATTTGGTGGTCGTTCCAGCGATAGTTGGGAATGGTGTCGTGAGAGCGTCACGGTGGAAGCGTCGCAGTAGGCTGCAAAACGAAACGGCATCTCTCTGATGCAGGGCTGCGCAGAAGTACTCTGATACGAGACTCCCAGCCTTCTCAAGACAGGTCAGGCTCAGGAGACTCATTGGATGCCACATCTGATGAAGGGCAGCGGATCGCTTACTAGGTCCAAATTGGGACACCCAAGGCGTTTATCCCATGTCGTACCAATTAAAGTCCAGCTGAAAATGACAGAGCCACGCGAGATTCGGACCTCCGGGCCTTCGGGGCATCCTCCGCAGCATAAAACACCGGGGTCTCAGCTGAACGTTGCTTGGATAGGCTCTGCGTTGTCTTCAGATGCATCTTTAAACAGTGAATAGTGCTCAAAACCTGACAACCATTACGATCAAATAGTCAGAGTAGGCAAAGCCTCAGAGATGCACTGATGCCAGTATCGTGACTGATTTATAAATGCGCTTCTGTCAAAGAGAGGGTAACATTGTATGATTACAAACGTTGTGGTTTAGGGAGATCCGGACGTCAATGGCGTCATCAATCGCACTTAGTCAGCAATCACCGCACCCTTCAACATTCACCCGTCGATTCTCTCAATGATTTGCTTCAGGAGAGTTGTTACGAGAGACAGCCTCTGTTTGCGACGATCAAAGACGCTGTTCGTCTCGCTCGTACCGTTGCCGTCGATGATTAGTAGTACAAATTAGGCACCCCAGCGGTTGCCTGGCGAGCCTAAATTCCCCGCTTGCGTCGCATATCGATATCGCATACCAAAACCTCGCTTCTTCCATCACCATGGCCTCAATCCTCTCCTTATCTGCCGAGTTGAAGCTCGGTATCATTGAGCAGCTCGACCTCACTTCTTCTTCTTTCATCCCCGGCCCTTCTCAGGAGCTGCTGAACCTCAGCTGTGTATGCAGGACTCTCCGGGAACTCGCTTTACCTTATATTTTCCAAGACTTAGTCTTGCTTAATAACGAAAAGAATGGTACATCTATGCTTGAGATCTTCAAAAGTGCGCTGGCTGTACATGCAAGAAGCATACATTACATTGGGGTGATGATGATACCAGAAGAAGACGGAAATTACAACGCACCAAAGCCATCAGATAGCCATCTTCCGTCGACAGTGCAGGAAGCTCTCTCCAGTTTAGGACGACTACCCAATCTGGAGCGAGTCGTAGTGGAGTTTCGCTGCGCGATGACTGAGGATGAAGACGAAGGCATCTACGAGGCGAGCTACGACATATATGGAGAGCCTGAGAGTGACGAACAAGTCGTGGAAGGCGAGCAGACAGAAGCCTACCGGTCACTAATGAAGCGGTCCTACGACGCCCTGGCACAGAACTCTGCATCAAGTATTCGCAGCCTCGAATTCAGGAACGTCGTAGCAAAGCGCTGTTCTTCCTGGTCGACATCTGAGTTCCGAACGTTGCTCAGCGAAGTCGATTCTTTCACCATCTCGCTTCGTGGAGGTGGAAACGGAGTTGGTTGGCTGATCAACAGAGTTGTTGCATATCTCGCTTTCGTTGAGTCGCTTGATGACCTTTTCTTCAGGCATCTCCACAGTGCTCGAACCCTGCGCCTTTCCGCTACAACAGATGGTCCTCCGGGGCTAGAGGGAGGTATGAATAATGCTGGACTACCCCTCAAAGTTGACCAGCTGCCGAACCTGAGAAGCTTGGAGTTAAAGCATTTCTTCATCAGCAGATCCCTTGCTACTTTTATCACGAAACACTGCAATACTCTTAAGGAGGTCCGACTCAACAACTGCTACTCGGGCCTTGGAGACTTTGAATGTGCAGACGGAGTGGCGATCTCATGGGCCGAGTTCTTCTCAACCATTGCATCTATCCCAGACTGCAGACCGAGAGTCTTTCACACGTTCGAGGTTGGACCTTCAGACTGGGAGAATGCGCCGAACCCGAAGAAGGACGAATACGGCTATCAGCAAGCTTTACAGACTAAAGCGCTCCGCGAGACCTTCCCTGGACGGAGAATGTTCGATTACAAACGTATCGACGATAAATACGGAATGCTTTTCGACTTTGATGAAATCTTGGAAGAGAGATTCAAGGACGGTGCAGATCATGCAAGTTGGCAACGGCTAATGAGATGCCTTGAGCAAGATTGAGAGCCCCAGAAGCTGTAATCGTGAAGAAGAGAGCCCGCGCTTGTGTGTCACTATCGAGACGCTGAGTCTATGGACATCTCATCATTGTTCCGTCTTCGAAGGACTGCAGTCATATTTCTCTTTTGGGATATTATCAAAATGTTACCGACTTCGGGGCCCCTTTGATCAATTTGAAGCCACCAGGTTGAAGGTACTGAAACACCTGCGCCGGATCGTACTTCTTCGATACCTTCATCAGACGCTCTTTGTTTTCAGCACCGTAGCTGCCGATAGGATCTTGGAATTCCGATGCGTAATTCAGATAGATGAAATCATTGTCCAGGCCTCTCTTCTTAGCCTCAGCTTTTGCTGCGTTAATGACATTTGATATGACCTTGTGAAATTTGGGCTCATCTTCTTGTTTGTTCCAGGCAGCGTTGAAGTTCAGGATGAAGTATGGCCCGTTGTCTGGATTGAGGCCAAGTGCATTACCTCCGTTTTTCTGCATGGCTCTCAGTGTGCCTTCGGTGATTGGTTGTACTGCCATGATGATCAGAATCTTCTCAACGGCCGCAATCGTTGCTTCCTGTTCGAAAAATGCGTCCACCACAAATTGGAGGATACTCTTGTTCATTTTGAGACTGATACCCCACCATGTTTCGTAAGCACCAGGTGCTGGTGCACCTTCATTCAGGAGGTTGGCCATCCCTGACATCGTTCGGAGCCCTGTTGTGTCCATCAAGGCAGTGATGTTGTTCCATCTACTGAACACAGCTGCATTGGCAACTGGCTTTGCATAATGAAGATTGGCAAAAGCGACTTTACCGATTCCGGGATAAGTGGCGAAAGTCTATAGTCGTCAGTGCCGATACACGCCATAATCCTATAGACACATACCACAATCTGTGCAGCATCAGAATCCATCTTTGACCCTTCGACGGTAAAGTGATCGATGGCGTCCAAGACCTTCGGAAAAGTGTCTTCGAGGTAGATGCGTTGACCACCCCACATCTGACCTAGAGGAAAGGTATTGAGTTTGAAGTTTGTGACGACACCGAAGTTGTTGCCACCTCCTCTCAGGGCCCAGAATAGGTCAGGGTAAGATGTACGTGACACCGTGATTGGAACACCTGAAGCCGTGACGAGATCAAATGACGCAACGTTGTCGCAAGCCCACCCAAGCTTACTGGCAAAGTGCGAGATACCGCCACCGAGGATGAGACCTGGCACACCGACTGGTGCCATCTGGACCTTATCAGTGCCGAGAAACGGATTCGGGAGAGTTCAGCTCACACGTCCTCCCGCCACGCTAAGGCCATCTTGCTCGACAGCAGTATACACATCGACCCATCGCAGACCAGGACCAACATCGACAGTCTTCTTGTCAATAGCGACTTCAGCCTGCTTGAAGTTTTCCATCGATACGGTGATCCCGTCTTCAATGCTCGAAGCGCCGGCGAATGCTGCGTGACCGCCACCTCTGACGGCGAATGAACATTGATAAAGTCTGGCTATCAGGATGACTGCAGATACATCCGAAACCTTCGTTGGTTTGAACACACAAGAAGGGCTCAGTGCGCCTTGTTGAGCCGACCAATAAGCTCCAGTGAAGGCATCATATGTTGATGACCCTTCAGACAAGACTTTGTCTTCTGCAAAGATTATCTTCAAGGACGTACACTACTGCGTGATTAGCCTCATGTAACTTCCGGACTTTACGACCCGGGGCCGACACTTACTGCAAGCGAACACGATGCAAACAAAGAACTTCTTTTAGACAGCGTCGCTTCGGCTGGTGGCTTTGGCAGTGTTTCGACAGCTACGCCTAGACCTTGTAAAGCCGCAGTAACATTAAAGTTTTCGGCTTCAAATCCTTCAGGGTTGATTTGAACCGCAGCACCTGTCGCGAAGGCTGCCAATTGGATGGTGCGGACGAGTTTCATCCTTAGATTTTTCGAGTGTGGGAAGATTTCGGTCGTCCAAGAGGTGCTGGGGCAATGATCGAGACGTTTTGAGCGCTGCGCACAGTAATGACCAAGGCTATCCAGCGCGTTGGGTCAGGGGCAATTCCAGCTGCGTGAACATCAAGCCCTTGCTTGCAAATGGTGTTATCGCAGTACCCCGAAAGAATTAGTATTTATTAATGCGCCCATCGCACCTGCATCGGTGGCCTCTAGTTTTCCCACAGACGGTTACATTTGTGCCTTGTTAGGTTTAAGCAGTCGTTGCCACCGGCTCGGCTCCGTTCGGGAACCAACACGGGCTGCCGGACATGGAAGGTGCGAACAGCTGGGGATCTAGTCACTTTACCTCGCCTCAAAGTTGCATTTCCAGAGATTGTGCATTCGTACCACTTCTCGGGCTCTCCAATCCACGCATAGAGAGTACCTTAGGGACTGACTGCGGAGATGCAGTGATTGCAGCGATAGCCTCATCTTTTCGACACGCGTTTAGATCAATAGAGAAAGATAGTACTGTACTGACATGAGATTAAGTACAGAATTTGAGTGCAACTTTTGTATTGAGACTCGATTTATGTTATTTCGGCGATTGCTCTGGACTTGAACTCTCCAGAAGCATCAGCCCTTGTTGAAGGACGTACAAACTGTGCCACTGGACTTACTGTGCCGTCGAATGATGCCAACCTGTCAATCTTTCCAACTTCGGCTGAGCCAAACGAGCAGGAGATAACATGAATCACAGCACTCCCTTACTCGGACGGCCCATCCGTGTCTTTGGAACACCCCGACGGCAAGTTGACGTTCAAGCGATGATGTGCGAGTGAGGCGTTGGAAGACTTCGAATCCACGCCGTGAGAAGCCGTTGGATCAGGTGCGCATAGCGCAACGATCCTTAGGGCGCTTTGCATGCTGAGTCTGACGATATAGATATAATGTTTTCCAGGTACGCATCGCGACTTTCGCCACATCGTATTGCCCTCATCCGCATTCTACTCCATCAAATGGCTCGATTATATTTTTTGAGATTCAATTAACTCGTGCATTCTCTCAAACACTCTCATTATGAGCACTGATGGATTGGATGGAGTCAAGTAAGATGCGGTAGTGCTCCCAGAAACTATGCCTCGATTGCAGCTTGAGGGTACAAACACTGCAATGCTGGTCATGACTTCGGTCATCTTTCTTATCCGAGTGGTGGTAAGGCTCTTCCAGCGCAAACCTTACGAATTGCACGACTTGTTCTGCCACATGGCATTCGTCAGCTATATCGTAATGTGGGTAATGTACTATTTCGAGAACGATCCGTTATATCGTGCCGAAGCCGCTCAGAGGGGCGAGATGCCACCTTACCCTGAAATACGTAAGTATTCTTGAATGGCTAAAGGTGGAAGATGAGTGAGACTGCTAGCTAACAGGTTCTCAGTGCATGACGCTGGCATGATATATCGGTGGATCACAGCTGGCCAGATGTTCTTCTACGCCTCACTCACTCTAGTGAAGATTTCTCTTTTGTCATTGTACCGCAGACTTTTGGATCGAATGCCTTACAGATATACTGTCATCTGGTGGGTTATCCTGGTATCCTGTCTACTGGTACGTATTGCACTCACCTTACGATCGCCCAGCAGTGCTGAACTCTCTACAGTCCTTTGTGGGTAGCTCTATGACTACTATCTTTGTCTGTGATAAACAGAAAGCAAAATACAACCAAGGCATATGCGCAAAGCCAAATGAACAGAGACGGGCTCGGTTCAGTCTATGGTTCGCATATGCTGTCGATGTTGCCACCGACCTTGCAGGTATGCGTTGTAATTCTCGAAGTCTGTATGTATTTTTCTGACTCAGACACACAGTGATGTCCCTCCCGTTTCGGTTGACATGGAGCCTTTCTCTGCCGAGGACGCAGAAAGTTGGCATTTTTGTGCTCTTTGGAAGTGGCTGGATTTGTATAGTGAGTATCTTCGAAGCGCACATATAAGGTGATGTAAAGACTAATGCAAGGCCGCTCCAGCTATTTGCTACGCTCCGTGTCGTTCAAGTGGGAGTAAAGAACGGAGTACCATCAACACCAGATCCAAAGTGGCTACAGATGTGGACTATCATAGAGACATCAATGGGTTAGTTCAATATTCAGTCTGCTTTATTGCATTTCTGACAGGCCCCTCAGCTGTTGTAATTTGCTGCGCACCAGCATTCGCAGGTATCATACGTCGTCGATTTGGCACCCCAGATGTTTCTTACAATTCTCGAGGCTATGTCAAGCGATCAACAGAAGCTATTAACATCAAAGCCATGAAGCAAGATGGGAATAAGCGCGCTAGACGTATTGATGAAATGTTATGGACTGAAGATCAGGGCAGTCAAGAAGCGCTGGCGGATCCTGGTGGCCTGATCGCGATCAATGCAACTTCCGTGGACGACACGGAACTTAGTATTGGGCCCAGTACAAGATCGTAGACACGAACCAGACTTGGTCTAAGCTGTGATGTCCACGAAAGTTATGGTTCTGTGCCACTGGACTCATGGCTGTCAAACCTAAGGATAGCACAACCTTGTCTTGTTTCAGGCGTCGGCGAAAACGCCGATGACATCACGCTTTGCTTATGTACTCTCGGCTACCCACCAAGTTCTCCAATACCCATCAGCATTGGCACGATATCTCCTCACCTTTGCATCGCGTTATAATTCCTCCGCCGCGGGGAAAATATTCGCTAGCCGCAGGCTGCTGGTGCTACCCTAGTGTACTTTGGGCAATCTCCAAGAAATTCTTCAGCGCCTTCCTGGTATACAAAGATCATCTTCGTAATTGATCAACCTCATTGAGAGCGGCGATTGGACAAGGGCTGAATCCAAATGTCGTGAACCTGATGTGCAGTCAATTTTCCCGTTTTCCACAATGTGACCCCGGGCAGGATCGCGAGCTTGATGCAGCTGAGTGAGGGCAGATAAAATACCTTGCGCCTCTACCAACCTCAGTCAAGTGCGCTATTTAGCTGCAACATGACAGTTGCAGTCCTACTTGCAGCCGCCTTTGTGGCGCCCGCCCTGACAAAGACCATCCGCTCACCCACTCCTCCAATGGGATGGAACTCGTACAACAGCTACAGTTGTTCACCTTCGGAGGAGAAGATCAAGCACAGCACCGATGGGTTGATAGCCTTGGGTCTCGACAAACTTGGCTACAATTTTATCACTGTTGATTGTGGCTGGCCGTCGCGAGACCGAAGCCCAGAAGGGAAGCTGCAGTGGAATGAGACGCTCTTCCCTTCTGGTGGTAAAGCACTTGGAGATTACATCCACGATCTTGGATTAGACTTTGGACTATACTCAGGTGCAGGCTATTTGCAGTGCGGCAGCACAGATCTACCAGCAAGTCTAGGATATGAGCAGCTCGATGCTGAGAGCTTTGCAGAGTGGGGTGGCGACAGTCTGAAGTAAGATCAGCGTAAACCATTTTTCTCAAAGTCTAAGCTGACACCATGTAAGATATGACAATTGCTACTCCACATCCAGCATCACCATGGTCGACTCTTCTTCAGCCGAGTCACAGTCTCCAGCACGCTTCCAGCATATGGCTGCTGAGCTTGATGCCGTAGATCGCGACATTCAGTACTTTGTTTGCCAATGGGGCATAGGCACAGATACGGGCGAGTGGGCCTCGAAGATTGGAAATACCTGGCGAATCAGCAACGACATCTACAATGCCTGGCGCAGCATATGGCGCATCACCAACCAGATCGTACCTTACTACAGACACACAACTGTGGGCGCGTTTGCAGACATGGACATGCTGATTGTCGGTCTCGACGCACTGTCAGAAGAAGAAGAACGCTTTCACTTCGGCATGTGGGCCATCAACAAGTCGCCTTTGATTATTGGGGCTGCAGTCGACCCAGAGAAGCTGAACCAACACTCGCTGGACATCATGTCAAACAAAGAAGTCATTGCAATCAACCAAGATCCGCTTGCTGAGCAAGCACAGCTTGTTCGCCGCTTCACGGAAGAGGAGTACGATGTCTGGCTCGGCGGGCTATCTGGTTCGCGTCAAGTTCTCGCTGTCGCGAACTGGCGGAACGATTCACAATCCGTGGAAGTTGACCTCCGATCTTTGGGAATTGATTCTGCTCAAGTCCGAGACGTATGGGCTGCAAAAGACCTTGGCCTCATGGAGGGCACCCAGAAGCTCGACCTGGGCGGTCACGAACTGCGCCTTTGGGTAATTTCTAACGCGACGACAGCAGCACCACTCAGGTCGACCGGCTACCATTCTGTAACGAACGCCACTCTCGCCGGCACAGCAAAGCTGGTGCCCTGTTCGTCCGAAACTTGTCTACCTGCTGGCTCAAAAGCAAGCAGTATTGCAGCGGGATCGAGTGCTACTTTCACAGATGTTGTCGTGTCCTCATCTGGTAAGAAAATCCTTGGTGTTGACTTTGTCAACTACGACTACGCTTTTACCACAGCATGGGGGTGGGGCGATAATGCCAGAAATGCAACCATCACGGTGAATGGTGGTAAAGCAAGACGATGGGCTTTCCCACTTTCTGGTGGTAATTGGGAGGAAAGTGGGCGTTTGATCATTGAAGTTGAAGGATTCAATGAGGGCGCAAACAACACTGTTGCCTTTGGCGGTTTCGGAAACGAGACGAGCTGGGCGCCCGACTTTGTTGGCTTCGAGGTCCTAGAGTAGGATTCTATGTGCTTCGTGCGCGGCATATGGGTAACGGCTATCAAATCATGTATGTTGTGAGCTGATGCCATGCAGTGTTGCTACCATCTGTTTGTGGTGACGTCACGGGTTGCGCTCGCTGTAGGAAAGACAAAGCCTGGAAAGTGTTCAACACACGGTCAGTCGATCTAGTCATCAGAAACAAAAGGATCCTGCGGGCCTTGCGTTGCAGTAATCATAAAACTCTATCTGGACCCGCCTCAGCTCAGCGTTATGAGCCCATCTTCGTCTGAATTATTGCAGGCTCTCGCTTCGTCCGACAATGCACTGAATACCCCGAGGTGAATTTTGACTAGGATACTTCGAATCTCACCAACTCATGATTGGCCAACAATGAGCTTACCTAAATCTACAATGTCAAAATGGCCGGTCTGCTCTTGGGCCATTCGTAGCCCGCTAGTCTAAGATGCTCATAGACTGCTCACAAAGAGCAATAGGCGCTTTCACCTCTGAATCCGGCACTACCCAGGTTTCACTCTCGCGGTGAAGCTGCTTTTGACGCGGAGAGGTCGCGTGACCACGCAATCACAGGCCTCGCCAGCCCAATATCAGCTCGTCTCAGAACTCACCTTTTGCAAAGCACCCATCCAAACCTTCGCCGGCTCACCAATACATCACACTCATTTGAGCCAGAAATTCAAAGCGAAAGCAATCATAATTACCGATTCAAGTGTAAGTAGAACCCTACCGACGACAGTACCTACCCCTACGCGGACGCAAGCAACGACGACAGCAACACTCGAGAGTGATCAGCTAAAATCAGCTCATTCGTCCACTACGCAACTCATGTAAGACTTCTGAAGTACTAGGAGCAACTGTACACATCACGTTGTGCATTGTATCTCGTTATGACTTCCAACACCTACCGCGCGCTCGCGTCTCAAAACAACATGGACGCGCACGCGCACATGATGGCTGCTTACACACTACTGGAATTCAGCAAATCCTTCACGCGTGAGCCGATGACAGATCCTTCACGCCGCGCCAATATGCAGGCCCCTAGTGCTCAGTCAACTGGTTCCAATATTGGTGTCCAACCCAAGCTACCCTTGTCAACACAACCTGCTACTAAATCTGTACAATTGAAAAAGCCACAACTCATTGTCAAGCTCAAGGTTCGAAATATTCAAAACGCGTTCGTTGAAGAACCCAGACATGCCGGCGGCTTGCCCTCATTACAAGACAGCTCCGGACCCCATCCCAGACACACTGACAGCGTATTCTCCTCACAACATGGTCTGACAAACAAGCGCACATCCTCAGAAGCCTCTTTCGACGACGGTGACGACGACACTGATTCCGAGATCGAGATCCTACCCCAACCACGAAAGCCTACTAAGCCTTCTCTCAAAACCCCTACATCCAAAGCCCGCAGCCCGCGACCCAAGAGAGTCAAATTCAACCCCGAACCCAGCGACTCGGAATCCAACGAATCTAACGAGAGCGACTATACCACACCCAAGTCCCACACCGTCCTTGCAAGCATAAACCTCAAACGCGCCGACCGCATGCTAGACCCAAACAACCCCGAGCACGCGGCCCTAATCGCAGCAGCACCCAAAGCCGGAACCGAGTACTACGACAGCGACGCCGAAGAACTCCTCGGCCCCGTCAAAGACACAAGCAAACCCCATCTCTTCCGCAATGTGCAATGGGGCTCCCTAGCATCCGACTACTCGGACCCCAACGCCTTCCCCGCAGAGCCAGAATTGTACATCTCCCCAACCCCCAAATCCCCACTATCTCCACTGACAAATCCCCCTACAGCACACAATTCGTCCCGGGCCGCTACGAACTCCTCCCCAACGGCACAGCCTACGACCAAAAACACAAACTCCTCATCCGCCTCACCGACACCTCCTCCCGGCGCCGCATCTTCACAAACCCACCACCCCGCGACTGGACAAACCAATCCGCCATCACCGCACTCAACAAGCGCTCCGTCCAGCAAATCCGGCGCAACACGCCCGTTCGCTTCCGCGAAGTCGTAACGCCCTATATCGCACCCGAACGCGAGTGGATTACCCAGCATCTGAAGGACGGAAAGCCGACGGGCGGGTGGAGGGCGTTTGTTGATGCGTTTAACGAGGAGTTTGCGGGGAAGAAGGTGATAGGGTATAAGGGGGTGAGGCCAGAGAGGAGTCCGAGTAGTATCACGAAGGAGGTGGAGAGGTTTGGAGGCGTGTATAGGGAGGGTGGGGTGCCGAGGAGTGTGGGGACGGGGAAGACGAGGGGGAAGGGGAGGGGGAAGGCGTGGAAGAAGGATGAGTAGTAGTGGGGTTGGCGGATGCAGAGGATTTGTTAGTGGGGACGTGGAGAAGTCTGGATACTTGTGAGGAGAGGCCGTGGTATTTGTGGAAAGAGTCGTGGGCTCTTGTGAGCAGCGGTCTGAATAATTGTGGAGAGAGATCTGGATACTTGTGGAGAGAGATCTGGATACTTGTGGAGAGAGATCTGGACATCTGAGAAAAGAGCATCTGGGCACTCATGGAACGAGGCCTGTATGCCCATATCTAAGCAAGGAGTGCCAGCGTGTCGATTGTATGTTTATCCGAATCGTCTCCATGAGAGGCTATCACAACGGAAAAGCGGCGGCTTGATTGGGTTAGCGAAACGCGAAGTCGAATAGCTGTCGTCATACTCATACTGAGTCGATTAGCATTGAAATACGTCAGTCATAGCGTAGCATAGTTCGTGATCTCAATCTGGGCCGTCTTCTTTCACATGTCTTTGAACTGGTTTCGTGTATCTATTCATCGCTGTATGCGCGTGTTCATATCTTCGTGAAATCATGCATCCACACCTCCCTCCTTTCTATCTCTCTAGGCGTACCTAATCCCTCTATCGCACCTTTCAGAATCGCTTCTCCTCTATCTCTCACTACTGCATACCTCACCACTCACTGATAATAATACACCGTCCCGTCAAAAATTCTCCTCGCCGTCCGACTGACACTGCAGCTCTCCACCCGCGCCCAGTCCTCACCGCAAGCCGCCACAACACCCACATCAATCGCCCCACTACTGTGGAAGATGCGCACGTGGCGCGGCTCCTGCGATGCGACCTCGGAGGGTGGAGTGGAAGTCGATGACTCGGAGGGAGATGCCGAGTCCGCTGGACTGGCTGAGTCCGCAGGGGAAGCCTCGCGGATGGTTGATGTGGTGGTAGTGCGGGCCAGCGCATCTGCGATCTTGGTCTCGAGGCCAGAGGTGGCGATGCGGTGCGCGATGGTGCCGTCGACGCACACGGCGCTGGCCAGGCACGCAGCGCCTGTGAGCTGTAGGCTGGGATGCGGCTTGCCCATACTAAAGGCAAGGACCTGAACAGCGAGCGAATCATCTTTTGGAGTCTGGTCGGCAGGCGCGGGAGACAGGAGCGCAAGCTTGGGTGTGCCGCGTACTTTGGCAGCGTCTTCGGTGCTCTTTGCTAGACCCATCATTACAGCGCCTACGCGACGGATTGACTCCATGTGTTCGAGGTATCCAGCGGAGTCTTTCTTTGCGGAGACGAGGTAGGAGGGAAGTGTGGCGGCGTCGACAAGGACGAAGGGGTTTGCAGCGTCGATGAGCGTCGCTTTTACGCTGAAGGTCGTGCCGTTGCGTTCCTTTACTGTGAGCGTCTCGGTGCGCTGGCCCGTGGGGAAGAGCTTGTTGGTCATGCTGCCGGCTGGGTCGACGAAGGCGACTTTGATCTCGCTGCCTGTGCCCTTCACGCCTGGAATGCTGTAGGAGCCGTCTTCGAGAGGGATGCCGTCGGGGGAGAGGGCGACTGTGTCTACGATTACGCGGGAAGTGTTTGTGTTGAAGATGCGAACATCGACCTGTGTGGACATGTCAGTTGTGAACTTGGTAATCTTGGTGGTCAAGGCCAACTTACACTTTGTTCTCCTTCCTGCACTTGCGCCAGTCCTTCCTGGGCAGCGAACAACCCAACGCCAGAGCACATGTTCCCGCAGTTACCGCTGAAGTCGACAGCATTAGATCCAACCGCGACCTGAACAAATGTGTAGTCGACATCGATTCCTGGTCTCGACGACGGCGAAATTACTGCGACTTTGGAAGTGGTTGATGTAGCGCCACCGACTCCATCAATTTGCCTGGCGTCTGCGTTCTGAGATCCCATAGCTGCGAGTAATGGACCCGCCCATTGCGACTCGTCTGCGGGGAGGTTGTGACGGTGGATGAAGAGGCCCTTCGATGTGCCTGCACGCATCAATGTTGCAGGCAGGCTACATCGTACCCTCTTCTGGTGAACGGGTCCCGACGTGATTTGAGAAGGCATCTTGAGTAAGCTCAAATAGTAGTGATCCAATGCTTGGAGTGCTGCCGGTATGCAGAACAAGCAGTTTCGAGCAGTTGCAAGTAAGCGTACAGAGTACTATGGCGGATGACGGAGAGACTGAATTAAGCTCGTGCCAAACGGCCCACAAGGTGTCGATTCCATCGCGCTGATATAGTCAAAGCTCATCGACAGTGTTTCGAACAGCCTTGCTGAAGCATCCGTATCGGCGAGTACGGTAGAGACGGAAACGAGCGAAAGCTGGCGCATCCGTACGCTAGTCTATCCGCGGATGTATTTTTCGTGCTACCCGAGGTTCTGCCGCGGCCAGCTTCCGTCTGCCGCCGCGTTCAATGCCGAAGCAATATTGCCTATTGTAGTAGGTTTTCCAGGCAGGAGGACAAGTGGATTTCCAAACACAAGCGGCCTGACAGGATGCGATGAAGCGAGACGCGGATGTCGAAGCCACCCGTCTCACATCACACGGCTAGGCATCCCACGACCGAATCTCGCCACGACAAGCAAGCGGGTCCAATTTTCATGCGATTCGATCCTACGCGCGGATAAGAATAGCCATTGCCCATGACGTCCGTGACTGGTGCCGATGATTGCAGATTCCTGGTTGGCGGCCGCTAGCTCACATTGATTCCCAGTCCAGGAAGGCAAAATTATCTAACGCCGTGCCGTTGAGTCCGTAGAGTAGATCGTCAACGGTCATGGGGCCGTCTGCAGGTTGTGCATACTGACCCTGGAACCCACCATAATGCTGGTCTTGCATGGACATTGCATGGCGGTCGTCCGTGTAAGGCCCCGAGGCCTCGGGGAAAGGGCCGTATTGCTGGGAAGGTGGGGGCATGTCGGTAGATTGTGCGCGAGCCTGTGCGTGTGGTACGGACTGAACTGCCTGGGCGTTCTCTTGTTCACGAATGAAACTCTCGAGGATGCCATCTATGTCGGGAGTTTGCAAGCTATCTTCTTGCTCAAGAGACTCGCTTGACATTGTCTCAGCACTATTATGGCTTGCGGTGTTGCTTTTGTCCAGGTTGCTGAGGTCTGGCACATCCAACCCAAGCCTTTTCATCAGATTCTGGACGATAGCATTTGCACGTCGAACAGCCCAGTTCGTCTCTTGGTTCTCACGGAATATGCCCAGGCAGGCGACAAGATTTCCATGAGCTTGAGAGCCAGCACCTCTTTTCGCTGCGATTCGCGCGTGTATCGTCGCAGCAACGTAGGTTGCATACGAAATTAGGTAAGGAGCCTTTCGCACACTAAAGGCTTTATCGTAGGCACGGATCAGATCAACAATGTTATCTGCGGCGCTTGCACACGTCTTGAACGAGCTCACTGAGATGGCCCGCGATGTGTTATAGAGATGCCCATCTGTGACAAAGGGTCGATGGAGAAGAATGATGAGCACGTTGTATAATGCGCTGCGAACCGATTAGTGGGCGGCACAAAGACATTCTAGCCGCTGAAAACATACTGAAGACTCATGACATGAGGCGGAGGTGTGAAAGCGGCCTTGGCAGGTGTGAACTTGAGGTGTTCCGGCAGATTGTCCCGCCATGCCGTCAATTTTCCATGGATGTCCTGCAGTCTGGTCGAGAGATCTCCCGGACTTGTGTTGGGGCTTCGCTCAGTGTATATACTACTGAGGATCTCGCCCAAGATGACAGAAAGTAGGCATAGCTCCCTGAATGTGGAAACGCTGAAGGCTGGCGAGCCTGGGTAATTGTCCGTCTGTGGGGTGTAAGCAAATGGTGCCCAATGCTCGAGCTCTTCGTAGGTGTCCAGAAATTTAATTGGAACAAGGGTGTCCGACTCCTTGATGCTGACAGGACGGCCTTGGTACAAGCTCTGAATCTTGTCGACGACTGAGTAGAAGTCAGCGCTGAGTACTACACATTGAGAGGGGACATATGTGCTCACCGAAAGCAGACCAGAAAACACGTCTACGAATTTCGTAGTCTTCATCAGAGATGCTTGAGCTACTTGCAAGGTCAAAAGTGTCGACGTGCAGTCCAAGATCAACAATCATTCGAAACGCAATGCCTGCATATGTCCAGGCGGCGCTGCGCTCGTCACCGAGGGCGAACAACGAGTTGGTCATGACTAAGAGCGCCTGGATGGTAGTGATCTCACTGTTGTCCAGCGCTTCTCCCAGGAGCTGGCGAACGCGCCTTCGGAATTGCCAGCCTGCAGTGCGCACATCGTTGGCTACTCTGCGTACCTCTTCGTGACGGGAAGAAAACTTGGATGCACCGAAGTAGATGGCATTTAGAAGCAGCTTCGAGAAGTACGGTCCAGCGCAGGCCATGTCACGCATGAAAGCTGGGCGGTACGTGATCAGGAAGGAATGATGTTGACGGTTCCAATGCAAATTCAGCAGGTGCATGCCCAGGTCAGGGTCAACACCGTCAAAGTCTAAGGTCCCCCTTCGAAAGTTGAAGTCTTCAAGCTGGCGCTGGCGAGTGGCTTCAGCGACGAGACCGTTCTCAATCCACTGCTCTGGCATCTTAGGACGCGCCTCAGCAGCCGGACGGTCATGGTGGGCATTCTCGTCAAAGAGGGTACTCGTGCGGCCGTGATAGCTTGACATGCCCTTCTCAATGACAATGCGCGAGACGCTGACGGGCCGCTCAGCACCAGCAGCGTCATGGCGGAGGTGGTCAGCGGCACTGGGGCCAGATGCGGGAGCCGTGGTGGAGGTGTGGGTGCTGGGCGAGGGAATCACGGGAACAGGCAGTTTGGGCTGGCGAGGACGGGCGGCATTGGATGCATCACGGCCGCCTTCGTAGATGCACACCTTGTTGTACGTCTTGCATGCCGCACACGAAGGCCGTTCCGCGCTGCACTTGATCTGCAGGGCTCAGTCACGGCTATGGTTATGGCTCGCTGCAATGTCGGCAGGAGAGAGATCGGAATCAGACCAACCTTGCGGCGGCGGCAGAATGCGCAGGCCTCGGCGACTCGTTTGCGCACTCGCTCAGGCGCGGGGGCGGACCCTGTCGAGCTCATCGTCTCAGGGCTGAAGGCTGTTGCAGTGCGACGGATGCAGCGCTGGCGACACGGGTAGGCAACTCCGCGAGACGGAAGCCGATTGCAGGCGGATGGCAGCCTCTGTTGTATTGTGGAAGTGAAGAGGCTGCTTGCTGGCGGGAGCACGCGGATGGCATAGACGGAACAGCAACGGAGCGGTGGGGCGCCCTGTGGGGCAACAGTCTCGTCCACGGCTGTGTCGCAGCGTCGAGTGCAACACCAAGCAGAGAGGAAGGCTTCCAAGGCTCGCAGCAACCCGTGTGCGCCCGGCCAAGAGACAGTATATACAGTGCCATGGCGGCGCCGAGTGCTTGCGGGCTGTTCCTGCCATACCCGCTCAGATGTTGTATTCGCCCTGAAGAAACGTAATCGCAACTATATTCCAAGCCGCAACTATGAGTGCAAGTGCCTCCACAGCTTCCCTTGACTTGGCCGCCGCGCCTGGCCTGGCCTCTCCAGTGCCTCAGCTCCCCCAACGCAAGAAGGTCACTGTCGAGGCGCCAGCAAAGAAGGCGACCCCCTCAGCCGGCGTATCGCTGCTGTCAGGCGCTATTGCTGGCGGTGTCGAGGCCACGATAACATATCCCTTCGAGTTTGCCAAAACCCGCGCACAGCTGCAGTCCAGCGCCGGTGGCTCCAAAAACCCCTTCGCCGCCATCGCCCAAGTCGCACGCTCAGACGGCGTGGGCGCCATCTACACTGGCTGCTCGACTCTCATCTTGGGCACTGCCTTCAAGGCCGGCGTGCGCTTCCTGTCCTTCGATGCCATCCGCAATCGCCTGGTCGATGAGCGTGGTGTATTGTCTCCCGGCCGTGGTATCCTTGCTGGCATGTTGGCAGGTGCCGTGGAGAGCGTGGCTGCCGTGACGCCCACAGAGCGCATCAAGACTGCCCTCATCGACGACGCAAAGAGCGGCCACCGCCGATTCCATGGTGGCATGGACGCGACACGCTCTATTCTCGCTACTCAAGGCCTTCCTGGACTGTATCGCGGTCTGGTCTCGACCACTATGAAGCAGTCAGCAACATCCGCCGTACGCATGGGCTCATACAACGTCCTGAAGGAGACCTCGCGCAAGCACAGTCTGCCGCAAAACAGCGCGACTACCTTCGCCATCGGCGCGCTGGCTGGCACCATCACTGTCTATGCCACACAGCCGTTCGATACCATCAAGACAAGAGCGCAGAGTGCTGCAGGCGCCAGCACTGGTGAGGCTTTCCGCAGTGTCCTCGTCCAGAATGGCATCCGTGGCTTCTGGAGTGGAAGTACCATGCGTCTCGGTCGTCTGGTCTTCAGTGGTGGCATTGTATTTACAGTGTATGAGAAGGTTGCTGGACTGCTGACAAGACCTCAGTGATCATCTTGCCCCTCCGAGGTGCTTCAATATTCGATCATAGAAAGTTCTTCTTGTCCAGCCGTGTCTTTCCCACAACTGCTCTGTTTCCCCGTCGTTGAGCGATAGATGAGTCAGCATTATACCATTGCAATATATCCTTATCTCGAACCTTGCTCCCATCTACTGCTGTCGAAGTCTCATCATGCGCTGATACTGACATCGAAACCCGGAGTTCAGGAACCGCTCTGCAGATGCACATGCTGGCTGAGGGCACTACTGCACTCGTGACTGCAAAACCCGGGTGTTGAAGGATCAGAAAGGAAGGTATCACACATCTACATGCAGGCGAGTTGACTGCATGCGCAGAGCCTCATGCTTCCCACGACACGCAACATGATAGCAGCTGCATGTCAAGTATTGAACGCCTCGGACCTTCTAATCACTGCTAAAGCGAACCTCAGCATGCAGCTGATAGCGGTCTGGTTGTGGAGCAATTGCTAGCTCTTGATCGTTTGGTCAGTGACAGACACAAGATAAGGTGGCCAACACGTTCGACAGGACCCCACGATCCCACTTTCTTGCAGTGATGAAAGAACAGCTTCCACATACGTAAAAACAAGCATCTCATGCGTCACGCATCGACTGCAAGCTAGTGAGATCTGCATTGAGCCTAGCCTTTTCCTTTCCCAATCGGCACTTGCGCCTACACTCAGCGGACAATCAAACCACAAAGCGCTGCAATCCCGACGGCAACTCTATCGAGCCATGTTATGGCGGGCCGAATCATGTCCATATCGTCTCGTTGAGCTGCTTGGTGCGGGCAGCTATCCGTTCGCCTTCACTGTCGCCTCCTCAGGCCTCCACAGGCGTCTCCACAATCGCTCCTTCCCGTCTCACGCCCAGCGAGAAAAGTCCGTTCCGTCTCCGCATCCGCGTCCGCATCCGTTTCCGTCGCCCACCACCATCACCACGTGCATGTCATGCTGAGCGCCGTCTCGAAGCATCGGCTGAGGTGCCCTCGCCAAAGGAACCGTTAGCGCACGGTGTGGCGTCAAGCATTGGCATCAACTGGTTAGAATCTGGGGCCCCAGACTTGGCCCGCATGTCTAGCTTGGCCGAAGGCCTGCCCCGACTCACTAACGTGCTGCCCAGCGCACTATCGCCTGCCGGAAAGCGACAACCACCAAAATGCCCTGCGACAGACGTCGTGCGTATATATGGGGCGCGTCTGCCCTCGTAAAGGGCATCGATCAGCTCGCTGGTACTTGATCATCTCCTCGCTACCACTTCTTTAAATTAGCCAAGAGTTTTTGACAGCTGTCCGTCAAAACTGAATTCTCACCATGGCCGACATCTCAATCGAAGAGAAGAAGGCGGACGTCGAGTTCAAGGAGGTCTCGGAGAGCCATCACATCACGCCGCAGCAGATCCAGGCACGCTTCGAGACACTGCGACACCTCAGTGAGGAGCAGATGACTGCTCTGAACAAGAAGGTCGTGAAGAAGCTCGACTGGAGGCTGATGCCCTGCATTACACTCATGTTTCTGATGAAGTAGGTCCCAATGCCAAGTTTGCCGAGCTTGATACTGACATCTGCACCAGCTACCTGGACCGGATCAATGTGTCTAACGCGCGCCTGGCTGGCCTACAGAAGGACTTGCATATGACCGACACGCTGTGGAACACCGGTATTTCCACGTTTTATGTCGGCTACCTAATTGGTCAGGTATGTAGCGAGCGCCCGATCTGCAGGGACTCAGAAGCAGACATCTAGGCCAAGGCTTGGCTAACAATCGCATCCAGCTTCCCGGTAACCTGTGGCTCGCAAAGGCCGATCCTCGCTGGCTGTTGCCGTCGATGATGATGGGATGGAGTATCGGCACTATCTGTATGCCTGCCATGACAAGCGGGGCCGGTTTTGCTGTGTGCCGCTTTTTCATTGGTCTCGCTGAGGCTCCTTTCTTCCCCGGTATCACGCTGAGTAAGTCCAATAATTGCATGGAATTCAGGACGAAAGCTGATTATTGCAGTGACATCGTCCTGGTACACTAAGGAGGAGAACCCTATGCGCATGGCCATCTGGCACGCGGGTAACACCATGTCCAACATCCTGTCTGGTTTCCTTGCTGCTGGAATTCTCGAGAACATGAAGGGTACTCTTGGCCTTCACGCCTGGCAGTGGTTCTTCATCATTGAGGGCGCAGCGTCGATCCTTGTCGCCTGCGCTGGTTACTTCCTGCTTCCTTCTTGGCCCCACAACACCAAGTGGATGTCCCAGGAAGAGTCTGAGATGGCACAGTACCGTGTCATGGTCTCCAACGGTGGTCAATATGAGGAGCAGGGTGGCACCTGGGACGGCTTTAAGGATGCTGCTAAGGACCCTTTCACGTGGTTCTTCTGCTTGATGCACTTTGCCCTCGTCACCGCTCAGAGTTTCAAGGACTTCATGCCCTCGGTAAGCAACACCTCCCGCGTACGCATCGTCGTTCAAATCTAACAATTTTACAGATCATGGAAACCTTCGGCTTCAGCAAACTCACCACCTACCTTGTTCAGGCACCCCCTTACGCCATTGCATATGCCTTCGCCTGCGGAGCAGCCTACACATCCGGTCGCTTCCAGGAGTCCTTCTGGCACATCGTTATCCCCATGTTCTTCTCCGCCGCCGGCGCCAGCATGCTGATCGGCACCCTCAACGTCGGCGCTCGCTACTTCGGTCTCGTCCTGCTCATCTCGGGTACCTACTCGGGTCTCAACTTGCAGCTGTCATGGGAGACCACGCTTGTGCCCGCACCTCGCAGTAAGAAGGCTGCGCTGATCGCCATTGCAAACTGCATCTCGCAGACCAGCCACTGGTTCAGCCCCTACTTCTTCCCCACCAGCCAGGAGCCTTTCTACCGCCTTGGTGGAGGTCTTATCCTGTTCGGCTGCGTTGCGACAGTCGTCAGTGCTAGCCTGGTCAAGTGGCGTGCTATCAAGCTCAACAAGAAGCTTGATGAGGCCGAGGGCTGGAGTGAGCACAGCGGTGTTGAGAAGGGCTGGCGTCACGTATACTAAGTGATTCGACAGAGCCTAGTAGAGTGGGTGGGAGGGGAACTTGTTCAACGGCCACGGTTTTGCATTTGCACCGCGATGCGCAGTTAAGATATGAGTTATGAGCGTTTTTTGAATGAATTTGATGTCCTGCACATACACATCTTCCATGCTCGTGATTCAATCTAAAGGAATGAGTAGCCTCTTGTAGATGGGAGTGATGACTCGCTGTTTACACTCCCAGCAGGGTCTAGCGCTCACTGACGTAGGCGTCACTCCCGAAATTTCGATGCGTCATTCTTTCTCTCTAATTTACACTGACATCACGCATGGTAAGGTGAACGTGGCAATAGAAAGGTGTAGCACAATCACGTTGCTTGGTGATGTTGCTGAAATACTTTCAGACTAGCATTGTAATCATCCTGCAGTATCTTTTGAAGATCTCTTCATGCAAGAGAACATCAGTGTGCAGATACTAAATCATCGCAGGGACTTGGACCTCCATATCAATTGCCTGACTCGTCTTTCCTGGTATTGCCGTTGCGATCATCTCAGTTGGTGCTGTGATTAGCAACCAAACTACCAGCATCAACCGTAGAAGTCCCTCAGCGCATGTGCGCTCCCAGCGCATGTGCAGCCTGTTTCAAGCCATCCACCCGCTCGCCCAGCGCATAGTCTAGAATGTTCCTCAGCATGCCCAGCAGCCTCTGCAATCTAGGATCGCCTCGTCCGAGAGTTGCCCGCTGCACTTCTTTCATATAGTGGTACCGTTTGCGACCTATATCTTCACACCAGTGCACCCGGAGGATCGCTGCATCTGAAGTAGACGTGACGGACCAGTGTTGCGTATCGACTGCTGATCGATCTAGTCCAGCTGCGTCCAGCATCGCACAGTGCGCATTTACAATGGCAGCGCCATCGCGTGCGGAGTTATCCGAAGCATCTTCTATTGATCCAAAGCAGTTGCATATCTGCGCTGTCAAGAAAGGAGCTATGGTTCCACGATCGACTTGATAGTCCTCCAAGTCATATTCCTCAAGGAGATTGAACTTGGCCTTTGTGTACTTGCGAGCCCGGAGGTATGGCATGTAGTCGATGACGACCTTAGCGACGGTATCGACGCTATGCTTTGTGGTCCACTTCTTATCCATCATGACATCGGCCAGACGGGCAATATAATGTTCACCAGCGTCTGGATCGTGGATGCGGTCGTTGAAGAGAAGCAGCGGTGTGAGGATACTTGCAGCAGTGAAGTCGTTCACGGTTTGTATACCAGACCAAACTGTGTCGATTCTGGATGCTGTCGCAAATACTCGTTCTTCAGGAGAGCATGCCTTGATACGTTCTTCGATGTGAAACTGCAGCTCGCTTGGAATCGCCACCTCCATACTTGTAACGGTGCCAGAGTCTGGATTGATACCGAAATCCAGCAATGTGCCTATATCGTCGGTACAGCTTGACAAACTCTCAGCCGCTGATGGCATCATGCGAACTCGTGCGCGCGAGTCATAGGACCTGGTGTGCAGAAGAAGATTCTCTGAGGTGAGATCGGTAAGTCTCAATGTGCAGGAAGAGTCGCTGGGCTCGCTGTCCTTGTCAACCTCCTCATATTTGCGTTTCTGCGTCATGATGAAGAGTGTGGAATGTAGGGAAGAGGGCGGGGTTACGACAGTGAGAGTTAGCTATACCAATTATCACGTTTACTTCCTAGTTTGCGCGTGCGGGGTAGAGGTGAAAGAGCCAGTCGTCACAAAGCCACCACACGCCTACGCACAGTGAAGGTAAATGAAGGTGAACAAGAACTTGGCTGTAAACACAGTTCTGTCCACCCTATAACGAATCACCAGCAAACAGTGTCTTGACAGCTTTCATCGTCCAATTGTTCCCTCTAAAGACCATAACTTCCAAAGGTTACAACACCAAGAGGACCCAATTGTCCAGCCACCTGGAGGAGTGTACACTTTCCGAATTGCGCCAAACAGACTTAAAGACCTCTAAAGAAAGGAACACATCATGAGATCCTTGACTTTGACCACGACTCCACTCTCAAAGCTCACATGCCGTATCCAATGTCCCGCGCCAAACAGGCTTCCCCAGAACCTCTTTACCTAATATCGCTTGCTAGCTCCAACAACTTTGACAAGTTTTATAGTCGCCCGAAAATTGTTACCGCTCTCCCGTCATCCCAACCATACTTGAAGTCCTCCTGGGCGCAGAATGAACAGAAGAATGGTAACAGCACCATGATCTTGTCATCATCTAATTCCCAAACATCGACCTCAATCTTAGGGGCCGGTGATGGGGCATAGTCGCTTTTTGCTCGCGATTGATCTACGATCTTCTCGGTGGGCGACAATTTGTTACGTGACTTCTTGATACGTGATGATTTGAACATAATGTTCGGTGCACGACCTAAATGTGTTTCTTTATACAAGCGGCCTTGATATTTGCCTACGATACCTATTTGCCACGCAGGTTCCCACCACGCCTTGTCCCTGATAGCGACCTGTGAGAACAGTAACTGTGCTAACAATAAGCGAATGAACACCAGTTCTAGAGAGCTGGCACTGCAGAAGACTTGGAAACCGGTCATGTGGATATGGATTTTGCCCTCCTTCAAACAAGCCGTTAGGTGTGTTGAGCGGCCGCTCTGTTGTGAGTAAGCTGATGTCACAGTTGATGACACTGAGGCACCTGCCTCTTTTGACCTGTCAGGCAGCTGCGCCGCACGGCGATTGCCCCGCTCTCCACCACCACAGCTGTCTGGAACTTGTTCAGCCTTGCCCTGCCCACTCCTCTGCTTCGTCTCACTTTCTTTTCTCATGCGCCTTTGCTTTTACCGTCACCCAGGCGCCCCCTTAGCCGATTTGAACAACTCTATCGTTATTATTCGCAAAAGAAAATCCAAGTTGATTGAAGAACGCCAATAAGATTTATTCATTGACCTTCCTCGCGCCTACGATCATCGATCTGTTCCACACACTACCCATAGCCAGGAAACCATCTTACCCCTTACTATGAATCGCTATACATATCAACCGCTTCTGCCTGCCAAGCACAGCATCAGGCTTATACAAATACTACCTGGACTTCCTAGGACTGAGATCCATTGTCGAATTGTCGATTACACCATTCGAGATGACCGGGTATCTGGGCCTTTTGAAGCGCTGTCTTATGTCTGGGGAGAGACCACAAACCTAAAAACGATCTTTGTTGCAGACATCACTGGTCCAGGTAAATCAGAGAATCAGGAAGGATACCTCAAGATCACGTCCAATCTGCACGAAGCTCTTCAAGAACTCCGTGACCCGGCATTACCCAGGATCATGTGGATTGATGCTGTCTGTATCAATCAAGAAGACCTTCAAGAGCGCGCGAGTCAGGTTAACTTCATGGCCGAAGTGTATTCACATGCGCAACAGGTCGTTGTCTGGCTTGGCGTGGAAGATCATATCACGAAAGAATTGTTCACTGCGATTGAAGATGCAGCTGAAGTAGCTTGTCAAACCACTAGTACGGAAAATCCCGAATTTCTGAGAACGACGCACGAAAACCTCCTTCGCCTTCCCTGGTTTTCCAGGGTTTGGGTACTGCAAGAAGCTGCTGCTGCACAGATTTTACTCGTGAAGTGCGGAGCTTTTCAACTTCATGGATCAATGTTCACAAGAGGTATACGATTTCTCCAGGGTCAGACTATTGGCAATGATCCAAACACATCTGTTTTTGAGGTCGTGGATTGGAATTTGTCCGCTCTGAATCGATCTCGCAGTCCCTATCTTGTTGGTGACCTCCCAGGTGGAGAGGTTAGACGTAGATTCTCGCTGGGTATTCTTCTTGAGAGATTTCACCGACTTGGAGCTTCTGACAGGCGCGATACAGTTTTCGCCATGCTCAATCTATGCATCCCTGACTCTCGGCGCTGCATAGTGCCGGACTACACGAAATCGTGGTCCACAGTATGGGCCGATACCATCAAACAAATTCTGGGACCCAAAACAATCGTTACAATTTCTCCCAAGCACGATCAAGCTTGCTTGACAACCTTTGGTCATGTGTTAGGAACCATCGGGATATACAATGACTCTACAAGAATGTGGGTCGAATCGACCATCTGGAATGTTCCAGGTACGAGATGGACCGCGGCATGGTCCCACGAATCATGGTATAGCAGAATACAGGACGGCGACATCCTTTATTTCTCCACTGGTGCTGCAGAACCTAGCATAATTCGTGCTTGCGATGATCATTTCGATATCGTCCTCATGGCACTACCAGCGCCTGAGTGGACTTATATAGATCTACACCCCGTGCCCGGTCAGTCAAGCTTTGACTGGTCAGAATTGCTACTGTGTCTGACACATGGGCCTAGAAGAGTCAGCCTGGTATGGGACTGGTGTCCAGCTTACCCCGACTCCTGCAACGACCACCATCTGCTGTTTGATGCAGCTACAGGGCCACATCCCCAAGAGTTTACCCGCGTAGAAGATTGTGCAAATATTCTTGCTAGTCTGCGGCCTTCCATGGATTCTGAAGAACATATTACAAATCAGCAGTTTGTTAGCCATTTATTACGCAAGTCCGAGCAGCCTGCATTTCCATCCCCTCTGAGGACTAAGCTACACGTATTGCAGTCGGTTTTCTCTCATAGGAGGGTGCATACATGGCTGATAAAGCAGTATGACGATTTGCACCAAGCTCTTTGGTTGTTGAAGCGTCCGATGGAATACCGAACTCGTCGGCCTTGGCCCCTGACGCGTTGGGAATTCTTTCTGAACTACTGCAGGAGCGAAGGATACCCCAATCACAACACATTCGATCTGATGTCCATTACTGGTCTGCAAGCACGACTGCAGGAAGATGGTACGACAGTCAGTTGGCACGTAGCCGATAGCTCGGACATGCAAATCGATAAGTACCTTTCGAATCTGTTTGAAACCGGTCTATATGCACATGAGAGTCCTGATTCCGTCCCGAAGTCTGGTATTAGACGAGATTTATGCACAATGATCATCCGTCAAAGCAACACTACCCTTGCTGACCTCTGCACTTCTTCTCACTCACTCTTGGCAAAGCCATGTGTTGAGTTTGATGATTCCAGAAAGCAGAATAAGCCAGGGGAAACGCACATCAATCTGAGGGCGTTTGCTTTAATATCTGCATGTGTAGGTGGCCCATTGACATTGACCCGGTCAGAATTAAGATCGGCTATCACAAGCTCTCACGGGTTACCATCAGTGGGCAGTCTTTACTTCACCTTTTTGCTGTTCCCCAAACCGCTGATCGACCTTCAGACAAGGTATAACATATTGTCAGTGGTTTTCGGTATGTGGCCGAACGCTACGCCGATATCTCTGCAACAGGGCATTGATCAATATTGGAATCGAACTAACAGCACCCACTCTGAGAAGGTGGAAGTCTTTGGCATCGACTATCACAAAGATGACCTCTTTGATGCAATGGAGTCGTATCATTGCTATAAGCGGAAATGTCATTCATTCGATTTCGATCAATGTCTGATCACTCTTTTCATCCACAAGAACTTCAAAAGCCTGATGTGGTATATTGAGAATACGGAAATCCTGGAAATTGCAGAAGCGACTGCAGACGACAATGTTTTACCCTTCTTAAGAAATTTTCTTGACTTGGATCTCAGCCGGTCTTTTTCTCGCAGAACTGCTAGGATCCTTGGCCGTTCCAAATCGCCGCTTGCGAAGAAGTCTCACAGCTAGTGACAACGAAAGTTCCTCGACAAAACAGAAGATGATCTGAAAGCTACGGAGACTTATAAGAGGAACATATTCGCATTCCGTCAATAACGTCTATGTTATCCTTGGAGCTGTATATATCATAGACAATTTTATAGGGTCGTGCAATACCTTCTGAGTACAGTATTTGTTTGTGCGTGCGCGGGTGCACAATCCATCACTTGTGCAAACGAACAACAGTCCGCACAAGTTCAGATACCGGTGAAAGGGCGACTGCGGCATGTGCATATCTCTCTTCTACTTCTGGCAGGAGTAAAGCGATGAATTCTTTGACCGGGCCAGTGGCGACGCGTTAATCCTGTCATTCAGAGAGCACACTAATCCCCTCTATAGAGATGGGTGGGGAGTATCTCAAGCAACACCTCGACGAGCTCCCCCGGGGCCAGCTGGGATGCGTGAACCGCCGTGCTTTCCTACATCAGGTTGGCGCTGTTGCCAGGAAGATCATAATCGCGTACTTTGAACCATCTTGAGCCGCCCCGAGTGCTTGACCCGTGAAGCTTGACCATAGTCATCAATGAATGAGTTCTGGAGTCGGGCTCATCTAGGACTTGTTCAACCCAACTGCCTCTAAAACTGATACCCATGACGGCGTATGAAGCTCTAGAAGAAAAAGCGATCGTTGCATAACGCGCTACTACATAGGGTGTTGACCATCCGGGTATTTGCACCATAACCAGACAACACGGATACTCTGTATGAAAAGCTCAATCCCACCAGCACCCACCATTGTCGCGGAGGTCATTTGATGACGGAAACACAGAGGCTAACCACAGGGATGCGATGTGATGCCGGAGCGCGGGGTAGTTCCATACAGATACCGTACCTAGCTCTAGACACGCTCGCGTCCGCCTGAAGGCCCACCCGATGACGCAATTCCGCGCCCACCCAGACTGGGCATCGCATCTGCACCTCGCAACGGCACTGCATCTCGGCACGATGCGATGCGCTCGGCGATCGCAGCGTCCCAGACAACTACCGTAGATAGACCATGTATATCTAGCGTGTGTTTAGTCGCGCCTCCAAACCCCCAATTGCTACTAGATTCCCATCGCCGTTCTATCCTCACAATGCGCGTCTCTTCACTACTCTCCGTCCTCGCAGCTCTCACAACAACCACCCTCACCCTCGCAATGGCGTCACCCTCCCCCTCCCCCCCATCCCCTCCCACAATGACCCTCCTCTACCGCATGGAAGCCAAACTCGGGGACCGCTTCTCACTCGGCCCCGTCCCCACAGGGCAGGAAAGAATCGTAATCCCCATTGTAGGCGGGACATTCTCAGGACCCAAGTTATCAGGTACCCACCCCCTTCCCCATCCCTATCCGCCTCTGAAATCCCCACGCCTTTTTGTTCTGCTCACGCGGCAGTGTAGGCACCGTCCTCTCCCTCGGCGCAGACTGGCGCCTCACCGACGCTCAGGGCAAAATCCGCCCAGACGCGCGGTACAACATCCAGACCGACGACGGCAGCTTTATTTCCGTGAACACCGAGGGTGTGCCGAGTGCAGCGGGGGATGGGAGGACGGTGTTGAGGGGCCGGTTTGAGACGAGTACGCAGGGGAAGTATGCGTGGTTGAATGATGTGGTTGCTGTGGGCGTGTTGACGAGGAATGGGACTGAGAGTGTGTTGATTGATATGTGGGAGGCCGGGGCGCCGTGATGCAGGGGCCAATTGGGGAGAAGAAAAAGGGGGTGGGGTGTATTATTGTCTTGCTGGTTTCGCAGGAAATCTGAATAGAGTGTTGGAAAGCGTTGTTTGCTATCTGTGAGGTTGCTATACTGCAATGGAGATTCGCAGAATCGTAACCTCGTCTTCCCCAGAACCGTCAAACCCTACTGACTCGCTCACTGCTTCGGCATCCCCGCCGCGCCCACAACAGCCTGGTAAACCGGCTTGAACAGCCCGCATCTGTAATCCACCACGCTCTGCGGCAGCACCGTCACACCGCCACCTCTCACCCCTCCCACATCCCCCAGCACGCCCAGGTCCCAGCTCCCTACTGTCGCGTTCCCACTTCCCCCGAGATAGATCCCATCAACCACCGAGTCATACGCGCCGGACAGGACTGGTCCCGCCGTGCCCGTGCCGACCTGGTTCCAACCGGGCCCCGCAGCGGGATTTTTGGCAAAGCGGGCCCATGCGCCGGACATGGAGGACGAGAGTGCGTATTCCTGGGTTGTAGTGTTGGGCTTCGGGTAGGTTTTGAAGACAAGTGGGATCTCGGAGCTGTGGAAGGCGCCGAGTTGGGGGTAGGCTTGCGTGTTGGTGAAGGAGGCGTTGAAGTAGTAACGCCATGTTGGGATTCCGAGGCTTGCGGTGGCGTTGGCGAAGAGGGCGGCGGCCTAGAGGAGAGGGTTAGTCGGGGTTGAAGGGGAAGTAAGGTTAAGAAGGGGCGTACGCATTGGAAAGTCACGTCAGTAACAACGGCGGAGATGGCGTCGTAGCCGTTGGTGATGCCAGGGCTGCCGATGGGGTATGCGGCTGCAATCGCGGGGATCAGGGCCGGGGCAGCGCTGAAGGTGGTTTGCAGGAAGGCGGTTAGGTTGGTCTGACCAACGGTAAAGACGCTGGTATGGTCAGCAAGATAGTGGGATAGGAAGCTATGTGCACTCACCGGCCTTCCTGGGAGTTTGAGCCAGCCAGGACAGGGATGTGTGAGATGTTGCCACTCAGTCTGCGTGCAGCCGGATTCTGATAGTACGTGTAGTTGTCTGCGACTGGGTCGAAGACCAGAGAGTTGACTTCGATGATTCTCTTCACCTCAGTGGCATTCGCTGCACGGACGCACGTCAAGTTGCTACCGTATTGGCCAGGGCAGTTGAGCGAGGCTGTCAGATTATTCCATGCTGGAATGCTGTTAATCGGCGGCGATGCCCGGTAGCTGAATTGACCGCTCTGGAGGATGGCTGCACGGAACGGAGGCTTGCTGTTCTTCGGGTAGCTAGTCAAGAGTGCATCGACGGAAAACGCTCCAGCACTCTCGCCGAAAATGGTCACCTTCTCCGGGTCTCCACCAAAAGCGTGGATGTTGCGCTGCACCCAGTCGAGAGCAAAGCGTTGGTCCAGGAAGCCCAAGTTGCGTCCTGTCACCGGCAGCTCAGGAGACGCTGGAAATCCAAATACTTCGGGAATTAGTAACGCAGGAGACTGACACTTGAGTGCAGCACATACCATTCGTCCTGTAGTTGGTGGTCACAACAATGACATCTTCGTAATCAGCAAGAGCAGTGCCATCGTATGTTCCCAGACCTGAGCACGCGTCAGTTGCAGTCAAAATAAGACAATGTTATGAACTCATACCTGCAGTCCCAAATTGTAGCGAGCCGCCGTAGAGCCAGAACATCACTGCTCTTCCATTTCCGCCTGGTGACCCAGAGGGAGCGTACACATTGAGATATAGGCAATCCTCAGATTCGACAGGAGGTGGGCCTCCAGGGTTATTGAACACGGCCTTAGCGAATTGCTGGCTGGCGAGGGGATCTGAATCGTCAGCAGTTTCCAGTGCGAGATTTGGTTGGAGATTGCTTACACCTGAACTGCTGGATGCAGGCAGGTTTCCACGCCGTAGCGTTCAAAGGCTGACTGAAAGCGCTGACATTGCGTGGCGGGGAGAACCTCTCCGGAGGCGATTGAGCAAAGGGTATACCCAAGAATTGATTGACAGACGGTCCGAGGCCATTGGGCAGTTCAGTCGCCTTTCCAATCACAACACCAGCATCGATTGTCGCGGTTGGTGTGGGATTGTAGCTGAGGGTCGAACCCAGCGCTGGAAGAGCCAGCGACAGCACACTGCCACTGAATCGCATTTTGAGGTTCTTGAAATATCGAATACTTCAGCTGCTTCTAGCCTCTGGGCTGCAGCTTCTATGTAAATAGTGTGCTGCTCACTGCTCATGGCCAATTAGGCGTGCAGCTGCACCAACCAGGCCGCGTAGACAGGCCCCAGCGTGCCGTCAATACTTTTCAAAAGCATAGCGCTTGCGCTTAGTCGGTACATCCATACATGCAGCCTTGGCGATCTGTGGTGCCGAGGCAGGATTGTTGGTGTTGTTATACACCCTAACGGCCAAGCTGCCACTAAGCTTAAGACAGGTGAGCGAGGCTGAATGCGAATAGCGACCCATGCATGTAACAATTTTTTCTGCACTTTGTTTTTCCAACCCTAGGCCTATTACCCATAGAAGGAATCTTCGCGATTGAAGACAAGTTAGGAACAAAGTCGAATGTTGCTTGACTCCTGCGGATCCCGCTTTCGGAAGGCACGAGCGACGGTGGCAGGGAGAGGCGGGCCGAGGCAGGCGCAGTGGATCTTGCGGGGTCAACCAGACTTTCCTCAGCCTCCTACGAAGCATGACAGGCATAAGCGAGACATGTCAGGTACCTTTGTGCACACATCACCTGACCCACTTCCTGACCCATTTATGAGGCTGTGGTCTGTACGACTAGCGCAACTTGGAATGTAGTTGTGCGGCGTCTCTGTATCCCTCAATCTGTGTCATAGATTAATGACTCAACCTGGCAAATGCTCTCATGTTTGTTCAATGTCTTCGTTATCAGCAATGATTCGTATGACAGTGCATCTCGGATTGTGTTTGCTGTACCTATAGGCGACGCCTCACTCTACGGCGCTGCACGGGGCAACCAAGCTCTGTATCTCGTTTGCGTGAGCCCAAGGCCCCCCAGAGTACGTCGTAGAAGCTTTACAACGGCCGTAAGTACCGGATGTTTCGGAAGCTTGACTGGCGAATGCCTCCGTTATCGCCATGATGTTTGTACAAAGATTAAACTTCCGTCGCCTTATGCCTTTTCAGTAGTCAATTCAACATGGGTTGACTTTTTTACACACTCATGTTTCTCGCCATTCCTCTGCGTGATACTGACAGCAAGCAAAGATGATCAACAATCACAGCGACGCTGTTCCATGCTTCTTCCGTTCCGACTGTGGATGCTAAAATCCATGACGGTCAAGCCGAGTTTGCTACTCCAGGGGCTCGTCTGTCATTCTATGGCTGAGAAAGGCTGCGCTTGGCTCGCTTATGGTGGTATTACGCCTCGCTCGAGTAGCATGTATCCATTCCATCCTATGCAGCAGGACTGAGAACAACAGTACTGCACCATTTGGCACAAGAGCAGTTATCACGCAGCTATTGTTGCTCACGCGTTCAGCTCGAGAAACTCGCTGGCTAGATTCCTGCACAGATGACCTTGTCTTCTTCCAAGGTACTAGAGCTCCGTCATACCGTCTTTGATATCGATACTTCATGGCGGTCGGTTTCTCGACGCTGTCTCCGCTGCAAAAGGCTCCGTGATGCGTACCCAGCTCACGGTACCTCCGTCGTATGAGTGTCTCCATTGTATACCATAGGCTTTTTTCTATCGTCTGTCTGTGATGCTGAAGGATCAGCACACTGTTTGAGGCTCAAGTCTTCGTCTATCGCCCTTGTTGGGTAGATATTGTCGTATGTCTAGTCCTCAGATCGTCGTTGTATCTTATGAAGCCGTTTGTGATAGTCCATTGAAAAAATCATGAACTGGGAAGTATAATTTGAATCGAGATACAGTCTCAAGGCTGCTGGGGATGTGGCGCTTTGGCGTCCTGGAGACGGAGCGCAAGTGGCTGCTCATGGCCAGTATCGAGCTCTAAACGCTCACTCCAGGAATGTTTGTTTGACGTTGCCCAGTCGTTTGCATATTGGAACTCTACTTGAAACCCACCGAACTCATCGATTTCAGGTCCGGGAGTGCTTCTGCAAAGCCTCGACGCCTGGGTAGGCCAGCCCCTGTCGTCTACCTCAGACTCTTCAATCTCAATAACTCGTTCCGCAACCTTGCGATACTGTGCTGGGTCCCATAGTCCTTCCCGAGGTATGTCTGAGGCAAGTATTTTGACCGCCTCGCGACGCGTAACGGGGCAACGACATCTTATGGCAAAGTTGAACATTGCTGGAACGAAGGAGGTAACGAAAGTGAAGTGCGCAGCAGCACCAATTGCCTTACTTTGTGTATGACAATTGGGAAGGCTGAGGGAATCAACTACATGCCGAGCATGCACAAGGATAGATTGAAAGTCTGCTAGATGTGCATCGAATGTCATCTGGGTCCAATCCGTCAAGCACGAGCAGGCGGTGAAGCTTGAATAGTACTCAACTTTGATGGCACTCAGCGTAGTCATCTCGTCCTTGGACCATGTGCGAGAGCTTTCAAGGCTGGTCAAGGCCTCCAACCAAGTTCGGTGGCTGCTAAGAAGGCTGTTTTGACGTTCACGAGCAAAGAGCGTGAGCTCTTCCGGCCCGTACACCTCAATACCTAGATCACGCGCCAGGAGGATCGCCGCATTGCGTATGTCAGAGAAGGATGACCGGACATCAGCCAGACTAGCAAAAGTAGTTCCTGCAAAGTGCTTCGGACACGACTTGAGGTATTCAAAATCTGTTTTCAGGTACATGCCATACGGCATAGCAGATGCGAGGCTCCATGTCAAGATTTGCACGAGGATTTGCTCGATAGAGTTCAGACGCGCCGGGATAATGTGGCCGTGAGCCTCTTGAAGGGATTTGGAACCTGGGGTCAGCTGCCGACGTTGCCTCAATTCGTGGAATATGTTGAGACCACTTCTAATGTGAGTAAAGGCTACAGCTGCATCAGCTTGCAAGAACTCGATGCACGCGAACAGGAGGCAGATAACTAGCCCCTGTTCCGGTGGGAAAGAAGGCCTCGCCATGTCATTGATAAGCTGCCGGATAGCTTTATTGTAGTTCAACAAGAACGGCTTCCGTTCTGGAGTCTTAGCAGCGACGGAGTACTGGCGAGCATGCTGAAGACTCCCTTTTTGGCTTTTGTTCAAATGGCCAAGAGCGACAAGGGCACTACGCACGCTGGGCTCATCATGAGCCATCTGCAGTATTGTGCGTAGCCAAAAATCAGTGTCGTGTCTACCAGCAAGTCTTGGTCCGACACAATGATAGTAAAACTCCAGATACTGCATGTCATCTCCGGAGTTAGGAAGCGCTGCTAACGGGACCAAGGCACTGGTCCGTGTTAAGCTTGTGGCATATTGGCGTTGTGAAGTCTCCAGCTGATCCTGATTGTCAATGTACCACTCGCAAGTGCGGCCTGTATTCGCACATCTGGCAAAGTCAGACAATGAATCGATCGATCGTATCTACAGTCTCACGTACCGCGAACAATCAGGTTTGTTTTCGTCACATTTCACACGTCGTATCCTGCACGTTTTGCAACCTGTCTTTACTTTTCTATGAGCTTTTCGCTGGGGCTTTGGTGCTTCGGTGTTTGCATTGGCGCGCATGCGACCGAGTTCCAAATTCAGATTAGGTAAAATGAACATAGGGCGGACACGAAGGGCGTGGTGTTGAGATTTGGAGAGGCGAGGCGAGGCGCGACTCCAGCAAAGGCTAAGGCTAAGCTACACAAACTGATCTGAACCCAGCCCGCGCCGGAGCCGAGGCCCAAGCCGTAACGCGCTAGGCCGTATCAGCCCATTCGCAGTGTGATCGTCATCCTGTCTGGCAGCTCCTGATGTCAATATCATTATCGGATAAGATGCTCCGCAGGGCCACTGTTTTAACCTCATAGAGCAGCTCACAATGACCGGCGAACACATAACTCGCCATGGATATTGCTACACGCTCGGAGAATTCCGCCGCCCCAACAACGAGAAAACGGAAGCTATCTCACGTGCAAGACACACTGGGCCGTCATACCAGCTTCCCTCGCAAGCGTTCCGTCACCGCATGTCAGTTGTGTCGTTCAAGAAAGACAAAATGCAATAACGTTCGTCCTGTTTGCGCCAAATGCAGTGAACTCAATGCGCAATGTATTTATGAGGACGAAACCAGCTCTGCTGCGTATGTAGAATCCCTGTGTATACATGTTTCATGCATGGTTCTCTTATTGACCAAACTTAGCGCAGCACCGGCTGACCGTATTCTGGACCGCCTGGAGTACCTCATCCAGCTGGTTGAATCTGGCTCTGCTCTTCGCAGCAGCAACCTTGATGTGGCTGGAGTTGGATGTCAAGTCATTCGTGACGTTGTGTCGGAGGAAGGCCGTCCCGGCAACGGGGACGGCGTCAATGGCAACAGGTTTGCTATAGCTAGCGTGCCCTCACCCAGATCTGAAAGCACCCCCGAATGCCTAGAGCAAGAGGCAAACCAGCACACATACTTCGGTTCTGGTCTGGACGTCCTTGACTGGCCAGTATTTGAGGGTAGATACGACCGTCGCTGGATCGAAGCTCTGATCTTCGATCCTACCTTGCCCTGTGGTGATGGCTATGGACCCTGTACCTCACCCCGAGTCACTGACGATTCAATACGAGATAGATTCGACGATCCACGACAAACTACAGGTCTTGGTGTTGGGGTGCGAGAAGACGATGTTCCACATCTCATCGAAACATTCTTAGTGAATGTTCACGTGAAGAACCCGATATTCGATCCCGCGTACTTGAGAAAGATTGGGAAGAGTGTGGCTGAGCATGGCTTTGACTGGAAGGCGCCCAGCTGTCTCGTGGTCGGTAACACCACTCAGCTTATTTTGCGGTGCTGACTTCTAGGTTATAGTTGTTTGTCTGCGCACTAGCTTCGATCTCATCTCGATTCGTTCGTCGGTCAACCGAGATCTATCCTGATGGTCGACACGGCGCTGAAACAAGCCTTTCTATGACACTGGGGTACTGTACCGCCGAATCGTACTACACAGCAGCGTGCAAACGGCTCGGATTACTCAAGAACACATTGATCGCCACCGAGTGTCATTTCGTGGCAGGCGTATATGAGATGTATTCGCTTAGACCGCTACAAGCGGCGGTCTCCTTCAATCGAGCTTGTGTTACGTTTCAGACACTGACTTGGATGCGCAGCGAGTATCACGCCACGGACACTCGTCTCGGTAAGGCCAGAGCAAGTCGATTGTACTGGTCTTGCCTGAAGTCAGAGCAGTGAGTCGATTGGTTCAGCATGCAATTGTCGTGATACTAACACTGCAAAACAGCGAGACCTCAATTGAAATAAAATTTCCGTCGTCAGGTCTAACAAAAATCAATTATACAAGCCATTTTCCAGCCCCTCCTCTTGCAACCACGTCAGAGGATTTCTATCGTATGTACAGCGAGTTCGATCTGAGTACCGACGCTACCAGTCCAGCAAGGATTCACAGTGAGTTTGAAGAAGGGTGGTATTACTATTTGGCGGACATCGCAGCTCGCCGGATTCTTCAAAGAGTGATCAGCTCGCTTTATCATGCTGGCGAATCTGCTTGGCTCAATGCGCCTTATCAAACTCTCGTCCATACAGCGGAAGAGCTCAATAGACAATTGTCACAATGGTATGTTCAGGCAGGAATCTATGACCGAAACCACAACTAAAATCTTGATGCAGGCATAGTACGCTGCCAGAACTCATTTCGTTTGAGTACGATGTACCGGCGGATACTGAACTCGCTTACCATCTTCAAGCACGAGCCTTAGAGATCAGAGAGCGCATACATCGACCCTTCTTGTTCCGCAGTATTCACAGGAACGAAGAAGTGGCTGAGGGAGCGGCGATGAAATCGTTCGTTCAAGCGCATACTTCTGCATGCACAATGCTCATAAGCCAATGGGACGTTCGACACCGGCATCATGGCACCTGGCTGATGGCCCGACAGAGCTTCACCGCGGCTCTGTTGCTGTTAGCTGGACGTTTGTCCGGACTAGTGGTGGCGGAAGAGGATTCACGTAACGAGAGCATCAGGCGCACGATCTCGACTTTGCGCTTCTGGGAGGGTGAAGCACCTGACTTGAAGGCATCACGGTTGATTTTGCAAGACGTCAGCAACTGCATGCATCTTCGCAGCAACGACTGAACGTCTCACGCACGATTTTTGAGAAGAGAAACGTCAATCTAAAAAAAGAAGTGGGAATCGAAAGCCCTCATGCAACTAATGACAGTCAGTCGCACTTTATTACTATTCCACCTCACCTATAAATTGATTTATAAGTGCATGTAGCTCTGCAATCCGAGCAAGGTCGGATCTCCGTACCAATAGCATCCTTTTTGCATCTGACACAGAGCTCATGATGCTTCTTTGGACACGGCCAGCCATTACTGCAGCTTGTCAAAGCCTACTGGACACTGAGCAAGCTGCAAGAATGAGTAGGGGTTCTCAAAACGAATAATCTGATTAGATCGTTTATAGTGGTGGTGGAGCTTTGTCAACGAACCAAGACCGCTTATTTGTTATTCTCCCTGCCTATTTCTTTGGGATCAAATACTCTCAGAGTGCTCGGTGGCCAGTCGGCCTTGACAAGGTGCAGTATGTTGTCTCCGTGATCATGTTTTAGACCGTCGGACTACAGCACTCCGGCACGGGAAGCGGCCTATGGCAGATTTGCCGGCAGAGTCAGAGCCCCACTTGTCGTGTTGCAATGTCCCCGAATTGCCCCGACCAATTGACAACTGGCGCTACGCGACATGGTGTTGCTACGTCACTACCGTCCATGTCAGCTCTATTGTGAGAGCTGGAGATGACATCTTTACGGGCTCCGTTTATATGCTATTGCTCGCCAGAGACAGTCCCCGACTTGGCTCGGAGACTGCGCGCAGCTACCAAGACACACAAGGGCCCACAAAGCCTCCGCTACAATGCCTTGGTTCGAGCGGTGTTGACTTGGCGCAAAGCTTTACTCCCCACGCGGAGCCTCCCCGAGGCTTGCGATGGCGGCACGGCGGGTTACCGAGTTGAGACAGGGAGAGTCTTCACACCCAACAACTCTCCCCGAATACCCGCGAAGTCGACGTTGGCCCTGAGTCGCTTCGACTTTAAGCTTCGGCAATCTTTTAGCGGTCAGCATACGCGTGTAACAGTCATATCAAGTAGCGCGCAGCTGTTCTCTGGAGGCTGAAGCTGGGGCGCGGTCCCATGGGGAGATTTCCCCACAGTCATGAAAATGTGGATCCCGGATTACCATGATTCGTTCCCGCGCAACCTGCCTCTCTACGGGTCCCTTGTATAAATGGATCGTCATGCCTTGCTTTGGAGAAAAAACTGAAGAGAACACGAGGTCGTCGGCTTTTGTCGATTCCCTTTGCACTCGAGTCTCTTAGCCCCCATTCGACTGCTCAAGGGCATTGCCATACATTGTTGTCAGCATGGACCAGATCCACAGGCTGAATGTCGTGCATCGATATGAGAAGCGCAGTCTTCTCATTGCGTACGGAGATTTCCTCGAGCGTATATGGCAACTACTGACAGCTTGCTAGGATTAATTGCATCGCAGGCCTCTCGATTCTGTTCTTTGGTTATGACCAAGGTAAGGATGGATCCAATCAGTTCGTCATCTGCTGCAGATTATTGACAGGCATAGGTATGATGGGCGGTGTCAATACCGCATATGACTATTACACTCTTATGGGATTCGGACATAAAGGTGCTGACGGCGAGCCGGTCGTTACCAACGCCCTGCTCCAAGGTGGAATAGTATCTGTATACTACCTTGGAACATTGGTCGGGTGTTTGGTCGGTGGATCTATTGGCGACCGCTTCGGTCGCATCAAAACGATCTTTGTTGGAGCTGCAGTGGCAACCGTCGGTGCATGCTTACAATGCTCCGCCATGAACCATGAGTGGATGATTTGCGCTCGTTTGGTGAACGGCTGGGGAACTGGCATCCTCAACTCCATCATCCCTGTCTGGGCGACCGAGACCGCCGAGCACACTTCGCGTGGCCAGTTCATTGCTATCGAGTTCACGTTGAACATCTTTGGTGTCGTCATTGCGTACTGGCTGGAATACGCATGCTCGTTCTACGGCGACGGTACCTCATCATTTATCTGGCGTTTCCCGATCGCTTTCCAGATCCCGATGCTTCTGATGCTCATGGCCGGAGTTTTGTTTTTTCCTGAAGTAAGTTCGCAGCAAAGTGAAAAGATCAATGGATTGCTGATAGACCTCAAGTCCCCAAGATGGCTTGTCAAAGTCGGCCGAGAAGCGGAAGGCCGCTATGTCCTTGCTCGCCTGCGCGGCGATACTGGTGAGGACAAAAAGAAAGCAGAAGCCGAATTCCAAGAAATTGTTGCATCCTGCGAGCTCGAACGTTCCAACTTCCGAAACCAAAGCTACTTTCACATGCTCTTCGGTATCGGCTCCGGAAAGCTTCATACCGGCAGACGCGTTCAGCTTGTCATTTGGCTTCAGATCATGCAGGAATGGGTTGGCATTGCAGGTGTCACAGTCTACGCTCCCACAATCTTTGGTATCGCTGGCATGGGGCCCGATAAACGCCAGTGGATCTCTGGTCTTAACAACATCTTCTACATGTTCGCCACCCTTATTTGCGTCTTCACACTTGATCGGATCGGTCGTCGCTGGACATGCTACTGGGGTTCGGTGGGCCAGGGCATTGCAATGGCACTTGCTGGGGCCTTCTCGTATCTTGGTCAGCAAGCTACTGCCAATGGCGATGCTGGCAAAGCTTCCTCCTATGGCAATGCGGCTGTGTCTATGGTCTTCATCTTCACATCAGTCTTCGGTGCTACCTGGCTGACGATCCCGTGGTTATACCCGGCTGAGATTTTCCCACTCGAAGTACGAGCAAAAGGCAACGCTTGGGGAGTTGTTGGCTGGTCTATTGGTAACGGCTGGCTCACGCTGCTCTGTCCGATCATGTTCGAGGCAATTGGAGAGAAGACTCTGTACATCTTCGCAGCATGCAATGCCATCACCATACCAATGGTCTGGGCCCTGTACCCTGAGACTAACCAGCGCACCTTGGAAGAGATCAATCTGTTATTCGCTGCGGACAGCATCTGGAGCTGGGAGGCAGAGAAGCACTTCAGGAATCTGCGCGATCAAATTACCTACGAACATGGCAATGACTCAAGAGATGACGTCGAGTCGGTGTCACAGAGAAAGGGCAGTGTTGTTCGTGGGATGAGTCTGCACGTCGAAGATAGTAAGTTGCAGAATGTTTGAGCGTTGCTGTTCTCATCCTTTCCATGTAGTACCTCTGCTGTCTCAGTATGAACAGTAGGTTCAACTGCTGGTTTCGAGCAATCGAAAGCACCTCTTTACATATCCTCCAGGCAGTAAGAGTGGTGTTTGAGTGGCTGGCCAAAGAATATTAGAAAGCCGGACCATCAATACAAAAGAGCCAGACAAGTATCAGCCTTACAAGAGATCAGTCTTCAAAGACGTTGATCTCGATGATTCGCTTCTCTCTGGGGTAGTCCGAATATATTCCCTGGACCTCTCTCCACATGTTTCACAAATGTTTTTGGAGACGACGTTGTAAGAAATAGAACTATCAAGGAATATAACATCGTTCACGAAGAAGAGTACATGTAAGCAGCATGCAATTCAGAAGACAATGCGATTCTGCAACACTGATGAAGCACATGATTGTCATAACTTCTCAAGGGTGAACAAAGTGCTCGACCTGTCTATGAGCGGGTAGAATCCTTGTATGGAAAGGCCCCGACTTTATCGATGCTTGACACATAGGCAGAGACGCATACGCTAGACGCCGCGGAGACCTTTCCATCGCACACCAGGACTCCAATCAGAAACATCTCGGAGCAACATAATCGCCTGACATCTCTTAACCAATTTGACTTCGCACAAGACTCGCATGACGTTCGCAGTAGTGCAGGTATCACCGAGATGCCGATGATGCCGTATGCGTGCCGAACGACAACGCATATCGGCATTGATAATAGCGCCGGCGACGATGCGCTGCCGACGAAACGCTGATGCATCTCAAGACATGCTTGCGAAGAATACGTGCACTTGGGTCCACAGATCCAATTAACTTCCCTGCACTTGGCGATGCTGCAGTCAAGTATCGCCTTAGAACTGAGAGTGTCAGGAGACACGGCATTCCATTTTGGCAGGGACCATGCATGCAGTGCCATGATGAGTGAGCAGATACCATGCCTGTGGTCTGTACGATGACAGTTGGGTGGGACGCATGTGTAGTATATAAGTACGAGCGCTGTCAACATGTATTTGATATCCAGAACAGCAAAGCATTCACAAACAAAACACACCTTCTTCCTCAACGATAGTTCCCGCACTCAAAATGCCTCTCACCAAGTACAAGGCTGCCGCTGTCACTTCCGAGCCATGCTGGTTCGATCTCGAGGCTGGTATTCAGAAGACCATTGCCTTCATCAACGAGGCTGGCGAGGCTGGCTGCAAGCTCATCGCCTTTCCGGAAGTCTGGATCCCTGGCTACCCTTACTGGATGTGGAAGGTCAACTACCAGCAGTCGCTTCCCATGCTGAAGAAGTACCGCGAGAACTCCCTCCCTATCGACTCTGAGGAGTTCAGGCGCATCCGACGCGCCGCAAGGGACAATCAGATGTATGCCATCAATCCTACAGCCATTGCATGATATACTGACAAGTCGTAGCTACGTCTCTCTTGGCTTCTCTGAGATTGACCACGCCACGCTCTACCTGACGCAGACACTCATCGATCCTACCGGCGAAGTCATCAATCACCGCCGCAAGATCAAGCCCACCCACGTTGAGAAGCTCGTCTACGGCGATGGAGTCGGCGACACCTTCAAGTCCGTCACCCAGACGGAGCTCGGCCGCCTCGGCCAGCTGAACTGCTGGGAGAACATGAACCCCTTCCTCAAGTCCCTCAATGTCTCCGAGGGCGAACAGATTCACATCGCCGCCTGGCCTGTGTACCCTGGCAAGGAGACCCTCAAGTATCCTGATCCTGCTACCAACGTCGCTGAGCCAGCTTCGGATCTTGTCACTCCGGCTTATGCCATCGAGACTGGCACATGGACTCTTGCCCCATTCCAGAGACTCAGCAAGGAGGGTCTGGCCAAGACTACGCCCGAGGGCGTCGAGCCCGAGACCGATCCATCGACTTACAACGGTCACGCACGCATCTACAAGCCAGATGGTACACTTGTTGCCAAGCCTGATAAGGACTTCGATGGTCTGCTCTTCGTCGATGTGAGTGCGCTTGCCAGACTTTATATTAACCATGCTGACTATGACCTAGATTGATCTGAACGAGTGCCACCTCACCAAGGCACTGGCTGATTTCTCCGGCCACTACATGCGCCCTGATCTCATTCGCCTTCTGGTCGACACTCGTCGCAAAGAGCTCGTCACTGAGGCTGATCCTCAGGGAGGCATCACTACATACTCCACTCGCGAGCGCTTGGGCTTGAACGTCCCTCTAGATGCTGAAGAGGGTAAGCAGAAGACTAGCGCTGTTGGTGTTGCTGGACTCAAGGCCGATGGCTCGAAGGCTTTGTAAGAGGAAGTTGGTATCGACGTGGCCAGTGGATGAAGACACGGCGTTTGATTAACATGTATATAGTTCCCCACTCTCAATCTTATTTGTTTCTAGAGGCTTTCCATTGTGGTACTGCTTCGGTAGAGTCTGTGAGACTGACATGCCAAGATGGTCAACGGACCGTGACTTACATGAGAAAGCGCAGACATGGATGCTTGCGGAATTAGTATTACCAGAAGAACGGATGAGAATTCTGATGTTGCAAAGGGTTACAAATCTTCACTAATTGGCCTCCACTGGCTCAGCGTTGTCAGGAGCGATGCCGATCATGCTAGCCAGCTCGCTCACACTCGTGTGGTCAACCGTGTTCTGCATCCGATATATGTACTCGCATGCCCCATCTGGTGTACGGTTAGTCATATACCATTGGAAAGTCGACCTGCATACCGGCAGAGATGATGAGCTCCCCTCCATTCAGGGCCTTTGGACCGATGTACGGTGTATGCTGCAAGTTCCCCAAGGCGCCCTTGATTCCTCCAAACACTCGGCTCATTGCAGTGCCGGCATCTTTCATATAGTCTTTCTTCTCTTCGCCTTGTCCCGCCTCTTTCAGTCCTGATTTGAACTTCAGAATCTTGTGCAGCCGGCATGTTGGGTCTGTATATATGGGGTACTCAGACGCGGTATTGGCTGCATACGTATCAATAGGCTGGTAAGAGCCGTTCCCAATGATGATGACTACTGTGTATCAGAACCTGGATATCAACTATTCAGCAGCAAAGTAACATACTTTGAGTGTTGAGAGGCATCCTGGAAGGTGGGATCTTCTCACTGATGATGCGGACGTAAGCCTGGCAGTTCAGGCACCCTGAATAAGTCAGTCTAGTCAATGTGTGATGTTGCGCAGCCCTACAAAAATGTCTCGTGAAGATCAGAATTGACCTTTTGCCTTCAATGAGATCGCCAAGGCGTTTCTTGTTCCCAAGATGGTCGTATATCTCGACTGCAAAAGCCTCCTTGAGTTCCTCAGGTGTCGGGATTTCCTTGGCGTCGCCTGGCGTTTTAATGTCGCTATGTGAAGCCATCGTGAAGTTGAAGTGTGTGATGTCAAGTGTTGACGATGTGTAGTTCACTACCTGGAGACCACCGTCTGCTCTGCCCCACCTGCCTATTTCGGACGACTTGTATCAGAGCGGTTTACTACGCCAATAGTTGACTGTGAGGTGGAGGCGCAGATACTGATACATTGAAGTTCTACACGCTCGAAATACATTCTGAAGCGACTCCCCAGCAAAGTGGTCGCAATCGCCAAGATTGTCAGCCGGTCCCAGCCAGTGGCGTTGCGTGGCCCCACATTCCCTGCTGCCTAACTGAATGAAGGCTCCAAGATACCTCCTCCACCACTGATCTGCATACTAACCTCCGACTGCAGCTTGTACCAAGTCAATAGATCGTGTTTCAAGAGGCGCAGAATTGGTTGCGTGAGAAGCGCACAAGCTGGTGTGAACCGCTCTAGGCAAGAGCATTTGATCTCGTGATGAGACAACTCGGGAAATGCGATGTATGTCGGCAGCGGAAAGTAAAGGTAAATACTCTGAGATTTCATGTTGTCTGACCAGCCAGCCTTCATGCAGCTTCAATCTGGCAGCCAGGGCTGATTCCATCATAGTGCGATGAGAAAAAGCCTTCCTGTAGTAGCTGCTACAAAGGCAGCCGCCCCTGCAACTATTCGTATCCGTACGGTAAGAGCTTCACCGTGGTCATCGAAGATCCCAGTCAGATGACCAGATACGGGAAGCCTATTGCGGCTTCCACGGTACATACACTGGAACCCTCAGATGAAAGCGGCCGATCGTGCCATTCATACTCTACACCAAACTCTTCTCTTGAAGACTCACCTCCAGATAGGCCACGTCTGAATGATCTTCACCTAAGGAGCGGAATAATTACTCCTAATGGACAAGGGGTCTTCCAGACTTTAGCAACCGCCAAAACGAAACAAAGACGGATATCCAAGAAGGTCGGGAAGCTCCACACAAGAAGATGGCAGGAGCATCTGCTTGATCTGCAAGCGGAAAATGTCTTGACGATGCATCGTCCCACATCTTCAGAATCGAGATTGGCTGCAATGTTCATCGATTTGCTGAATACAGACTGTCCTCAAGACTTATCTTTGTTCTGTCTTGGCGACTGGATAGTATCGATTCCATCGCGCATCAGTTCTAGCCCGGTCGTCAGCATTGCTGCTGAATTCTTCGTCCACAGTTACAATTTCCATCGAGACCAGTCCTACTCGAACAGAACCAAAGCTCTGCAGACAAAAGGCAAAGCTCTTAAGGAATTACAGCTCAGTTTGTCAGAATCACAACCGCATCCGACTTACAACCTCATCGTTGCAACTAAGCTCCATTATTCGGCTGAGGTGATACTCCGCGTCCCAATAAATACTGATCAAGCAACTGACTCACCCAGGTCCTTATCGGAGTGGACCAAATGGGCTATGCTGTTCATGCTCTTGGTCTTCTAAACCTCTTGAAATCCGGGATCGTCTCCGGCGTAGATCAAGAGCACTTCTGGAACGTTGTAGAAAGCACCTACGTAGACGACGTGAGTACAGTAAATAGGGCCGCCATAGCGAGACTTACACCTCACAGATCACTATGGCCGTAACTGCTGGCAGACCATCTGTCTATGACCACGATTTCTATCTTTCAGCAACTCATCCTGACGCGCTGTCTGTTCGGAGTTTGACGCCAACGCAACGTGTAAAAACGATCATGATGCACTGTTTAATACAGTGTCCTCGACTGATCGTTGCAATACGGCACGCCAGCCGCAACCCGAGCGATCTCGTTGCGATCGCCACCGCTGTTACCCTTGCAGACAATTTATGGAAACTTTCGCAGCAGCAGCTTTTCGCAGACTTCGTTGATGACTGCTTATTTGAAAGCGACGACCACATCGATGATACCGTGGCAGATATAATACCAAGTGGCATTGGATTCAGTTCTGTCCAGAATATGGTAACATGTACCAAGTATTGGATGCTCCAAAATCTACTGTGCGGGTGTCTTGATACATTGCATCGGAAGTTCGCTCATGGATTTCTGTGTTCAAATCTCCCCAGTCCCAAGAACGTACACGAGATGGACACGCAGGCTGCGAAGCAACTCGGGAGGGCAGTCTTAGGATTGGGTGACAAGGTGTCGCCACTGACACTTCTACGCGCACACGGACCATTATCATTTTCGATTGGGGCCTGGCATAGACAGGTTCGATATCTTAGATCTTCTGGCCAGACACAAAGCTTGGAGGATCACACTCGCATACTTGCCGCCACGCGGATGCAGAAATGGATCTTGAACAAGTGCAATAGTGTGTTAGAGCGATTACACGTCAGCCAGGCTGCTGAAATAGCCTGGATTGAGGCACTGGATTCCATGGCCGGCGAGGAACTTGCAGATTGGATACCTAACAAAGTCAGCATCGATTCGGAAGATGGGGAGATTGTTATGAAGCTTGAGTACAATGACCGTCGTCCGAACGATGTTGGAAGCGCGCAGAGTGGAGGTGAAGTTACACGGACCGTTACCATCCGTGACCCAGCTAATTTTGGGCCGCAACATCTACGGGACTGGGTCAGAGGTAATGGTGGGCTACCTGCGAACGAGAATATCATGATCTCTTATCTCTAGCTCACAAAATGACAAAACCCTGTATGGGCTAATCGTCGCCTGCTGAACGGGTTTGATCAAAACAACCAAGACCTCGCATACTATGTTCTCTGGCATTTGCAATCAATATTCAGTTTGATCCCAGAGAGAAGGCCAGCTAGTGACGATGTTGGGTGCTCGTCGATTCAACACGCAGTATGGATCTCAGAGATCAGGGATGTTTGGAAAGTAATCAACTATTCGAGATGTGTCATTAAGAAAGAGCGAGTCATGCCATCAGGGAGAGGTAAGCTAAGAAGTATAGCTTCATGACCTTTGCTATCTATAGTGGAAGAAGTAGGTCCCGTCAGAATTCCAGGGATCTCCTAGAAGCTCTTGCCTTTCGTAATCCATTATCAAGATGTAAGGATCTTGTTTCCTCCGATCGACATAGCACAAAGGATGGGGAGCTTTGTTCCAACATCCAACATAGGTCTCTTCGTTTAGTGAGACGGCTCCTCATCATTTCACTATGCTGGAATAGACGGCAGCTTTGATGGAAAGGTGTTATGTCATCGCACTTTCTGCTTGGACAATTTCCCAATATCGCGTTTTACTTCGCACGCGCATTGTTTTACCATATTTGACAATCAGCAGGAACACTGATGAAGCCGTCAAGCCGATGAACGCGGCCGAAAGAAAGCAGTTTTGGTAGCCCAAGTTGGTCAACCATGGAGTTATGCTATGAAGTGTTAGCCGTGTAGGTATATGCCTGTTCGAAAGCAACTTACCCGTAGCCAACCGCAAAAGACATCGTGTTCCGAACTAGAATTACCGTCACGATTGCATCACCGCTGATGTCATGGTAGCTATCGATCAGGTAGTTCACACTGATTGTGACACCTACGCAAGATGTGAAAGCGAGGCATCCCATCCCGAAGACAAGCCCTATCCAATGCACTTGATGGGCAGCGCCAACACCCCAGAGAATCAAGGATCCTGGGACCATAACCAGACAAATAGCGAAAGGCCATAGTCTATGCTCAGCTTCCATGATGCCATTATTCCGTCGTGCGAGCTTGATGGTAAGCCAATCACTAAGCCGACCCGAAACGATCGAGCCTACTATGACGCCGATGCAACAAGAAGCATAGCTCAATCCTACCATAGATGCTTTGAAGTTATATGGTGGTCCTCCAAGAATGATTGAAGCAGTAGCATTCAGGACATTGAACCAGATGAGATATGAGCCGTAGCTAAAGCCGGCATAAAAGATGACTGGCCAGCCGAGATATGTCAGACTGCGTTTTGCTCGAACAAACATGTTCTGGCCTGGCGACGGCTGCCAAATTGACAATCGTTGCGCCAAAGATTTCTTGCGTGTTCGCGGAGCGTCCGATGGAATCGATGACTCCGCTTTGAAAGCTTCCTTGGAATCGTCCTGGCCAACGGAAATGGTTTCTGGGATGGTTTCGGGCGACCTTTGGCGGGTATAATTTGTTTCCTCAAGACAGAAGAACAAGAAAACAAGGGTTGCTGCATTGAAAATGGCGGGCCAGTAGAAGACCCATTGCCAGCCCTGGCCTTCAGCGATGAACCCAGATATTATAGGCGCAAAGTAATTGCTGCCCGCCAATGTCAGCGCGTAAATGCCCATATATGTTCCTCTCTCGTGCGTGAAGTACACGTCAGTGATTGAGATTTCAGGGAGGGCTTCAACAGGAGCCACGAAGAAACCCATGACGATGCATCGTGCTATCCATTCGCCATCGCTTTTGACATAAGCACTGGCTCGCATCAGCAAGGTACCTCAATCCCCACAAGATCCACAAACCTCCAGATGCTGGTACCAATAGTTCCGAGCACAGATACGAGATAAGTCAATCTCTTTCCAAATCTCAGGGCGAATGGTTGCCAGAACAACAAACCCCATCCGAGAAAGAGAAACATGTACCCAGTGCCTTCGTTCAATGTATTGACTGACACTCCGGAAGCTTTAGAAAGTGGAACAAGAACAGAGTATACGGTTGAAACTGCAATGCCGGTCATCCACGTGTAGCTGGTAAAGGTCAGTGCTGTACCTAGTTTGTGCAAAAAAGGTAGCCAGACAGACTAAAGCAAATGATTGACATTGTCTTCCGACGCGGAGACCAGTTCAATGGGTCTTCGGCATCTTCTGATGGTGCTGGGTGAAGAATAATCTCGCCAGTGCCTTGGTGTCGAGCGTGCACTGAATGGTCAAGGTCAACGAGATGCACCGTGCCTGGTAAAGGGTCGACACCAGAGTTGTGATCTCCAGCCATTTTGAGCTTTGATCCCCAAATTTGGCTCGAGATGATGTACTTCAAAGTCCGAGTCTTCGGTCAAATACAGTGTCACTTGCAGCTTTATCACAAACGAAATGCGAACAGTAGCACTGCCCGTAACAGCGTCGCTCGATCAGAGACGGAGAGATAAGTGCCGCGAGTACGATGTCACCCTGACTTGATCTCTTATCCACGAACTATCGCTTATCATCCACTTCGGAGGTCAAGATCCGACCCCCGTCTTTACGCCAATCTCGACATCTGAGGGGATGCGGGGTCGCGTCGACCCACTCCTTACTCAATCCCTATCTCTTAGTGTGTACGACGATGGCGCAACCACGATAGGTAGCTGGCAAGCTTGATAAGCCCTGAGGTCGACGTTCTACATATTCAGTTCGGGATGTCATTTATGGCATAGCTCGAGTACAATGGTAAGATCGATATTGCCGCATTGCCCACAAGGGTCGGCTGCGGCTGCCCAAAGAGGATAAGCGCGCGCCGTTATTTCCATAGGTACATTATGGCCCGTCAATCTTGAACTGCATGAGCCGCGCTCTTAACGAACCGCAATAGATACGAAGGGCAGACCAGGCCCCCACTGTCTAGTAAAGAACAGCTGCTCAATACGTTGATCATTACTTCTGCATCCTCAAAATATTGTACGTGAACTCTGGATTCTCCAACCACTCATTCGACCTACTCCAACGTTTGCTCGATCAACGCACCTCTAACATGAATCCTTGCAGTACTAGTCTTCAAGTCGTCAAAGTCAAGGACGTACCTTCAGGTACCGATCAATATGAAACCCTGCGTGCTGCGACTCTGGACAAGCTCGCAGTCAAGGTGCCGTCAGATCTCGTCTTAACGCCGTCATTGATTCTGAATCCATCAACTGACGTATCGGGAATTCCGGAGACTTGTGGACTCCTTACAGCTCGCGAAATCGAGATCACAGAAAACTACAGTGCAGTTGGGCTCGCAAAAGCCATAGCGTCCAAGGATCTGACGGCCGTGGAGGTAGCCACTTCATTCGCCAAGCGGGCAATCATCGCGCATCAGCTCACATGCTGTCTGACACAATGGCTCATGAATGAGGCCATATTACGCGCAAAGGAGCTTGACGACTACATGGAGAAGAATGGCAAACCAATTGGACCGTTGCATGGCGTGCCTGTCAGTATCAAAGAACACATACCTGTCGCAGGTACCTTCTCATCACAGGGGTCGCTATCTTCAACAGTCTACAATGAAGAAGATTCGCAAATGGTTAAGATACTCAGAGAAGCAGGTGCGGTCTTCTACTGCAAGACAAACCAACCACAAGCCATAATGCACTTGGAATCTACCTCACATTACGGTCGGACTTTGAATCCTTTCAATGTGAGACTGAGCGCAGGTGGCTCTACTGGTGGAGAGGCTGCTCTTATAGCAATGAAAGGATCGGTGCTAGGAGTTGGCACAGACATAGGGGTAAGTCCAGTACACGCATATTTAGACTACTGACATTAATGCAGCAAAGGGTAGTATTCGGGGACCAAGCGCGTTCTGCGGTATATATGGATTCAAGGCAACATCAGACACCTTACCGATGAAAGACTTCCTGAGAAGTCCCTTTGCCGCAGAGCGTAAGACAAGGTCCCATGTTACTATGTACACACAGAACGCTAATACCTAGGTGTGACATGTAGTAAACATCCTTTGCAGCACAGGGCCGATGTGTCGTAAACTCGAGGACATGGATCTTCTTGTACGTGTCGTAAAAGCTGCACAGCCTTGGCTACACGATGCGAGTCTAGTGCCAATACCTTGGACAGGCTTTGACACAGCCATGTCGAGGCCCCTTCAGATTGGCATCATCGAGAACGATGGATTTATTGTTCCTCAGCCACCAGTGCGGCGAGCAATCGAGTGGGCAAGGGCAAGACTCGGTGACCCCAAGTTTGCTTCGCTTTGGCAGGTAAAGCCATTCCGACCATACAATGCTGAAGGTGCTTGGCGAAACATCCGCCGCATGTACTGGCCTGACGGAGGCGCATCGACTAAGGCTGCCATTCAAGAGTCTGGAGAGCCTGTCATGCCATTAAGCGCTCATGTGTGGAGTGACGCTGAGCCCTTTGGTATGCTTACTGCAGAGGAGTTGAATCAGCTACGATTCCAGCGAGATCAGTTTCGACATAGATTTGCAGCAAGCTGGTCGGAACAGGACGTTGATGTTGTCATCGGACCCGCGTTTGTAGGCCCTGCCTCTGCGCACGACACTGCCTTCTATTGGACCTACACCAGCTTGTACAATTTTGTAGATTATCCTGGCGCAGTCTTTCCCACTCCGATAAAAGCCAAGTCAAGCGAAACTTATCCCTTGGACTATTCGCCTTTGAGCGCAGAGTGCGAGCATGTCAAGAAGCTCTGGAGCGAAAGCAACTTCGAAGGGGCCCCGATCGATCTACAGATAGTAGCCCGAAGACACCAGGATAACATTCTCTTTGGTGCTTTAAACTTACTCAAACCTGCCCTCGACTTGCCTTGAGCAGTGCGACGTGCAATTTGGTTGTCTTGGTAAGCATGAGCCATTCGATACGCAGAACGTGATCATATACATAGTCAGAAATCGTACTACTATGGAATATAGCTCTCAGTTTTCTTGGAGCGATCTGAGACCTGACCAATCCGGTGTATCATGTGCGGATAGCTGAATACATGACCGGTGAACTCAATAATCTTATAATATCTCCAAATGAGTGGATATTCGAAGACTCGACAGTAAGAAGAGAGGCATTCACAGAGGCGGCTTGTCGAAGCAAGTGGAGCACAACATGGAACGATCTCACTTATGTTCTGAAGTGCGGGCTGACGGTACACATGGTGAAAGTCAAGTCTCTGTCTTTTCGTTGTTGATTGCGCCTTCAGCGGCCAACAGCAGTCTGGTCCCGCTGATGTGGTCTTGGACAGCCCGCTCGATGCAAAATTCTCTCTCTTGAGACCAGGATAGCCATTCTATGACCGGTTGTGTATTGTAAAGCCATTCCTTTGAGAATGTTTTCAGGTTAGTCTGGCCATTGTCATACACAGTGACGACTGGCGTGCACGGACCGTCCTCGTAGCCACATGCCCAACGAGCATCCCCTATGACCTCGTAAGCATTCAGACCAGCGTGGCGCGGATCAAGTGCTGCGACAGGTGCGGCAAAATAAGCAACGAAGTGGCGGCCGTCTGTCTCTGGGATGAGTTGACAGATGATACGTTCCGCAGGGTCTGGATATCGATCCATCTTTGCTGAAGGACCTCCATCATACCTGTGCATCTCCAATCTGTGCAGGCAATCTAAACTTGTCGCAAAAGTGTGTCCCTTAACAACGCCTTCTTGAGCAATGCGGTCGCAGAGATCATGAATCCATTCCAGCCAAAGCGGCTGGGGGCTGCAGAGGCCAATGATGTGCAACACGGGTAGCAGCCCTATATTCAGCGTTTCGCACGGTACGTAGGTGTCCTCGTCATTTATCTGAGAGGTGAGAAATGCTGCATGAGATGCCGCATGGCGAAGAGCCTCGTAGAAATAAAATTCCGCTGTTGTTTTGTTGCGCAGCACATCCTCGTCCAAAAGCACCAGTGCCCATCTTATACGCGCTCTGTAAAAGTTGTAATATGCAGCTGCCAGAGACTTATTGGATGTGATGGTTGTATAAGGTGGCGGCGGAATAGCGAATTGTGACCATCCATAGACCAGTAGTGCCTGTAGAGCTGATTCCGTGTCCAGCTCGGGAATAATCTCTAGATGTGAGTCCCTCCACTGGACTAGCTTTTGCTCATATTCACTGAGCGTTCGAGCCGGAACAAGCCTGGAATAAGCAGCAATGGGACTCCACATAAGCTCTTTCATCTCGTAGTCATCAGATATCATGTTCACCAGACTGTCGAGCGCCATAAGCGAAGTGGAAGAGCTACGCTCTGGATCCATTGCTTCAAAGCAATGATCATCTAGGTGCTGCTCAGTGGTTCTTTGTATTATGTCCAGTGGCAGGGTGACGTAGCAATTGCGGCTCAGAGATCGGAGGCAGTCACGTAAAGGCGGCAGATCCACGTTCGTGCAAACTGGCAGTAGCGTCGAACAGTAATAGTTTGCAGCTTGGATCCTGCCAATAAAGGCAGGTATATTGCCACAGAAAGACTTGTCAAATCATTAGCTAGTCACTCTGAGCAACATGCTCCGATGATAAGACCGCTTACCTCGAAAAACGCCATCAAACAAAGAGTTGCTACAAGAACCGATGGGATCTTCTTCGCTTCTTCGAGCTGCTCCGCCAGTCCCTCCAGTGCCTGCGTGTAAAGCTGCACGGCAGTGATTTTCATGTCAAGACCATTAGTACGGCCACGGTCGTCACCGGCCAAGGTCATCAGAGCTGCCCGATGAACGTTCCCCAAAGCTACGAAGGTCAAATATAGAAATTCGCAGCCCCATGCTTTCTGAAGAAGCCCGTCTCGCCAAAACTGCAGGTGTTCAGGGGGAAATAGCATCGGAATAGTTCGCAAGAGCACTTGATGGTATCCAAGTACATGTCGCGCGCCAAGACTGGGACATTGGCTTGGATGAGGACCAGATGGAAATGCAGCTAGAGGTACATGGCCACCGATCACGGTGATTACGGGATCCTGAGCTGCGCTTCGTATTTGCAAAGGCTGACCCTGGGAGGAATTCTCCACCGCATGTTCATGTTGCTGATTCCGGTGTATCGATAACATTGATGAAGATGCGGCTTGTCGCTCTGCTCGCAAACGATCCTTGGGTTTGACAGGGACAACGACGCGCTGCTGCTCGTACCCCGCACAGACGACATTAGCAACAGCACATCGCATACACTCTGGTATCTGCTCATCGCATTTGACACGACGAGCCCTGCAGGTCAGACATCCTGTGCGGGCCCTACGTTTCTTGTTATGCATGGCCCGAGGAAGTAAGTTATCGTTATCCGCGACCTGCAGGGTCGCTACCGTAAAGCGAGGCTCGAGATTGGGATGGAAAGTTGCAAAGAGCAGCAAGCGCGGAAGACACTAGCATCGCTTATTGCAGCCAAGATAACGCGATCTCAGGTTCAGCTGTTGAGATGCTGAGGATCCGCTGTCGCGTTTCCGGGATCCTCTGGTCAATGCGAAGAAGCACTATGGACAATCTTCGCAGTGATCCTGATGTCGTCACTGCTGCTGACTGAGACCTGTTGGTACGATAAGCGCTAGTTCAAGAAGAGGCTGACAACACCGGTTTGAGTTCGTCTTGTGCACGCGAGACAACCGGTGCAGCCGAGGCTCGCGATTGGCCAGGCGCTTTCAGACACTCAACAGCAAGCACGACTGATGCTCGGATGACGCTGTCATCACATGGCCATTAGAATACTGCATGCTCAGCCAGTATATGTTTGTAGCTTGATTTGTGGTAAACGTCTCCGATGGATAAAATTGGAATATATATAGTCGGCCACAGGCGGAATGCGGCGACTGAAATAAATACCTTTCTCACAGGTTCTTGAAGCAATCATCGAACAGGCCTTAGACACAGGAAGCATAAAAACCGAGCTTAACGATTACTTTATCTGTTACGGAAACTTCATACAAAAAGGAACTGCTTTCTCGGACTTATCGACCGCTGATCGATTCCTATACCAATCAAACATGCCCGTCCCGTCAGCTTTTCAGGGCTGCTCAGTGCTCGAACCGAAAGCCAAGTTATCGATCGTGCAGCGCAGTATATCTGAGTTGAGACCTAAAGAAGTGGGTGTCAAGATCACCGCAACAGCTATTAACCCTGTCGACCACAAGATGCGGGATCACAATGCTTTCATCAAAGAATATCCGGCCGTACTCGGCTCAGACGCAGCTGGTGTAGTGGTGGGAATTGGCACCGACGTCGAAGGACTCCAGATCGGTGACCGCGTCTTCTTCCAAGGTATCATCGGCAATTACGATTCATCGACCTTTCAGCAGTATTGTAAGATGCCTAGCGAATTGGTGTCCAAAACTCCTGACAGCATCACCGATGAGGAAGCTTCAGGCATCATGCTTGCTACCATGGCTGTGGTAACTGCTTTTTATGCCAAGGAGGGGCACGGCATGACACCGCCGTGGGAGGAAGGTGGCCGACACGTCGGAAAGGGGAAAGCTATTGTTATCATTGGAGGTGCTTCTTCCGTGGGGCAATACGCCATCCAAATGGCTCGTCTGTCTGGTTACGAGCAAATCATCACCAACGCCAGCTCAAACAATCATGACTTCCTCAAGAGTCTCGGAGCTCATGTCATCTTGGATCGTTCTGCGTCTACCCCAACAGCTTTCTTCGATGCACTAGAGGGTAGCCCTCTTGATTTTGCCTTCGATTCGATCTCTGCTCCGGCCACCCAGAGGCTTGGAGTAGAGGTTCTTCAAAAAGCGGGCGCGTCCGGCAGTCACCTGATTACAGTCCACACTGTCGTGCCCGATGTTCCAAGCCCTGAAGCCAAGGCACTAGGCTATAGTCAAGAACCGCACATTGAGATCAAGCAGATTCTTGGAATTGGAAGTTCGCCGGCGCTCCGACATTTGAGTGAACCTCTTGCCAGAACTCTGAGTGGACCCGACGGACTCATTGACCAGCGGCTATTCATTCCGAATCGGCCTCATGTTGTACCTGGAGGGCTTTCCTCAGTTGAGGTGGCATTGGATTTAAGCAAGAAAGGTGTCTCTGGTAGGAAGGTGGTCATCCGTCCTCAGGACGCAAATTGAGCAGACTTCGCTGGATGCATAATTACGGGTCGATCTCAGTACTCAATATGGCCGTACCGCATATCATTCAGTGACCATTACTTTTCTTCATCCCAAACAGCTTTATTGTTGGTGACTCGGCTGAACTGATATTCCCCTGCTTTAGTTTAACTCAAAGTCTACTCAAGGAATGCTTGAAAGCAATGCTGTCATACAGTTTTCAACCAAAGAACAAGAGTGTTGGTGATGCGCTAGTATAATCTTTCTAGCCATCTGTGAGTATAGCCATATAGCAGCTTAGGGTAAAAGCTCATATCGGATCAGGGACTTGAGCTTGCAGCCGTTCTGGATCAGTGCGTTGCCGAAATCAAATTATTCATCTACTCAGTTCAAAAGTACAATAAAGATGAGAGGTGGAGACGTTACCACCAGTGTGTTGTTACATTACAATCGTTGCGAGTCGGGCCGACGTCTGTGATCTTACCAGAGAGCTTCTACTGCTCATCATCCAGAGCTCAGATGCGGACAAACATGCGTCAGCTCGAGACTAGTTCCTCAATATAATTTGGAGGCTGATTGACTACATAGGACCTGGGTCGCTAATGCGCTACGCATAGCTGACTCACCATGCTGTGTCCATTACCCTGCAGTCGGCGATCCATCACGAATACAGTAGTAGCAAAGACCTCATAGGTTTGAAGGCAATGAATCGTGAAAGTTTATAAAGAATGTCTTTCATTGAATAGCCCCCAAGGATTCTACTTAAATGCAGTCTTAGTTAATTTCGACACGCTCTAGTTGCTCTAATGACCAGACCTCATATCAACGGCATTCGCACCCCATGCGCTGTGTCGATATTATCCTTGGTGGCTTCAATACGCCCGATGGAGGTGCCGAATACGCTGTCCCACAATAACGTCTGTTTGCCGTAATTGTGGCTTTTCCTCCAGCCCTTGCGGTGATGCAGATCATGATCTTCGATCGTAAGCTCGAGGTTGAACATACTGAGAAGCCAATCGACGGTGGACGGCGGAGTGGTGTAGAGTCGCAATCCGCTGTGGCCCCAAGCTTCGGTATAGGTGACATATTGATGCACCACAAACCAGTCGTAATAGCCCAAGCGGCATCCAAAAGCATACAATGTAAAGTACGTTATCAAAGGTATGCCAACCATATCAAGAAACTCTTGCTCATCGTCGGCATATGCTGACAACAAGGGAACAGGGTGCTTGATCAGATGGTGTTTCCGGTGGAATCTCCAAAGACTCGGAACTTCGTGCATCATTCTGTGATACCAATAGAACCAAAAGTCTAGTACCACCGGATATGCACCTATTTTGACACATAGCCAGACCCACCATGAAGGACTTGACATCGCATCAAAAGGTGTCTGCGAGGGGTTGTATGCTACCAAGAGAGTCATAATGATGCGGAAGCCTAGAGTTTTGAACAAGCTGGCGGCTGCTCGAGGAACTCCTACGTCGGGTATATCGTTTCGTTCGTGTTCGTCGCCATCGAGAAACCCATACGCATGGGCAAGGCGGCGGAGGATGCGTACCTCTTGTGCCAATGTGACTTGGTACGCAATGAAGTAATAAACACCAATTATCCAGCGACTTGGTTCGCGATATCCTGTGATCTCCACCAGTGCCTGATGCACTACCAGCGCCGAGAGCGCGTGAAAGAGGACGAACAAGTGATGTGACCACTGCTTGACGTAGGGAATCTTCTCGCTCTTGGCATGTTTTGGAATGCTCTCATCAAGGTTTGCGTGATGTATGTTGAGGGTATCGATTATCCAATGGTGATAAGTCCAGTCCTTCTTGTCTGAACGACGCCAGGTCGAACGCACTGAGTCTTCAGGGTTTGGACCTTTTGCGGACATCCTACCAGGTAGCTCCGCCTTCACCTGTTGTAGCTGTTCTGGTAATGTAAGGGAATATAGTAAACTTGGGTCGGAACAATATAATATGTGCGCTGCTGAGACTTATCGCTGTAGACATAGACTGTGTTGGATTTATATTCTCGCAGCTGGTACGCATGTGCAGTATATATAAGTGCCTCGGCATCTTGTGAAACACTCACTGCAAAAGTGCGATGGAGGCAAACGTTGCTCGTTACTCTCGTGATGGTTTAAGCAAAAGCGTGGCCTCGGAAGCTAAGCCTGTTTCATATGTGATGTTCAAGCTCGTGTAAAATGCTATCCCTCATAGGAGACTAGCGCAGCACTAGCCAAGACCTTCCACATGGTCTTTTTCATACTTCTCAGTCCCCGGCAACTGCTAAGCCGTAAACACCGTTGTGGAGGATCTACGAGTCCAAGTCTGCAGATCCTGCACGCGTCATTATCTTCCGAGGTACATACCAACGTGCACCTTGGATGAATCGAGTTGCAGGACGCTCTCCAAGAGACCTCTCACATGTTCACAACCCAGATCCAATTGTGATGACATTACTGAGTCCGGGAGATCTATATCGCTGGCTCTAAAAATTGTGTATCATTGGTGGAGAGGTCTCTGGGTTCCGAATGCCTACAGTTCTGCAAAATCATCAAGCAGTCGCTCATTGGAACATGATCGTCGCTCTTCGCCGACTGCGCTTAGTCATGTGATCTAGGAAAAAAGGCTACGTCAGCGCGTTCAGAACCCAAAGACCGTCCTGGCCCCAGGGCGAACGGCATTCTTAAGCTTGTATCTCGATACTTCCGTAATTTCACAAGTCTGAAACTCTTGGCCACCCTCATCGTCGCAAAACACCACGACCACACAGTAATAAATCGCACAACCAGCTGCAGCGATACTCTAGATAGTAGGCTATCGGACAGCTCAATTTATTTTAATGTATAAGTTATGTGTTCTAAGTGCGAGGCTGCAGAGCTAACAGTAACCCTATAGATAGTTTTAAACTTTTAGTTGTAGTTATACTAAAGTATATTTCTAAATACAATAGATATACTATAATAGAGTACACTACTATTAGCTAATGGGCTAGCTATATCTACGCTAGTAATAGCTCTAGTATAGAATTATATAACTTATAACATAGAAGTTCTTATCTCTAGTATAGAAGTACTACCTCTATTTTAGAAGTCTAGAATTTATATAGTAGAATAACAAACCTCTATTTTAGATTTAATTATTAAACTCTATTAGAAAATAAAAGTTATAAAACTTACTTTCGAATTCTAAGCTTAAATTTTATTTATAATTACTAAGCTTAATACTAAGTATCCTAGAGGTTTAGCTAGTAAATAACTAAATTTAAAGAATATTAAGAGCAGTTTATTAATATATAAGTAAATTAGCCTAGTGTAAAATTATTTAATTAAATATAAATAGAGAAGTTTTATTAAACTTCTATTTTTAAAGTAGGATTTTATATTATATATTTATCAAATCTAACTAAATAGAATTTAGTTATTTTTAAATAAATCTATAGTAATAAGAGTAAATACTGTTATAGTAGAAAGTTTTAGATATACCTAAAGTAAGCTTTAAGTACCTAACTTTACTTTTAAGTTAGTCTTAAAAGTAAAATATATACTAGTATATAGTTATATAATCTCTAAGCTAAAGTAGTACTAATAGATTTATACTTTCTAAGTATATCATAAGTAAGTAAAGTAGTACTTAACTAAGTATATTTTATATAAATAAAGCTTGTTAAATATTATATTTAAAAGTTTATACTACTGAGTTTTTAAATAAGTAGAAAAATTTACTTTTAAACTCGAGAAGAGTATATTAAATAAGTAGTAAGTAACTAGCTAAAAGTTAATATAGCTCTTAGTCCTAAGTTATATACTTTAACTTTATTAAAGTAGCTTTAAAGCTTTTATACTAATTACTAAGAACTTTTTTATAAAACTAAAATTTTAAAAAACCTTACTTACTAAAAGTAATTAATACTATTTATGAGAAAGTACTATAAAAGAAAAGTTATACTAAACTTTATTTACTTTATTTACTATATTAGAAGAAAAGAAAGGAAAAATTCTAATTTAGCTAAAGTTAATATCCTCTAGAAGTATATATATTATATTTATAAAAATTAGATAGAGTACTTTTATAGTACTACTAAGTACTTTTCTACTTTAAATGTAAGGTAAGCTACTTTAGTAAAATCTAAACTTATTTAATTAACTAAACTGTTTTGATAAAGATAGATATACTTAGAGTTTACTCTATTATATCTATAGTATAGGCTTACTTACTTTCTTAAAGTACTATACTAGATAATACTATAATTATATACTTAGTAAATTTATTTATATACTTAACCTAGGCTTATCTTAAGAAGCCTAAAGCTTATATATAGTAGAAGTAAGTACTTATTACTTTATAGTACTATTAAAGTTAAACTTTAAGTAAAGCTTATAAGCACTATTTAATTAGTTTTTAGAGATAGGTATAGTCTTAGAATTCTAAATAGAGATATAGTAGGCTGCTACAAGCTGCTGTAGTCTACTATAGTCTATAAAACGGTAAAGTAGGATACTAAGAGATATAGAGGATACTATTTTTATAAAATAGGGGCTATAAATAATAATATAAGTAACTTACCTTACTTTATAGTAAGGTTAAGTTCTAGAAATAAACTTAATATATAAGGTTAAATATAAACTATAAGAGTTGTATTTCTACTAAATTATATACTAAGGAGACATCTATAGTATTCTAATACTATATACCATCTAGAGATAGTATACTATCCTAAGATAGTTAAGTTGTCTAGAATAGAGGTTACTATCTAGTAAAGTAATAACTATCTAGGACGCTAATATCTTAGTAGTTGTTACGATCTGACAATACGGAACCCCTCGTCGAGAATTACAAGCCACCGTACGACACAGCAAAGAAGGATGCACGACAGAAGAATTACAAGTAAGCGAGCGGATGAAACGTAAGCAGTAAGGCGGGCCACGGTCACGTGATTTGATCAGACTTGGCATAATCAGTGTGATTAGTGATCAGTGTAATTAGTGATTAGTGTAATTAGTAATTAGTGTAATTAGTAATGAGTACAATTAATAATTAGAACAATCAGTACCTCACAACAACTAATTACTTCGCATATCTCCTTAGTATATAGTTAGTAGAAACATAAGCTCTTACAGTTCGTGTTCAACCTAAGTTACTAACTAGATAATACACTTGTATTTAATTCTCACCTAGCTCTTAAGCTAGACTAAGCGTACTACTTATTGCTATCTGTGTAAGAGGTATTTTACCTAGTACAACCCCCTGTACCCCTACAAGCACTTATAACTAAAGATATACCCTAAGAACTAACTAGAACTGTTTACCTAGCTTGCTAAGTTTACAACTTTAACATTTTAAACACCCTTAAGATGTCTACGACCTTAGGTACTTGTGCTACCCTAAGCAGTAGCTCTAACGAAGCCCTACTAGTATATAAAGCTGCACCTAATAGCTACAACATTGCTGTTGCCAAATCTAACCTCTACAAGGGTGACTGCAACAAGCTTAACAAATAGCTCCTTTAGTAGGACTTGTTCTTTACCTTTTAAGGTTAGAACGTACCTAAGATCTAGCGTGTTACGCTTATAGCTAGTTACATACATAACTAAGCTCTTAAATAGATTAAGCTATTCCTCTAGTAATACACTGCTAGTAAAGCCCCTAACAAGGTTAATGCATAGATGCAAGACCCTAATTAGTTTAAGGAAAAGATTAGGACGATCTTTAGAGTTATTAATAAACCCTTAGTAGCTAGACGCAAGATCTAACACATCTACTAACGTTAGTCTACAGCTAACTACGCAGCTAACTTCTAGCAACTTGCAGCTAATACTAACTAGGATAATACTGCTCTTATAACTATATTCTAACAAGGTCTTAAGCCTTAAGTTAAGGAAGAACTTATACGTACTAGCGCATCCCTTAACACCTTAGATAAACTTATTAAGGAAACTATTAATATTAACAACTAACTTTACAAACTTAACTGCGAACTTGGCTGCAGAACTAGAACCCTGTTTAGGAGCTCTATTGTACAGCAGCAACACAACCCTTAGAGACAAACTAGACCCTAACAAGGACAACGTAGCGGACGTTACCAACCTAACTCCTTACGTTGTGTTTACACTAGTACTAACAATAGTTACTATAGCCCTAAGGCTATAGACCTCTCTAATATTATTAAAGGCCCTATTAAACAATAGAATAAGAAGCAAGGTAGTAACAGAAAGGACAAGTCTTTAGTAACTTGTTATAGCTGTAGCAAGCAAGGCTACTATGCTAGGGACTGTTAATTAAAGAATAAAGTAAGCTGCTAGCTTAATGTACTAACGCGCGACAGCACCTATAATAATAATTAGGAAATTATTACCTATAACAAGGCTAGTTTCTAATACAATAAAGTTATTAATAATAGCAAGGAACTCTACTATGCAGTCAAATGTAACTATTAGGACAAGTCTATTATTCTAGGAAAACCCTACTATAGACCTCTTTACTGCTGTAGAACAGAATACTTTGTAGGAAATAGACAACGCGTTATAGCTATTAAAAGCACAAACAAAGCTCTATCTATGCAAGAAGGCCTTTAACGCCTTATAGAAGACCTTGTAGCTAAGGGACAGGACAATATCTACCTTAATAAGGATTAACGCAAGATCTGTAAATGCGCACCTATACTGTATTTAACACACAAGGACGAACCTACGACAAATCTCTCTAAAGAAGAATAGGATAACCTGTTAGACAATAAGAAGGGGAGATACTAGAAGTTCTACAATGCACTAGAAGCTACTGCAGTTACTTATAACTAAATTATGCTAGGCAACAACACAAAGGCCCTGCAGTTGTACAACCTGCAGCTAGCATATGTTAACTATACTAATAAAGAATAGGAGTATTAGGCCTATAAGTAATAGGAACTTAACAACTTTGCAACGTGAGAACAGCTAGAACAATATAACAACTTTACGTTTAACAAACTTAAACCCTAGCTCTTAAGGAAAGCAGCGTACAAGACTACAAACAGCGCATATCTAGTTATGTAGGATTTTAGGAATATTAGGCACTATATCCTACTATAGAAGCTGTGTTACTACAACGTATGCTCTATCTATAAATATAAGAAAATCCAGGCCTATTAGTTTCTAAGTAAGCTAGACAGATGTTTAGACCCCTAGTACTAATGCAAGAAGTATTAGTGTCTACAACATATTTGGGACAAACGCACTGTAAACTATTTCCCTAGGATTACGCACCTAGACAATATCCTTACTATGCACCTAGTAGTTAGAGGAACATGCTAGAATAATAGTTAGGCTAAATGCCTTAACTTAAAGTGCACACGACACGCTAATAAAAAAATAGCGTATAGCATAGCACCTATTAATAAGTCTTTTTTAGACTAGCGCTAGAAGGGCGTAGGATAGTAAGATTTATTAACAATATTAGAGACAACGCTCTTATTAAGCTCCCTATTTAAGTAGGTTAAGCACAGCTTTAGGCGCTAGTAGATTTAGGATTACAATTAAACTACATCTCTTTATAAGTGCTATAACTAGTAGGACTTAAGTTATCTTAAAAGAAGGATCTGTACCTGTTACGCGTTGCAAACAGAGAACCTATGCCCTAAGAAGTAGAAGTTACTAAAGAAGTAGTAGCTGCCTCTATAACTATAGGAGGCTACTAGGAGGAAACAAACCTAGACGTTTTTAAGATAGCTACTTATAATGTTATATTAGGACTTCCCTAGTTACAAGAGTATAACCTACAGATAGATTAGGTACAGCGCACACTCTTGTTAGATTGCAACTATAGCACCCTGCAATTAGATCCTACGCAGCTTACAATACAGCTAGTAGATAAGATAGAGATAGCGAATATCTCGTTAACTAAGACGCGCTAAGATAGAGCGGTTGACTGCACAGAGACTAAGGACCCGCTGGCTCCTAATGTGACAGTTAAGGAGATAAAGAAAAGTGCTACTCCTGCTATCTCTAACGTTTATAGACAGTACGCATGGATATTTAAAGAAGAGCTTATAGAAAAGGCATTACTAGAGCATAAGCCTTAGGATTACAAGATTAAGCTCTAGGCAGGGAAACAACTAACTAAAGAACGCATCTATTACCTGTCTGAGGCAGAACTTAAAGTACTACAAGAGTACATTACTAAGAACCTTAAGAAGGGATTTATTAGAAGATTAGAATTACCTGCAGGTTACCCTATTATATTTATTCTAAAGAAGGATAGCAAGCTATAACCTTGTATTAACTTTAGGAAGCTTAATAAGATTACAATTAAAAATTTATACCTACTACTAAATATTACAGAACTACAGGATTAACTTGCTAGAGCCCTATACTTTACTATGTTAGATTTAAGAGGAGCTTATAACCTTATTTGTATAAAGAAAGGTAAAGAATAGAAGACAGCATTTAGAACAAGATATAGACTATATAAATACTTAGTTATGCTGTTTAGTCTTACAAATGCACTAGCTACGTGCTAGGAACTAATTAATAATGTTCTAAGAGCATATTTAGATAATATAGTAGTAGCATATCTAGATAACATCTTAGTGTACTTAAAGACACTAGAAGAGCACATACGCTATGTTACAGAAGTGCTAGAATGCTTAAAATAAGCAGACCTATAATTAAAACCTAAGAAGTGCAAATAGCACAAAGAGGAAGTTAAATTCCTAAGATTTATTGTAGGAAGGAATAGAGTTAAGATAAGCCTAACAAAGACAGAAGTTGTTAAGACATAGGAGACACTAAAGAATGTTAAGCAGATCTAAGAATTCCTTAGATTTATTAACTTTAACTAACGCTTTATTAAGGACTATGCTAAGAAGGCAATTCTGCTCACAAAGCTTACGTAGAAAGACATACTGTTTAAATAGGGAAAGGAATAAGATAATGCATTTAAGACGCTTAGAGAAGCTTATATTACACTACCTACGCTAATTACGTTTTAGAGTAATAAACCTATAAAGATAGAAACAGACGCCTTAGACTTAGCCCTAGGAGTATGCATTACGCAAGAAAAAGATAGGAAATAGCACCTAATTACTTACTACTCTAGAAAGTTTATACTATAGGAAGAACAATATAATGTTCACAACAAGGAACTACTTGTAATAGTATTAGCAATTAAGTATTAGCAAGTATACGCACTTAGCTATTTAGAACTTACTATCTACACAGATTATAAGAACTTAGTCTACTTTACTACTACAAAGGTGCTAAATAGAAGACAAGTATAATAGTTAGAAATGTTAGGAGAATACAAGTTTAAGATCTTGTATACACCTAAGAAAGACAATAGCTAAGTAGACGTGCTTAGCTGTAGGAGCAACCTAGCGAGTAAAAAGACAGTTAACGTATTTGCTATCTTAGGAATTAACAAGGATAGGTTACTTAGACTATCCTAACAGCTTAATAACACAATGCTAGTCTAGCAGAAGTAAGGCGTACCTACTAAAGTTCCTAAGGAACTAGAACAACAAGTAATAAGTAGTTATTACAACAAGCTACTACACAGACACCTAGGTATTACATAGACTATAGAACTTATTAAGCAATATTATAAGTTCCTAAATATAAAAGACAAGGTTAGCAAGTATATTAAGAAATGCGTAAGCTGTTAGCAAAATAAATATAGCACGCACGCGAAATATAGAGAAGCATAAGTAATAGAGCTGCTAATAGTACTATGGACGAACATTACAATAGACTTTGTTACGCAGTTACCGCCCTTTAAAGACCCTGTTACGGGATATGTTTACGACGCGATATGCAATATTGTTGATTAATTTACGAAATCTGCTAAGTTTATACTATTTAGACACAACTATATAGCATAACAGCTAGCGCTGGTCTTTATAGACAAACATGTGCGATATTATAGTATACTAGAATTAATTATTAGTAACAGAGATAAGCTCTTTATATCTAACTTCTAGACTACGTTTATAGTAGAAGCAGGGATTAAGAAAAAGCTATCTACAGCATATTACCTACAAACTGATGGCTAAACAGAACAAGTAAACTAAACAATAGAAACTTATCTTTGCATTTACTGTAACTAGCAATAAGATAATTAGGTCTTACTATTGCCTATAGCATAAATTGCATACAATAATAAACTTTTAGAAGCAATAGGTATAATACTGTTCTTTGCGAACTATAGAAGACATCTAAATCTCTTTATACAAAGTCTTAACAGCAATATCTAAATAGATTTAGCAATATCCTTAGTAAGCAAACTAAAGGAAGTACATAAGAAATTGCTTAAAAACATTGCTAAAGCTTAGTTATAAGTAATTTCTTACACAAATTAGAAAAGAAAAATAGCACCTCTGCTAGAAAAGGGGGATAAGGTGTATCTCCTTATAAAGAATCTACGCACAAGAAGACTAATAAAAAAACTAGACAAGGTTAAGGTTAGACTATTTTTTATTTTTTAAAAAATTAGCCTAGTTAACTATTAACTTAAGCTGCTAAAAAATGCAAAGATTTATAATGTGTTCTATATCTTGCTATTAGAACTAGCCAACTCCAAAACACTAATCTAGAAAGACTTCTACTACTAAGCTAATAGTAATAATAAATAGGAAGTTGAAAAAATAATACAACATTAAAGCGAAATAGACAAGTATCTAGTTAAGTGGTTAGGATACCCCAACTTAGAAAATATATAGGAACTAGCCACCTACCTTACAAATTGCCAGCTATTGTTAAAGGAATTCCAGAAGGCCAATTAGGCAGCGCCACGTTTAGGTTAAGCTAATACTTGGGCGGTAAGTCTTTAAAAGCACCCTAGGTGCTAGGCAACAAGTTTAGAGCTAGACCTTCTAACAGACTATTAAACGTAATAGTACCCTTATTTAGCAACTCCTCTGCAAGGTTCTGCTCCTTAATAGATATTGCCTCTTTAGTATAACTATCTAACAAATCTATTTATTAACGTAACTGCTCTTTGCGCGCGCGTGCGACCTGCAACTCCTCTAACGCCTTCTTAGAGGCCTTAAGTGCAGCGTTTTACGCTTCCTGCGTTTTCTTTATTTACATTTGCAACTTCTCTTTCTTAGAAATTAGACGTATAAACTCTAACTAAGTTACCTTTACATTGCAACTCTGCCTAAGTTAAGCGCACACCCTATATTTCCTAGAGCTTACGTAAACCTTGCACACATAGTTGTGTTTCTTACAAGTTAAGTATTTTTAGACTATAATTCTTCTAAAGACGTTAATAGTATCTACAAGAGAATAGCAACAAAGTGTGCTGTTAGCAGGTTGTTGTTTAGGCATTGTTAACACAACTTACCTAATTAATAGGGCAAACCTGCGTTATATAAATAAGCTTAGAGGACCAAGCTAGTATAGAAGGGGGATAGTGTTACAATCTAACAATATAGAACCCCTTGTTAAGAATTACAAGCTACTGTACAATACAGCAAAGAAGGATGTATAACAGAAGAATTACAAGTAAGCAAGCAGATAAAACGTAAGCAGTAAGGCAGGCTACAGTTACGTGATTTGATTAGACTTGGCATAATTAGTGTGATTAGTGATTAGTGTAATTAGTAATTAGTACAATTAATAATTAGAACAATTAGTACCTTACAATAACTAATTACTTCGCATATCTCCTTAGTATATAGTTAGTAGAAATATAAGCTCTTACAGTTTGTGTTCAACCTAAGTTACTAACTAGACAATACACTTGTATTTAATTCTCACCTAGCTCTTAAGCTAGACTAAGCGTACTACTCATTGCTATCTGTGCAAGAGGTGTTTTACCCAGCACAACCCCCTGTACCCCTACGAGCACTTGTAACCGAAGACATACCCCAAGAACCAACCAGAACCGTTTACCTAGCTTGTTGAGTTTACGACTTTAACAGTAGTATTGTACTTACTATTACGTAACTATATACTTACCTTACTATAATAGAATGACCTACTAGCTAGCTATAAGCTATATTTCTTGTTATTCTATATTATAGAGTAAAATAGTTACTACTTTTCTTCTATAGTTACCTAGGTAGAAGATAAGCCTGTATACTCTATATATCTAACTTCTTGTAAAGTTCTTATTAAAGCTTATATAGCTTAACGTTAATATTAATTACTATATTCATTAAGTTATTTAAATTATTAACACTAGTACTAGTACGTGCAAGTTTTTTATTAATAGTTAGCTAAGTTTTTAATAGGATATTCTTATAAGAGTAGTATTATCTTAATTAGTATTTATAGTAAGCTACTAGAACCCTATAGTATAATTAGTAGCTAACGCATTCTAATAAATATGCTAGATATTTTATTAAGTAATAACAAGTTATTAAATATTCTAAAATTAGTTACACTTTTTTCTTTAATTAATAAAAGTCTTTTAGCTGCTTACCTATTTCTTTAGAAGTATTACCTTAGTTATGACGTAAGTGCATAGCGAGCGCGCCGGCTAGGCGAGCGCGCCACCCCAACAAGCCGTTGGGCCTACCAATCTTTGAACCCTAATGGATCAACCACAACCCCTTGAATTACTTCTAATTAAAGAGAGGACTAAGCTTACCCTTTAAGCAATTAAGAAACCCCAAGAATTAAGCCTACAACGCGCTGCTAAGATCTATAAGGTCCTACAGACAACTCTCTACTGCTAACGCGCTAGAACGCAATTAACACGTAATACCTACCCTAAATTATTAAACTTTACTAAGGCAGAGGAGTAGACCCTTATAAAGTACATAAGGAAGCTTAACTAGTAAGGATCTAGCCTAATACTCTGTTAAGTTAAAGAAATAGCTAATTAACTGCGCGCTGCACGCAATAGAGGCCTTATTAGCCTATAATAGGCCTTAGCCTTTGTTAAACGTAAGCCTAGGGTTAAATTGCGTATAACTTAATAGAGGGATTGCTAGAGAGTCCTTAATAAGACTAGCTTTATAATAGGCGTTAGACACTAAGTTAGAGTAGTTACTATATTAGAGAGACGTACTTAGCCTATTAGAGTCTAGTAGGGAGACTGTAAGTAGGTAACTTTAATTACTATAATTAACGCAATAGGCTAGGTAATTACGCCCTACCTTATCTTTAAAGTAAAGCAGATTAATAAAGCTTAGTACCCTAATTTAAAGTCCTAATAGCGTATTAGGGTAAGTAATAATAGCTAGACTACTAATAAGCTTAGTTTAGCCTAGCTTAGGCACTTTATTTAGTAGATTAAGGGCTAGAAGGTAGGTAGCTACGTACTACTAATACTTAATAGCTATAAGAGCTATAAGTTGCTCTCTTTCTAGGAGCTTTACAAGGAGAATAAGATAATTACCCTCTATATACCTCTACACTTATTACACATCCTTTAGCTACTTAATATAGGCTGTTTTGCCCCCTTAAAGTAAGCATATAGTAAAGAAATTAGAGGCTTAGTATTAGACTATATTAGCAGAATTAATAAGAAAGCCTTTATTGCAACCTTTGTAAAGGTATTTAAAGAGGTGTTTTTAAAGGCAAATATTATAGTAAGCTTTAAGGCAACTAAACTAGTCCCTAATAATCTATTAGTAGTATTATTAAAGCTTAATGTTAAAGTGCATATACTAATACTGCTACTCCTAGGGGAGCTCCTATAGAACCCTAAGACACCTACTAACGCTAACAAGATTTAGGCTTAATTAACGCTGCTTTACAATTGTATTTAAAAGCACTAAAAATTGTTACTAACTCTAATAGTTAAGATTGTTAATTAGCTGTAGAGAGGCATAGTAATACTGCTGTATAGGCAGACGTTATTAGCAGCCTAAGTGCTGCAGCTTAAAGCGTTAAATAAAGCAGCCTTTAAGTGCAAATTATAGAAAAGAAAGCGTATTTAGAAGGGTAGAGACCTGTTAAAGGAGGAGGCAGAGGAGTTAATAGCCTAACGCAACGTTAGGGCGCAGGTTAAAGGGGAGAGTTGTAAGGGTAGGGTTTGAATAGGTACAGGCAAGAGGGCTAAAGGGCACTGTAGGCTCTGTAGAGAGACTGGTTACAATTCGCGCACGTGTAAGAAAGATGTAGTAGAGGTTAGCGATTAATATTCTGTACTGTAAGCTATAGTACGGCGTTGTGGTGTTGTACTGTTGTATACTATTGCTAACAATAGGCCCAACAGTTTGTTAGGGCGCGCCACTCGCTATGCCGCGCCACTTGCTATGCACTCACGTTAAGTGTAAGAGCTGTAAGTAATAGTATATATAGATAGATAAGACTCTTATAGTAGGTAAGATACAAGAATTATTAGCTAAATAGAAGGGTAGTAGCTATAGTAATAGGGAAAGTATGTTAAAGAAGGTATAGAAAGAGAGGTAGTATAGGTGTTATAAGGGTACTAGGTATAATACCTATACCTACGTAGTTAAAATAAGTAGTGTAGGTAATAGTAGTAATTCTAGTAATTAATTTAGTATACTATTATAGTTTATTAACTACAATAAGAGTGCGTAATAATAGTTTAAAGTTAGTACGCTAGTATTATGGTACTTACCTACTTAGAGTACTTACTTACTCGTAGAATATATTATATATAATTAGTAGTTAAGATTACCTTTTATTTATTATAGTATAAACTATATGCATACTATAATATTACTTTCTATTAAAGTATGTTACTATTTATAACATGTCTTTTTTCTAGTAACCTAGGCCTTTTGCTATAAAGAAGGAAGAAAGTACTTCTTATAGTATATTACTATATTATTTATTACCTACCTACTATACTTTCTTTATAGAAACTATATACTAGTTACCTTTAGCTAGCTTCTCTTCTCTTAGCTTAAGCTCTATAGATATAGAGCTAGTAGAAGAAGAATTAAAACCTACTTATCGAGAAGAAGAAGAGTACCTAAGTATACTAATATACTAATACTAAGGTTTCTTTAATATCCTAGAGTAGTAGAAGAATAATAAGTATACTTATCCTTACTTATCTTATATAGCTAAATGTTGTAGCTAGAAGGCACTAACCTTTATTTAAGTTTTAAGATAGAATTAATTAGATTCCTCTACATAAGAAAGCTTCTCTAACAAGTAGATTATATACCCTTAATCTAATCTAATAAGCAGATAAGATTAGGCCGTTCCTAGCTATAGATCTGTGTTAGCCTACTAAGATAGTCCTTTACTACAACACACCCTCTAGGTACAACACCTACTTGTTATATCTAAGTACTACAGTACTTATATAAACAGATTAGCTGCAATTGTGCGTGCGCCTTACGTGTACTTACTTATTGCAAATTAATTAGATTAGTTAATTACTTCTTATTTACTTATCTTAATATTAACGTTACAAATGTGTTTGCCTAGGTAACTAATTCATTACGCAACCTAAACGCGTTTTTTTACCTATTAACAATAAAGAGTAGAAAACCTTACTCTTTTCTTTTAATTACCTTTCTGTTAAAGTCGTACGATGAGGTAAACTCGTTAGTACTATTCTATTGGTTCTTAGGGATGGATACAGTTTTGGGATTCCACACGGTGCTTGGGGTGCTAAGTATACAGAGGGGACTGTGTTGCTTAAGCGGGTAACAATAAGTAGTACAGGCAATCTGTCTAGCTTAAAAGTAGAGTTAAGATCCAAAGACAAACTTAATTAACTAAGTTAAACACAGACTATAAGAGTTATATTCCTACTAAATATATACTTGCTATAAGATCCTTAGTTAGCAATATTAGGATACTAACCTTACAATAATTAACGTAAGGTAAATCCTCCTCACTTGCTAAGGAGTAAGTTTAATCCTTCTTACTTACCTAAGAGTAAGGTAGTTACGTGTTATAATCCTCCTTACGCGCTAAGGAGTAAGGCAGAGTTACGTAACTCCAGGCTGCGCCTTATTTTCGTTACTAGGCCACTGTAGGCTGCAGCGCGTAGTTATAGGAAATATAGAAATAACTAGCTGTAAGATTAGGGATCGTAACACTATCCCCCTTCCCTGTTAGATTTGTCTTAAATCGTTGTAGTGTCCTTTATAAGTATTGCCCCACATCTTAAGTTCTTAAGGTTAAACGCATTATGTCTTCTAAGACTCCTCAACCCTAATTGTCTAAACAACAACTTTCCTTATTTTGTTAAGAACAACTGCGCATCGCCCTTAAAATTCAGTAACACAACGTAGTTGCTAATATTCCCTGTAACTATTATTTTTCTAAAGGTTAGAAGTGCTTTGTTATAACTTTAAAGAGCCTAAATTGCCTAAAGTATTCTAAGTGCGTTCGCCGCAGGCGTCCGTGCGTTAACCTAACCTAGGAGTTACTTAATTATACTCGTGCTAAGTATAAGAAGAAGGTAGAAGAAGATAAAGCTTTGCTAGCAACTGTAATTTCTAGGTTAATATAAAATAAGGCTATTTTAGCGTAAGCAAAAGAGCGTGCCGCAAAGAAGACAGAATACCTAATTAATTAGGTAGAAGAGTTAGGCAAGAACCTTCATACTAAGGAGATTTACTATCCTGCTGCAGATGCGCAGGTAGCGTTTTCTCCTGCAATGTAGTTAACGTTAAGTTATATTAACAAGGCAACGTCCTATAGTATTAATCTAGCAATTCTTAGCAATTTGTAAGGTTTGTCTTAGGTTCCTACGTATTTTCTAAATTTAGGTATCCTAACTATTTAACTAGATACTTAACTGTTCGTCCCTTCTTGCAGTGTTGTAGTATTTCCTTAACTTCCTACTTATTATTGCCGTTAGCCTAATAGTAGAAGTCTTTCTAGATTGGCGTTTCTAGGTTAGCTGGTTCTAGTAGCAAGATGTAGAACACATTGTGTATTTTTGCATCCTTAGGCAGCTTAAGTTAATAGTTAACTAGGCTAATTTGTTTAGAAATAAAAAATAGTCCAACCTTAACTTTGTCTAGTTTTTTCGTTAGTTTCCTTGTGCGTAGGTTCTTTATAAGGAGATACACTTTATCCCCCTCCTTTAGCAGAGGTGCTGTTTTTCTTTTCTTATTAGTGTAGGAAATTGCTTATAACTAAGCTTTAGCAATATTCTTAAGCAATTTCTCGTGTATTTCCTTTAGTTTGCTAACTAAGGCTATTGCTAATTCTATTTAAATATTACTGTTAAAACTTTGTGTAAAGAGATTTAGATGTCTTCTGTAGTTCGCGAAGAATAGTAATACACCTATTGCTTCTAAAAGTTTGTTATTATATGCAATCTGTACTATAGGTAAGAGTAAAACCTAATTATCCTGCTAATTATTGTAGTAGATTCGTAGGTAAGTTTCTATTGTTTAGTTTACTTATTCTGTCTGTCTGTCTGTCTGCAGATAATATACTGTAGACAGTTTCTTCTTAATTCCTGCTTCTGTAGTAAACGTAGTCCAAAAGTTAGACGTAAAGAGCTTGTCTCTGTTACTAATAATTAATTTAGGAATGCTATAATACCTAACAAATTTATCTAGGAACACTCGTGCGAGTTGTTCCGCAGTGTAGCTATGTCAAAATGGTATAAATTCAGCAGCTTTCGTAAATCAGTTAATGATGTTAAATATTGCGTCGTAGATGTAACGGATATCGTGAAGTCGACTTTGGTGTTGTTGCATTTCGACGCTAGCCTATCTGGTATTAGTGCCAAGGGCGAGCGCGCGGCGTATAACCAGCGCTGCGGGCGCGCCTTAGGCACGACAAGTATTATTGTGAATATACAACTAAGCCATCCTTCCACTATTATTCCTGGTGTGAAGCAAGTACTATTGCCTATAACCAGAACCTTACAGTAGACATATCCTGTAACAGGGTCCTTAGAGGGTGGTAGCTGCGTAACGAAGTCTATTGTGATATTCGTCTATAGTGCCGTTAGCAGCTCTATTGCTTGTGCTTCTCTGTACTTAGCATGCGTGCTATATTTGTTCTGCTAGCAGCTAACACACTTCTTAATGTACTTAGTAACCTTGTCTTTTATATTTAGGAACTTGTAGTGTTGCTTAATAAGTTCTATTATTCTTGTAATACTAGGGTAACCGTGCATTAGGCTATTATAGTATCCTGCAATAATTTCATCTTCCAGTTCTAAAGGAACCTAGGTAAGGTATTGTTATTTCTGCGTAATAGTTATCACGTTATTAAGTTGTTAGGATGGTCCTAGCAATCTGTTGTTGTTAATTCCTAAAATTGCTAACTTATTAATCGTCTTTAATCTAGCAATGTTGTGTCTTCTGCTAAGTATATTAGCTCGTCCATTGTTCTTTCCTAGTGTATACAGAATCTTAAACTTATACTGTCTAAGTAGTTTAGACTATTGTACTTGCCTTTAATTTAAAACCTTAGTTGTTATAAAGTGTACTAGGTTCTTGTAATCTGTATAGATTATAAGCTCTAAATAACTTTTAGTATATACTTGCTAATATTCTAGAGCGTCTACAATTGCTATAAGTTCTTTATTATGCATATTGTAATTTTCCTCTACTCCTAGGAACTTACGTAAGTAATAGGCAATAGGGTACTATTATCTATCTTGTTCTTGCGTAATGCATGCTCCTAGCGCTAAATCCAAGGCGTTAGTTTCTAATTAAAGTAGTTTATTTATCTAGAATGTAACTAATATTAGTAGTTTAATGTATGCTTGCTTAAGTGTCTAGAAAGCATCTTCCTATACTTTCTCCTATTTAAATAGTGTGTCCTTCTGCGTAAGCTTCGTAAGCAGTAAGGCTATCTTAGAGTAGTCTTTAATAAAGCGTTAGTTAAAGTTAACAAAACCTAGGAATGCCTAGATGTCCTTAACTATCTTAGGTGTTAGCTATTCCTTAACAACCTGTATCTTTTTATTACTTATCTTAACTCTGTGTCGTCCTACAACATAGCTAAGAAATTCTACTTCTTCCTTATGCTATTCGCACTTCTCTAGCTTTAGGCAGAGGTCTGCTTTTGCTAAACATTCTAGCACTTACTTAACGTGTTATTTGTGCTCTTCTAGTGTCTTACTAAACACTAGGATGTTATTAAGGTATGCTACTATAGAGATGTCTAAGTATTCTCTTAACGTGTTGTTAATAAGGGCCTAGTATACTGCTAGTGTATTAGTAAGCCTAAATAGCATAACTATGTACTTGTAATAACTATAACAGGTTCTAAACACTATCTTCTATTCTTTGCCTTCTTTTATACGTATAAGGTTGTACGCCCCTTATAAGTTAAACGCAGTAAAGTACATTACTCTAGTTAACCAATCCTGTAGTTTAGATATATTTAGTAGTAGATACTAGTTTTTAAGCGTAATGTTGTTAAGCTTCTAGTAGTTAACGCAAAGTCGTAGTTTACTGTCCTTCTTTAGTGCGAACAGAATAGGGAATCCTACTAAGGATTTAGATTTCCTAATAAATCCCTTTGCGAGGTTTTCCTTAATATACTCTTACAGTATCTTAAGTTCTTTCTTAGATAACTAATATATTAGCCTAAAGGGTAGTTCTTTCCCTTCTATAAGCTTAATCTCGCAATCCTAAGGTTGATATTTAGGTAGTGCTTTTGCAGTTAACTCTTCTTTAAACATCTAAGCGTACTGTCTGTACAAATTAGGGATAGCAGGAGGTGCACTTTTCTTTTTCTCCTTAATTGTTACCTTGTAATCTAGTAGGCTGTTAGTATCTATGTAATTAACTACTCTAACTTAGCGCGTCTTAGTTAAAGAGATATTCGCTATCTCCTTCTTATCTACTAGCTGCATTGTAAGCTGCGTAGGATCTAATTACAGTATGCTATAGTTGCAATCTAACAAAAGCTTATTGTTCTTCTAGTCTATCTGCAGATTATACTTTTGTAACTAGGGAATTCCTAATATAATATTATAAGTAGCTATCCTAAAAATATCTAGGGTTATTTCCTTGTAGTGCCCTTTTAGGGTTATAGAAGCAGACACCTTATGTATTATTTCTGCCTCCTTAGGTATTAGTTCTCTATTAGCTACTTATAGTAGGTAAGGATAATCTTTCCTTTGCTTGCGCACGCCTACGTGCGTAACAGTCTACTAAGAAATGTAATTACTCTACACTCCTAAGTCTAACAATGCCTTAAACTATCTACTGTTTAGTATAACAGGTAACTTAATAAGTAAATAGGTGCTATTAGTGTCTAGGGATCTACTCTAGGTGCTCTATACGTTATTAAGCAACCTCTTATTAGGGTCTTAGCACTCTAGCCTAAAAAAGACTCCTTATTACCAAATCTATTAATTAATTTGTCTTGCTTATGTGCTTCGCAGTTGTTGTTTATATATTACTACTAGATATTATTTATACAGACTTTATTAATAACAAGGTACTTAAGAACTACTTTACGTTTATCCTCTCTAGGGAAACAGTTATTTTCTTGTTTGTTAATTAGGTAGTGTTTGTATTTATTGTCTATGCACTTATACTACTTATAGCAGCAAATGCGCAGTTTGCTAGGAAACTATCCTAATATAACCTTATTGTTGTAGTATATATTATAAGCGTTATATGCGCATAAGCTCCAAAAGATTATTCTATAGTATAGGTTTTGGTAGTCTAGCTTGTAGCAAGGGTCTCCCTTTATAAGTACTAGCTTGCAATAAAAGTCTAGTTCTAACTTGTTTCGTGTGTTGCAGTTGTAGCAGTTAAGTTCTACTTAAGTAGCAGTATTGTCCTCTGCCTACTTCTTAAGTTTATGTTAATCCTATTCTTGCTCTGTCTTAAGCAAGCTGTTTATAGCAATTAGGGCTATCTTGCAGTCTTTCTTTATCTGCGCAGTAGGACGTAGTACGTTGTCTGTTTGTGTTCCTTAATTACAGTAGCCCTTTAGGAACTTCTATAGTTCCTTGCGTATGCATTCTAGTCCCTAGCTTACTATTGCGTTAGTAAGTGTCTATGCTAGACATACCTTAGCTTAGTCTAAGACCTAGTGCTAATTAACTTTAGTTATACTTATTTATTAACAGATATAACAGTCTGCAATCCTACATACATAAGTGTCGTAGTTGTAGTCTAGTGTAGGCTATTTTGCTAGTTCCTCTATTGTAATTCCCTTAAGCTGTGTAATAGCGTAATTACGTTTAGCTAGATGCTTAAGGTCCTTAGTAGAGTAGTAGGGCGTAGGAGGCTAGTAGTGTTAGCTCTTGTTACGTCCCTTAATATAGTCGTCTAGGGGTTCCTTAGGGTCTTCTATAAGACGCCTAATAACTTCTTTATAACGCTTGTTTAGTGCTGTATAGTCTACTATATAGGTCTTACCTTAGTGTACTATTAGTTGCGAGCGTACGTAGTACTTTTCCTTAGTAGTGTTAACCTCCCTAACGTGTTCGTTGTTCGTAACTACTTCCTATTCTTTATCTGTCTTGTTATCGTCCTATGTTAGCATATTAAGCTGTTGCTGTACCTTATTCTTAGATTAACAATCTCTAGCAAAGTAGCCTATCTTGCTACAGCTGTAGCAAGTCACTAAAGACTTGTCTTACTTCTTATTACTACTACCCTTCTTCTTCTTATTCTACTATCCTAGTCCTTTGTTAATGTTAGACAGGTCTATTGCCTTAGGGCTATAGTATCTGCTTTGTGTGTTATTGTGGATACGTTATCTAGTATTTAGCTAGTACTAGTTGCGTTAGTCTCCTTAGCAGAAGTTGTTGTTCCTCTTCTATAGTTACTTAGGTAGGGGACAAGCCTGCGTGTTCTAAACGCAAGGGTTGTTACAAAGTTCTTGTTAAAGCTTATATAGCTTAATATTAATATTAATTGCTATGTTAATAAGGTTGTCTAAGGTGTTAATACTAGCGCTAGTGCGCATAAGTTCCTCCTTAATAGTTAGCTTAAGTCCTTAACAGAACATTATTATAAGAGCAGTATCGTCCTAGTTAGTGTTCGCAGCAATCTGCTAGAACTCTACAGCGTAGTTAGCGGCTAACGCGTTTTAACAGATACGCTAGATGTTTCGTTAGGTAATAACAGGTTTGTTTAATACTCTAAAGATTAGTCTAACCTTTTCCTTAAATTAATTAAAGTCTCTTATCTACTTGTCTACTTCTTTAGGGGCGTTACCCTAGTTGTACTAGAGTATAAATAGCTTAATCTAGGTAAGTGCCTTACCTTGCATGTAGCTAGACACAAAAGTAACTTGTTTAACCTTAGGAACCTTCTCTCCTTAGAACATAAAGAAGAGGTCCTATTGCATAAGCTAGTTGTTAAGCTTGTTACGTTTACTATAGTAAACGTCAGGCTTATTAACAACTATACCATTATTACTTAGAAGGTTAGCTATGTTAGTATTAACTAAACTACTAAGGGTAGCGTAGGATCCTAAGGGAGTAACTATATTATAGGTGTTTAAAGTGTTAAAGTCGTACAATAAGGTAAACTTGTTAGTACTATTCTATTAGTTCTTAGGGATAGATACAGTTTTAGGATTCTACATAGTGCTTAGGGTGCTAAGTGTACAGAGGGGACTGTGTTGCTTAAGCAGGTAACAATAAGTAGTACAGGCAATCTGTCTAGCTTAAAAGTAGAGTTAAGATCCAAAGACAAACTTAATTAACTAAGTTAAACACAGACTGTAAGAGTTGTATTCCTACTAAATATATACTTGCTATAAGATCCTTAGTTAGCAATGTTAGGATGCCAACCTCACAATAATCGACGTGAGGTAAATCCTCCTTACTCGCTAAGGAGTAAGTTCAATCCTTCTTACTTACCTAAGAGTAAGGTAGTTACGTGTTATAATCCTCCTTACGCGCTAAGGAGTAAGGCAGAGTCACGTAACTCCAGGCTGCGCCTTGTTTTCGTTACTAGGCTGCTGCAGGCTGCAGCGCGTAGTTGTAGGAAATATAGAAATAACTAGCTGTAAGATTAGGGATCGTAACACTTTCTCCCTACAGTTAGGTACTTAACTTCTTTAACTGTAACTATACCCGTTAAAACTAGTGCAACTAACACTTAGAAACGCTATAAGTTTTAATTATCTTAATTAACGTTCTAGCTTATTAACTATTTCTAGTTATAGCCAATTACAATTACTGCCTAGCTAAGGCTAAGGAAGAGAAGGTTAAGAAGGATTAATCTAAGTCTAAGCACGTAGAGAGTAAGCATTCCTATTAGTATAGTAAGTTTTATTCTGTCCTTCTAATTATGCTTAGCTAACTAGCTTCCTGTAGTACGCAACTTTATAGAGCGTTAAGCTAAAGAGGATAAGGACTAGTCTAACTCTACGCCTGCTAGTTCTATAATCTTAATCTCTAACAATAATATAGGTAATTAAGAAGCTAGATTATATGCCTTGTCTAAAGATAAGATTATTTAGAATAATACTAAGCTTATACCTCTTGCTCCCTATACTTACACACGTAGAGAGGCGCATAATCTAAAATCTAGATAGTCTCCTAGGAACCTATGCACCTACTATACTAAGTCTAATCTTAAGACTAGCAAGAACACGTGCGCTCTGTAGGATGTTAATAGATTAGGCTAATATAAGCGTTACCTAAATTATTTATATTACGTCCTGTAGGTGTTCCTTCCTTTTAACTATTTACTTCTACTAATCCTATTTTAGGACTAATAGGTTAAAGGCGAAATATTATGTTACTGTTAATAATCGCAACGCTAGATTAGATAAGGCTAAAGTTAGTAAGACTATAGCCCTTAACTCTATTAAGCTTACTAAGCACTGTTAGGAGCTTTAGAACAAGCTTAATCTTTAAATAGCTACTAAGAACCCTAATCTAGTTACTAGATTACAGCCTAGTTCTGCTTAAAAGTAAGGACATAATAATAATTTAGCTACTACCTTAGTAAAGCACTATTGCGTAGGAAAGAGGACTATTATTAACTCTTAGGATAATAATGTTTGTAATTCTTAATTGGAGTTTCTAGCATACACTAATCTATTCTAGGAGGAGGCCTAGGAGCTATATGTACTAATATCTACCTACTCTAAGGCTGTAACTACTCCCTTAAGTAGCTTGCCTCTAAAACAGTCCTTTTCTTAGACTAGACAGACTCTGTTTATAGTGTGTTAATAGAGATTAAGGAGAGGGAGTAGGAGCTCTAATTATAAATAGAAGCGCTATAGGTCTAGAAATAAGAACAAGCTACTTAAGCTAAAAAGGAGAGCGAGCGTACCTATTATTCTACTATTCTGTCTCTTACTAATCTTTTATATAGCTTAGGTAAATTAGTTAAGTCTTTAAAGTTAACTAACAGTTCAGCTCCTTGTAAACAGGCTTAGAGTAGTTAAGGCACTAGATTATCTCCTTCCTACGTAAATCTAGCCTATCCTACTTAAGGAGGTAGAGCAGCTTAGTCTAGTTGTAAATTCTAGGTACTAATTAATCCTAGTGTAGGCTTAAGCTTAGGTGCCCTAGTTACTCCTCTTCCTAGATAGTCTTAGGATAGTAGTAGACTGGCAAATAGGTATAGGTTAGGTTTAGGTTAGGTATAGTCACGTGATAACCTAACCTATACCCTAGCATAACCCTGCGCTAGTCTATGCTAAGCAGGTTTAGGTTAGGTAGTGGTCGCACAGATTAGTAGTATAGGTTAGGTATAGTTACGTAATAACCTAACCTATACCCTGTTAGAACCCTGCGCTAGTCTGTGCTAAGCAGGTTTAGGTTTAGGTAGTAGTTGCACAGACTAGTAGCATAGGTACTAGTAACTAAAATTTAATTAAGCAAATTAAGAGCGTAATAATAAGCAGCAGTAATTAATCTAACTTAAATACTAAAGTGCCCTACTAAACTAAACCTATACTACTAGTCTGTGCAACCTAACCTATACCTATGCCGCAGGCCTGTGCGACTATACCTAAACCTATGCCACAGGCCTGTGCGACCACTACCTAACCTATGCCAGTGATCCGTGCAACCATAAACCTAACCTAAACCCTAGCCTAGGTACCTAAACCCTGTTCGCTAGTCTAGATAGTAGTATTAACTTCAAAGACAATTTACTGTTCTTAATTACTAACTATAACAATATAATTACTATTCTAGAGTATAAGGTCTAGGATATTAAGGCTACTCTCCTTAAGAAGTAAGAGACTTTAGTAGCTATTAAGAAGGAGCACCTTAAGCGCATCTACTAATCTTAATCTACTTACTTAATTACGTGCTTGTAATTAATTACGTAGCTTAACTACTTTGTTAGAACTCTAGGCTCTCCCTAGCTGTGTTTTAGGTAATTACTATTTATAAATAGGTAGTTATAGTAAGACCTCTATTAAGGCCTAATCCTATTAGGGGATTAGTAATTATGTATAATACTTACTTTTTAGAAAACTTAGTCCTAATCTGTAGTTCTTTATCTTATATCTTTTATATTAAGCAGCCTCTTAAAACAATCAAATTGCTAGTAAGTTAGTAATTTTGTTAGTCTGTTTACTAGTATACTAGTTGTCTTTAGGTAACTAATCTGTAGTATTCTTTTAGCATACTCTTAACGTAACTACATATTCTAGATATTAATATAATAGAGTCTTGTTGTAATCTGTTTATATTTACTAATTACTAAGTAGATTATTCACTGATTGTTACACTAGCTGTTCTATATTTCTCCTATATCTAGAGTAAGCTTATTAAAGAAGCGTTTAACTACTATAGCTTCTTTTACTACGTGTTCTAAAGCTAGGAGCTTAGCTTCTATTGTTAAAGTACTTACTGTGCTTTAGTAAGCTACTTTCTAGAGTACTACTCCTCTAAATAAAAGAACAATGTACCTATATAATAACTGTCTTATTTCTAGATTATCTGCAAAGGAAGCGTCTCTGCAGATTATTAGGTTTAGCCTATTATAATCTCTATATTAGATTCCTTTAGTTTGTGTTTAATAGAGATATATAATTACCTAATTAACTGCTTAGAAGTATTGCTGGCTTAGATTAGTTAAGAAATGTAACAGTTTCAATACTACAAATATAATATCTAGTCTAAGCATAATTATAATGTATAACACTAATCCAACCTTCTCTTAATAGCGCTTAATCTCTTGTTTTGTTACCTCTTAGCTGTTCTTTACAAGCTCTTCTAATAGAAGAGGTATTAGTAGATATAATCTATCTAATAGATTGAACTTCTTTGCTACCTTATTAATATATATATTATAGACTAGGGTAATTGTTTATTTAGAGCAATCTCTTAAGACTTAGACTCCTAGGAACTAGTTTACTTCTCCCTACTCTTATATTTTATATTTCTTAAGTACTTGTTTCTAGATTACCTTAGCCTCTACCTTGTAATCCTTGTAGAAGAGTAAGAGTATATTATTAACGTAGAACAAGACTATTATTCTCTAATTAGTACTAAAGAATAGGTAGGGTTCTTCTCTACTTACTTTAAGGCCTATTTTCTTAAGCGTTCCTAAGAACTCTTTGTACTAGAGTAGTAGTAATTCCTTTAGTCTATAGAGTGCTCTATTTAACTAAACACAGTAACCTAATTTCTTAAATCTATCTAGTATCTTATAGATTACTAGATTGTCTAGTAAGATTAAAGTATTAAGGAAAGCTCCAACTACATTATATTAGAGAATTTCTAGATTAAACTAAGCTGCGATTGCTATTACTGCTTAGAATAATTAAGCAGCTAAAGTAGCTATATATGTTAAAGTAAGTAAGTTTATTTCCTAAAGATCTCCTCTTATAACAATCCTTGCCTTATACTTTATAAAGTATCTGTCCTAGTTAAACTTATAAGTAAATACCTATTTTAGTAGAAGGGGTTAATCTATTACTTTAAACCTCTAGAACTTAGTCTAGGTTCCTTTCTTCTTTATTTAATTAATCTCTTTTCCTGCTGCTCTAAACTACAGAAACTTAAGTAGATGTTAGAGCACTTATTTCTATATAGTCAGCAGAGGTAGGAGACTATCCCTATGCATTTAAATAGTCATCTTTAGTTTAGAGTAATTAACTACTTTAGTTATACTTACCACTATTACTACAGTATTTAGGGTCTTGTAACTTAATTGTTCTTTCTAGGCTTGTTTAATTTCTAGGAGTAACTAGACTGGCGAACAGGGTTTAGGTACCTAGGCTAGGGTTTAGGTTAGGTTTATGGTCGCACGGATCACTAGCATAGGTTAGGTAGTGGTCGCACGGGCCTGTAGCATAGGTTTAGGTATGGTCGCACGGGCCTGTAGCATAGGTATAGGTTAGGTCGCACGGACTAGTGGTATAGGTTTAGTTTAGTAGGGCACTTTAGTATTTAAGTTAGATTAATTACTGCTGCTTATTATTACGCTCTTAATTCGCTTAATTAAATTTTAGTTACTAGTACCTATGCTACTAGTCTGTGCGACTACTACCTAAACCTAAACCTGCTTGGCACAGACTAGCGCAGGGTTCTAACAGGGTATAGGTTAGGTTATTACGTAACTATACCTAACCTATACCACTGATCTGTGCGACCACTACCTAACCTAAACCTGCTTAGCACAGACTAGCGCAGGGTTATGCTAGGGTATAGGTTAGGTTATCACGTGACTATACCTAACCTAAACCTAACCTATACCCATTTGCCAGTCTAGGAGTAACATGTAATGTAAATCTTTCTATAGCTTATTGTAATCTAATAGATTAGTAATTAGTGTATTTACAGTCTCTATATACTTACCCCCTACTTAATTGTTGTTCTTGCGCCTGCGTTAGAGAGGCAGATACCTATTAGTAGGTCTGTTAATATCTAGGGTAGCTCCCCTTAGGTAATAACTTAATCTCTATTGTAGATCTATTAATCTAACTTTGTCTGTGTGCGTAGAAGCAGCTTATTATGCAGATTAAGTAGTTAATCTAGTTAAGCGCTCTAGTATTAACTCCTGTAATCCTAACTAATTACTAGTAGGTAGTAAACTAGCTCTTACAGACAAGTGCACTCCCTGTTAGTTACTAGTACCTAGGTAATTAATATTGCTATCCCTAACTACTCTAGTACCTTAATTAATTAGACTAGGTGTAGCCTCTAGAGTATTAAGACTAAACATATTCTGCTACTCTGCACAGATTCCTAAGTCTTTACTAGCCTTGTAAATCCCCTATATAGTATCTTCTATTCTAACTAGCTACTTATATTCTAGGCTAGAATTATGCTTATCTAGTTAGATAGCCTTACCCCTAAGCTATTACTTAGTAGTTAGTAGAACTACTTACTCTTATTGCTCCTTAAGGCTAGGTATCTCTATATCCTAACCTAGATTGTTAAGTTCTCTATTATAGAGAATATCTACAATATAGATTACCTATTCTTTTAGTATCTCTATTCTGTTCTTACCTTAATAGAACTTGTTCTTATTAAAAGACATATTTTGTATAATAATTACTTAATTAAGCATTAGCACCTATATATAGTAAATGTTAGAGGCCTTATATCTAACTAAGTACCTAATGTGCCTACGCAGTTTAACTTTAAACATATACTTATTCTAGCCTGCTACTTAGTCCTTATTTAAGGGGTACACTTAACAGCTGTATATGTATATCCTACTCTAATTAGGTTACAAATTAGCTGTTTAATGTTTAATCTATACTAGTTTATAGTATCTAAAATACTGTCTAAACAAGTTATCTAGTATTTTGTTTAGTAACTTATATTTGTAAACAGTAGAAGGGCTTATATTGTAGAGATATGCTACTGCGTTAATAATTAGAGGCTATAACTTAATTAGTAAGTTTACGCTTACCCTTATCTTAATTGTCTTAGTAATAATCTCTTTTCTAGCTCTCTCTACTCTACTATTTAGCTTGTAGGTATACAAAGGTAGGGTAACAATCTTTATACCTAGATTATCTACCTACTCTTTAAATCTTAAATAACCCCTCTATAGTTGTGTTGCTGTATTATTATTCTAATAGATTTTAACTATAGACTACTAATACTTTACTCTAACTCTCTTCTTAAAGAGCTCTTATACTCTTATAATCTCCTTAATAGATTTAGACTAAAGGTTGTAGTTACATAGTTTTCTAGAATAGTTCTCTTTTAGGATTATAGCCTATTCTTTGTTTAGCCTTCCTATTAGTATATTAAATAGGTCCTAAGAGATTTTGTAGAATAGTCTAGGTAATTACTTTTTTAGCCTTCTTAAGATTACCTAGGCTGTGTACGTGACTATATAGTGCTTGCATTCTTAGCATATTATTCTATTAATTTTAACGTTTTACGTAGCTTTAACGAGTGCCTATAGAGCTTTCTTCTCTAAGTAACTTAACTTCCTATACTACAGCTCTTTAGTATCTATTCTAATATATAGCTTATCTAATCTTCAGATTGTATTTATAGTATTTAAGGGAAGTAAGTAAATGTTAATCTTCTTATATTCTATAAAGAGTAGATTGTGTATAGGGTAAAGATAAGCTATTACTAGGCTATTATCTATTATTCTATATTAAAGAGTGTAATTAAGTTTATAATGCTAGATTCTAATCCACTTAAGCTTAGCTTAGGATATAATGTTAACGTAGAAACCCTTAATAACCTTAACTTGTTTCAGGAGTAGATCTCTAGTTTAGGGACCTTTTAGTCTATTTAGAGCGTTCTTAAGGAGCCTATCTCCTACTTTAGAAACTAGAAGTAACCAAGTACTTACGTCTATACTCTTAATTGTTAAAAGCACTTAGAATGTTCTAGGAACTAGAAGATCCTAATTATTAACTACGTGCACTATACCTCTACTATCTAAGATAGTGCTTGCTAACAAAGGGTAAAGGCTATTAACTATACTATATACCCCTTTATTTCCTTCTATTAGTTAGCTTAGACTAATAAGGGCTACAACTATTAGACCTTCTAAGTACTTAGTCTAGTTGTTTAATCTAAAGTCTTAATTAATTTATTCTTTCTTTTAGATTTAATTGCAAAGAGAGTTTTATTCTAATTTATTAAGCCTTTCCTTAATCTTAACTCTGTCAGTATCTAAAAGTGTAATACGTAGTCTACCTAAAGGAGTAGATCTAGTAATAGCAGTCTACAATCTTTAGTATGTAATTAGCTCCTAAGAGTAGGTCCTATTAGGTCTATAGGGGCACTTTTTACTACTTTTTTTATTAGATTAGTCCTTCTTCTTTAGGGTTTCTCTAGATCCCCTACTAAAAGTGGCAAAGACGCTTGCGTTCCTTAACCTGTTCCTAGAGACTACTTATTCCTAGAGAGCAAACGTGTACACCTTTGCTAGATTATCTATTATTATCTTACTTATCCCTAGAGCAGCCTATATTAGTAACTACTACCTAATAGTGTAAGACTATTCTAGTGCTATTTTTAGCGCAAGTGTATCTAAGAAATTAATTAAGGCAAGCTAACCCTTAACTTTAGATATGTAGAACACCTAGGCTTTTCTATAGAGTACTTACTACTTGTTAAACTATTTTTCTAGGGTTAGTCTTCCTAATCAGCCTTTCTTAAGGTGTAATTAATATTACTACCTAATAAGGTGTTAGGTGTTAGCAATTGTTAGAGCTAGGTTAGCCTTTAGGACTCTAACAAGAGCCTAAGGTGTTAATTAACAGCTGTTAAGTAGTTTAATTAATACAGGTGCTATTAGATTAGAAGATACAGTCCTAGTAATTTAGTCCTAAATATTACTTAGCTTTGTAGATGTTCTAGTCTATTACAAAGCTTTAATCTTATATTATTATACTTTGTCTAGATAAAGCCTTAATACTTATTTGTATGTGTTATTATTAGAGAGCGTGTGTACTTACGTTAGGCATCTATCTTAATTATCTTTATCTAGATTAATTATATTAATTAATAATCTATTTAACAGAGTAACAGACTAGGTAACTATAGTAGCCTTAAGCAGAAATTTAGGATAAATAGGTTCTTATTTATTAATCAGTTTAATAGTAGAAGTATCTAGGTTAATTTAGTCTTAGATAGCCTTGTCTCTATAGTGCAGCTTAAGCTAAGCATACTAGTAGGGCTAATCTAATTAGGATTTAAGAAGTACCTACAATGCAGGTATAGATAGATTGTAATCTATTGCTTAGAGTTAGAGTAGGAGGTTAAAATAATTAATTACATCCTTAGCTGTTCTAAAATGCGCAGTAGGAATCTACTAAGTAGATAAAAACGCTAGGCTTATAACTGTTATAGCTAGAAGACAGTAACATTTATTTAAGTTTTAAGATAGAATTAATTAGATTCCTCTACATAAGAAAGCTTCTCTAACAAGTAGATTATATACCTTTAATCTAATCTAATAAGCAGATAAGATTGAGCCATTCCTAGCTATAGATCTGTGTTAGCCTACTAAGATAGTCCTTTACTGTAACACTAAAAATATCCTAGTAGTTCCTCTTACTTAAGTAGGTATTAAGTAGGTATTTAGTCTTATTAGAGATATTCTTAGTAATTATTGGTATAAGCTATCTATTACTACTACTTAGTAGATTAAAATCTTAGAGGATTTGTTTTTATCTCTATAAGGAGAAGATAGTAATTAGTAGGAGTCTAGGGTACTACTTAATAAAGTAGATAATATTCTTACTATTCTAGCCTATATAGATCTAGTAGAAGTAGAACCTAAGAGTGATAGTAGGAGTATAGAGGTAAATACTCTTTATCCTATAATACCCTTATGCTAATTATAGAGGCCTTAGAAATAAGTAAAGGTTTAAGTTTATTACAGGTATTTATTATAAGACTAAGTTAGTCTATATAGTATATAATAGTCTAGTTTAGTAGGTAATAGTAAAGGGATATAAATTTAGAGGCTATTATAAGGTAAGGTTAGATTATACTATTCTTAGTAGTATAGTAGGTAGTAGTAGAGAAGGACCTACTTAGCTAGGTAATAGTATAGTATAGTAGCGCTATAATATAGGTAGTAATTAATAGAAACTATTATAAAGAGCTATAATAAAATAGAGTCTTTTACAAAGAGCTAGTACCTTTTCTACTAAGAAATTAGAGTTTATACACTAACTAAAAATAAAGTAGGCTAATATTAGAGGAAAGGTACTATATACCTAACCTATACTACTAGTCTGTATAACTATACCTAACCTATACTACTAGTCTATATAACTACTACTTAACCTATACTACTAGCCTATATAACTATACCTAAACCTATACTACTAGTCTATATAACTACTACCTAACCTCTACTAGTAATCTATATAACTATAAACCTAACCTAAACCCTAGCTTAAGTATCTAAACCCTGTTTACTAGTCTAGTTAATTACTACTAGTAGTAGTAAGCTATTATATTAGGGATATAGCTATTAAAGTACTCTTAAAGTAAGAATTAGAGAATACTCTACTTCTTATATACTACACGCTAGCTTTTTTTAATACTAGATTTAAGATTAGTAATAGTAGATTATATAGTAGTCTTATAAAGATCTGTTTTAAGTAGGTAGTAGTAGGAAAAATACCTATTAATTAAGAGTAATATAGTATTAGTAAGGTAGCTAAGTACTATAAGTAGCTAAACACTAGATTACTAAGCTTATAACTTTAATAAAACTAGCTTTAGAATAGGTATTAGATACTGAGTTAAAGTAGTTACTATATTAGAAAGATGTACTTAGCTTAGAGTCTAGTATAATTACTATAAGTAGAGAACTTTAATTAATATAATTAATATGATAGGCTAGCCTAGCTAGGTAATTATGCACTATTTTATTTTTAAAGTAAAGTAGATTAATAAAGCTTAGTACTCTAATATAGAGTTCTAATAGTATATTAAGGTAAGTAATAATAGCTAAACTACTAATAAACTTAGTTTAACGTAGCTTAGGCACTTTATGTAGTAGATTAAGGGCTAGAGAGTAGGTAGCTATATACTACTAATACTTAATAGCTATAAGAGCTATAAGTTGCTCTCTTTCTAGGAGCTTTACAAGGAGAATAAGATAATTACCCTCTATATACTTATATACTTATTATATATTTCTTAGCTACTTAATATAAGCTATTTTACCCCTTTAAAGTAAGTATATAGTAGAGAGAGTAGAAGCTTAGTATTAAACTATATTAGTAGAATTAATAAGAAAGCCTTTATTATAACTTTTGTAAAGATATTGAAGAAGGTATTTTTAAAGATAAATATATAGTAAGCTTTAAAGCAACTAGACTAGTACCTAATAATCTATTAGTAGTACTATTAAAGCTTAATATAAAAGTATATATACTACTACTACTACTACTACTACTACTTCTAGAGTAGCTTTTATAGAACTCTAAGACACCTACTAATACTAATAAGATCTAGGCTTAATCAATACTACTTTATAATTATATTCAAAAGTACTAAAGATTATTACTAACTCTAATAGTTAAGATTCTTGATTAGCTATAGAGAAGTATACTAATACTACTATATAGGTAGACATTATTAGTAGACTAAGTACTATAGCTTAAAGTATTAAATAATCTAGCTTCTAAGTGTAAATTATAGAAAGGAAAATTTATCTAGAAGAGTAGAGACCTATTAAAGGACAAGGTAGAGAACTTAATAGCCTAATTTAATATTAAGGTATAGGTTAAAAGAAAGAGTTATACAAGTAAAGTTCAAAAAAGTATAAGTAAGAGGGCTAAAAGGCACTATAAGCTCTATAGAGAGACTAGTTATAATTTACGTACGTATAAGAAAGATCTAGTAGAGGTTAGTAATTAATATTCTATGCTATAAGCTATAGTATAGTATTATAGTATTGTACTATTATATACTATTACTAATAGTAGGCCTAATAGTTTATTAGGGCACGCTACTTACTATACTATACTACTTACTAGATACTTATGTTATATTTTCTTATAATAATAATTCTAGTAAAACTACTAAAATAGATCCTTTAAGTACTAAGTAAAATTTATTATACTTAGGAATTTTAGTAAAAGTTAGAATTAAAAGCTATTAAAATTTATACAATTCTAAGATTTTAATACTAGCTAAACAGAGAATAAGAGTTATATTTATTTTTTTAAGATATAATAAATTCTTTATTAGAATCTAGTAAACTAGTAAAAGTACCTACTTTTTAGTAAAATAAAAAAGAATTTAATGATATAAGCTAAGATAAGTACAAGTAAGCTTTTTATTTAATAGATTTATATTATTTAAAAAACTCTATACTAATAATTTAAAGTAAATAAGTAGATTAGATTAACTTTACTTATTAAGTAAAATAATAAGTTAGTAGATATAGTTACATCTATTGCAGCAAAGAGCTAGTCTATATTAATAACTTCTAACTGTTACTAGCTAGGCTTCAATAGGAGAAGGACCGATAATTCCATTTCGTAGTGTCCTCCGGCAGCGGCGCGGACGGCTTGTCTACGTATTCAGGCTCCACGTAGTACGAGATGTCCCCTCCGTTAAGCTGAAGCTCCGACCAGCCATTGCCCAACCATCTTAATAGCCGGTCATCTGAAGTATCTTCTCCGTAGTCATAGTCGAAATCCTCCCATCTAGGAGATCGTAGAGCTTCGATGGCGTGGACGGTACTGCCAGGCCAAAGGCCTATGATCCTGTTGTCCTTTCTGTACCAGGTGTGGCAGTCGTCGAGGAAGACAGTCTTCTGGAAATAGCCCTCAATATGCGTTATCCAGCTGTTCATCGCACGCGGTGAGATCCGCATAGACTTGATGTCTTCTTTCTGCAGCTTACGGATGCATTTGATGATGTAGTCACCAACGCTCTCGATGATCTTGGTTAGACTGCCGCTTGCAACGCCGGAGTTCGGGCCCATCATTGTGAAGTAGTTGGGAAAACCATCGATCGCAACAGACATATACGCTTCTGAATACGGCTCCCAGCGTTCGCTCAATTTACTGCCATCGGCACCTGTGACGGGGAAAGGAGGTGCGCCTCCAGCGTTGAAACCGGTCGCACACACAAGGACATCAAGCTCGATCAACTGCCCGCCCTCTAGGACCACCCCTTTTTCTGTTACCGCCTGAATTGCTGTGGTAATGACGTTCACGTTGTCCTCTGTTAAAGCTTCAAGGTATCCCTGACCCGGCGTCAGTCGGCGACACCCTGGTGCAAAGCTCGGGAGCAGGAAGTCTGCCAACTCGGGTTTCTTGGCCAGGCGACTTCTCATGAGCTGAGTGAATGCATCACGAGCGAATTCGGACATCTCTGAGCCCTTCAAAGAGAACGGATGCATCGCGTTGCCCTCGGTCTCGATCAGTTTACGGAAAGCATGGTATTTTTCCGGATCGGACATGTACTTGTTGTAATCTTCATCCGTAACTATCACCATCTGTCAGTTCTCCAAGCGTATGTATAGAGGTGATGCGCACGACATACACTGTTCATGACTGAGTCCCAGCTTTTGCATAGCTGAGGCGCCGAAAGAGGTGGAAATCCAAGTCTTGCTCCGAAGAAAACAGCTTAACTTTGTTCCAGCCAGTTTTTGCAACTGTGGGACAATTTGAATGGCGCTGCTGCCGCCTCCAATGATACCGATTCTCTTATTCGCGTAATCGAACCTAGAATGATGATTAGCAGAGATGTATAGAATTCAGTAATCAGGAAGGGCCACAGACGATGTATCCCAAGCCGCGGAATGTACAACCTTTCCTTTGAATGACCACAGCCCGTCGATCTTTGGCCATACGTAGTCGTTCAACCCGCCACGCGCAGCAATCACGACGTCTGCTTCGTCTGAAAAGACTTCACCGGTGGCGACCTTTTGAACGTCGACTTTCCTGGACAAAGGTCAGCGCAAGTGTTTTTGATGCATGAAAAAAAGAAAACAGCACCCAGGTATTTCACGAACCATTTAGATCGCAAAGCGTCCCAAGTACAGTTGACTACCTTGTGGCTGAGTTTAATGAAGCGACCCGCCGAGTATTTATCAGCGACATTCTGAAGGTACTTCTGGATTTCAGGTGCAGGGGCGTAAAAGCTCGACCAACTAGGGTTCTCCTCGAAAGTATAGACGTAAGAATGTGCTAGAAAGAGACAGCGTTAACTAAAACTGCCCTTGTTAAGAGATTCTTGGCTCTTACGGAAGTACACAAGGGATCTGGGGATTGAGGCGTCTTCCACATCCAGCCACTTGCCCTTGGGGCATCACGAGAAGATCACTGACCTGGTATATCACAGGCGCATCCAGGGTAGCGGTTCTCCCACCAGGTGCCGCCGAGTCCGTCGTTCTTCTCGTAAACTACAAGCTCGACGTTGCGCAACCACTCAGGGAAGCGAATGCTGAGATAGATGCCTGAAAAGCCCGCGCCTATCGCTATGACCTTCATGGGCCGAAAATTCTCAATCGGTTGGTCCTTGGGGCCACTCTGGGTGTGATCGATGCCCTTGCCAGATAGGGTGCTAGAAGGCTGAGAGCCATCCATGCTCGGCGGTTGTGAGGGCTCAAAGGAAGGCATAAGGATTCGTTCGCCAAGATGGGCAGAATATCGACAAAGAATTGGGCGCACTTCTTTCAATGGAAAGAACAGTTACAAGAACTTCCTATTTGCTTGGCTTGATGTTAGATCTTACTCCTAAGCGGTACAGTCAACCATGAGCAATCAGCAGCCAGAGTGTAAGGACGCAAAGATGCACAGCCTTTATGAGATTCACGACATATCAAACAACTTCCGAGTACCTCGGAGCCGGAATCAGTCATCAGGCTCCTATCCGGATTGCTAGACCAATGATATCATTACGTGGAGCTCATGCGACCAAGTTTAGGCGCAACTAGACTATACTGCCTAAATCAACGCAGCTTTTTGTTCTTTTCAGATGCTTCACGAGAGCGCAATAGGGTAAAACAATGTTCAGCTGCATCCCCCAATTCGGGTGAGCCGTGTCCGAAAATCTAGACCCACAGCTGGACTCAATTTTCGGCGTCTGGAAATGATCCGAAGCACGATCCGATAGTTATGCGTTCCGAAGTGCAGATTCATTGACTGCTTTTGAGAAGTGCCGGGCGCTAAGTCTTGAGAAGTGTCGGGCGCTAAGATTTCCCCGCGCACGGCACTTCTCCAAATATGCCGATAGTTAGCCACTCTTCTAATTAAGGCTTCTGGCGGAACTGGATTCGTGGCACATAGAGCTGCCGATACGAACCTACTGCACATATGGAACAGCGGTCCACATATTGTTTTCCATCACTTCCTCTCCTATACACATGTTATTTCGAGTCCTTGATTCAATAAGTATTATAACAGATTATGTGGCCAAGTTTCCCAAACTGCATGAGATTGCGTAACTACGCGCGGTTATCTTAATGACCGAACGTTGGGCAGACACGTCGTGCCTTTACAATAATGATACCCTTCATACACGTCATCTGGGAATCATCAGGAACAGTATTGTGCTTACCCGAGGCTCTAATAACTTGGATGAGGGTGTGAGGAATGCCACCTGCTGTGATTGGGCGCCACCGCATGACCTGCATAGATAGTCAGCAACAGCGGAATTATGCTGAGGAGGCGCTTCTCTTGCCAGGCAGCCCTTCCTGTAAGTCAAATTGCCAATGTCGTCAAAACTGGGTGATCGTTCTGCACCACAGACAGCATCGACTATTTCTTGAGCTCTAAGAAAGACCCGCAGGTACTTCACCATTGTCATGACACAAGACAAGATTGTAGAAACCGTGATGTCAGATCCTCTATCAATGAGGGTAGCCCGAATGCAAGCAATGTGCTCATCGTCAAGGTCACATTTAGCTCGTGTACTGTCCTTCAGCAAGTCGTTCATGAAACAATTTCTCTGTATTAGTCTTTTGGGTCGGATTTTGACGCTACTCAGCAACTCAAAATATAGCTGTCGCTGTTCATCTCGGATCCACAAAGCCCGCTTTCTCCGCAGTGAGTGGAAATTAGGAAGCAGCTTCACAAATGGAAAAAAAATCGACGATCGGAGCAGAACCGGTCTCCAAAATCGCAGTTAATTGTTCCATGGCATAAGAGACGCGCTTCGTGTTTGGATGGTTGAAGTCGGGATCCCGCAAGCCAAACAGAAAAGAAAGAATCACAGCGGTTGAATATTGACGAAGGTGATGATAACAGAACTCAGGGGTTCTCGCGAGTTGCCGCAAAGTGGGGACAGCTTCTCCTTCTTGAAGTCGCTGCAGTGAGATGACAGTACTGGTATTAAGAATAGAATAGATCGGAAGATCTTTCTCTGGGTCCGCCACGCTCGGCCATAGAGCATCAAACCCAGGTGAGTATCGTGACGCGAAATGAATTCGTGGGCTATGTGATTTGGGGGTCCGCTGGAGTAGATTGCACTCCGTTTGTCGAATAGGCTGTAAAGACATTGTGTCAGTGGGAAGAGCATAACGGTTCAGCAACATGTATCATACTCCCTGACAGCTGTCGCTGTGTTCAATACAATAAGATCATTCGATCCAATTCTAAGAGAGGGCATAGGTCCATATTCTTTCGACCACTCGGTGAATTTGGTCGCAGTCGACCCCATGATGACATGGTTATAGCGCCTAAGGCACAGAACGCATAGATCTCACTTGAGGTATGCTTTGTGGTAGGGACTTGTATAAAGTTGCCTGCAAGTACAATCAGACAAATGAGACCAAGGGTGTATGGAGCCTCTTATCCAGGAATGGAATCCTTGATGATCCCGGCGGTAAAAATTTGAACCTTTGTGTGGATAGAGCACAGCGTGGTCTAGCAGGGGAGCAGCAAACAAAACGATAAGACAATTCAGCATGATTGGTGTCAATTGCAGGTACGACATTACACCTCCTGCGTCTGCTTACTTGTAATTTTTCTGTCGCACGTCTTGCTGTGCCGTACGGGGGCTTGTAACGCCGAAGGAATCCGTATACTCGGATTTGTGACATCGCCTCTACAGCGTGCGACATGTCTCAAGCATGATCTAAGCCTCATTCAGGGTTCCAGTTGCCGCCCACTACGCCGGCATAGCTCGTTATTGATTTTTAACGTCCTCTCTTCACTTGCCATCACCAGTCTTCCCACGTCTAGTCAGCACAGTGATATCCTCCTCTTGCGCGCGACCTGGACCCTTCAGCATGTACCACGTCCCGAAACCGGCAAAGAAGATCATGTTGGCTCGATAAGTGTAGCGTAAAAGTGACTGAAAAGTAGTTTTGGGTGGAGATGCCATGTTGTGCGATGTAAACTGAGACAAGTGATTGTGTTGTATGGATGCAGGACCCAGGTAACGAAAGGGAATCCGCTACTTAGATGGTGGGTTTGGGAAGTTTATGACGTCAATGTGACTCTTCTTGTCAGCCTTCGGAAGTTCGTAGATAACAACTGCCAAAAAAACTGTGCTTTTGCCGTCCAGATGTTCGAAGATACATGTCTCGATTAGTTGAGAGTAGGAAAAGAGGGATCCTGCATATCCTGAACGCGAGACAGATAATGGGCAACGCGAACCCGCGTAAAATGCGCATAGACTCATTGGTCTAAAGTATTTACAGCACAAAGGCGACACCTGCGTGTCGTGGGGGAATCTCTTATGTCAGCCGCAACGCGCCATACCCTCGACCACTGATGCAATTCCCACCTAACCTGATGACCACGCTACGAAACCGCAGTATTCATCATGACCAAGACCAACCGAACGCCACTATGAGATGCTATAAAACAAGCTGTCTGCCTATTGACTAGTATACATGACAATGAGGAAAGAAAACATGTTACTGCGGTGCAGGTCTGCCAATGCCCTGCTTTGCCTGGAAAAGATTAGCCTCAAGCTCAGAAGGCACAATGAACTCAAACTTACCTTCATCATCTCAATTCTCTGCTTCAGATTTTGTGTGACCTCGGCGGCCCGCTTCCAACTCTCAGCACCAGAAGCTGCCTGCGAAGGTCCCAGACGGCTCGCACCCATTTCGGCGGGGCTGTTACGGCCGCCGCGAGACGAGAATGACGACTTGCCTGATGCATCTACTCGTAAAGGACTCAGCTTGCCGCTCATATGGCTATCCGGACGGGACAGAGAATCAAAATTCTCTTTACCTTCGTCTGTTGGGCTTATTGGTCCACCCCCAAACTGGCTGTTCTTGCGACCAAACGACGAGTGGCTGTTGTAGCTAGAGTCACCAAAGCGACCGTTGCTTTCCGAATACATTTGATCGGCCAGATCCGTAGGAGGGGGAGATGTAACGCGAACTTGACGACTAAGCTCCCTCTTCAATCGTTCAATCTCTCGTTGCTGGGTCTGGTTCGTCTGTTCGGCTGCCTCGTAATCCGATCGAGCACGAACAAGTTGAGTCTCTTTGGCCTTGATAGAAAGCACATCGCGCGTATGGTCCTCAATCAGCTGAGCGTTCGAGTTTTGAAGCTCGAATATCTGGTTGTTCAACTTGGTGCGATCGGCACGCAGGTCTTCAGTGTGTCGTCGCAGGCGTTCAACCTCTGCTCTGAGCTCCTCGAGCTCAGCTCGCTCGACCAGACCCAGACCCGTGGGCGCGGCCACAGGTGCGGCCATCGGCTCGGCAGCTGGTTTACCCAGCGGTCGGCCAGTAAGACCCCGTCCGGCGCCGAACTTAGGCTGAGGCGGAGGTGCAGCCTCTTCTTCCTCCTCCGGCGGCGGCGATGCAACTGGCCTCTTTGGAGATGGGGCTGCAAGACCTGGTTTCTTCAAACCTCCAAGGCGCGGTCCTGCAAGACCAGATTTCAGCTTAGATATACCCGGTCGCGATGTGGGCTTCGGAGCCAGTGGTGCTGTAGGTTCTTCGACTGGAGGTGGAGGTGCCGCTGCTGCAGGTGCTGCCTTCTTTACGGGGGCAGGGCGTTTGCCAAGCGCTGGCTTCTTGGTCGCTGGCGGTGCCGCTGCAGGCTTCGGTGGCGCGGCGGACTTGGGCTTGTATTTCGTCTTGACCTCAGCCGTCTCGTAGAATTCCTTGATCTTGGTTTTTCTGATCTCATCAAGGCCATCAAGATGGGCGTTCATAATACGGTCTCCCATGATCTTCCACAGGGTACCGAGTGCCTCTGCACCTGCAGAACGTTGTACCTCTTGCGATTCGGTCAGTAGCTTTGTCGAGGCTTCGGCCAGAGTCTTCGCTTCGGCTGGCGTGGGCGCCTCTCGAGTGTTCTTTAAACAGCGAACTAGGAAACGTGTAGACTCCAGCTTTACCTGAGGATTCTTGTGCTTCAAAAACTCCAAAATTTCCTCGAGGCAGTCTGCAAAGCTGGACGAAGCAAAGGCAGCATCCAACGCAGCTCCAAGGGCGTCGGTGACAGTTTGTTTCTTCTCTTTCAACCGTTCCATCATAGCGTTCATGATGTCTTTGCGGTATTTGTTAAAGCTTTTCTTGAGACCCTTGGCTAGAAGTTCGACACAGTTGGCTGCTGTGATGACAACAGCAACGTTGGCATCCTTCATCGACTTGGCAAAGCCGCGCACCAAGTCGTCAAAAGGTCCCTCGGCGATTCTCGGTGTGTCCAAAGCTTTTTGGGTCTCCTCCAATACCTCCTTGCGATCCTTCCATTTTGACGAACCGAGACGCTCATTGAAATCTTTCGGTACCTTGGCAAAAACGTCAATAGCCTCGAACTCGGGTTCCAAGTCGATGGCACCATCTGCATCGTCTTCTTCCTCCTCTTCACCACCCCCCGGCGCTGCAGCCGCAGCTTCCTTCGCAGCTTGTTGAGATCGGAGAAGGCGTTCTTGCTTCGGCGGCGGTTCGTCCTTGACCTTCTCGAATAGCTTATCCAAGTCCTGTTGCTGCACAGGCTTTAAATCGCCCCAGAAAAGGGGTTTCATAGCTTCCTTGAGCCATCGGTAGAATTCCACTGTCAGCTCTTGCGCCTTCGCTCGAACGTTCTTATCTGCATGGCCGTAGGCCTTGGGTAAAAGCTTGAGGACAGGTTTGGGCTCGATAGTCTTGCAACCGTAGGCGTGGTATATTTGGGTCAGGGCGTCTAGTGTGGCAGCAATGACTTTAGGCTGCTTGTGAGACAGGATTGGGAGAAGCTCCTCAATGACTGGATCGGGCTTATCGGTCTCGACGTATAGGAGCAGAGCTTCGAGCGCGGCCTGCTTCGCGGCTGGTCGAGTCGACGGCAGACCCTTCTCGGCGATAGTAGCAATCGTAACCTGCCGTGTTCTAGAACTTGACATGAGCGGGATGCGCACACAAAACGGAAGGAATCTTACCGTGTGCAGCCCTGTTGGCCAGAAATGTCAAGAAAAGCGCACAGCGCGGCCAGGCCCTCCTGCTGCGCTGCGACGTTGGAGTCGCCAACGACACCTTTCCATATGCTTGCATCGTTTACGAACTGGCGCACAATGGGCTCGTGTTCGCTTGCAGCGAGCTTGAATTCTTTCGCGGCCGCCTCGTAGGCCTCTTTCCGTACTTTCCAGTTCTTGTGTGTGAAGCGGTCGGGGAGCGGGAGGGCGCTGAAGTCCTCTTCCTGGTCGGCCATGGTGTGTTGTGGGTATGGGTGTGGTTGTGGGCGATAGTGTTTGCTGTGTGAAGCCTGCCTGCCTGTCTACTCGGATACTGCCATGAGAAAGTCAGTTGCCGTTGTGACTGCCTGGGTCGACTGCGGGGATCTGCAGCGCGTGTGCTCTCAGACTAGATCCCGAGGCAGCGTTTGGTGCTGTTGCGCGCGCGCACACACACAGCGTGCCACGCCTCGACAGATTGCACGCAATTGCGCGACGGGCGGGCAAGGAGTAGGACATACTGTAAATGCAACTATGGCGGGGGCAGCTGTTCTGCGCGTGGCGGAGGTCGGTAGCAACACTGTTCGCTGCGGTGGTGGGGTGGGCGTGATGTTTGTGTAGGGCGCAGTGACGGTTGGGCTTCGCAAATAGCGGCAGGTTGTTTTGTGTTGGCCGGGCTACCGACTTTCGAACAGCTGCATCATCAGCGCTGTGAAAGCGCACAGAGGCCACCATATCCATGTCGCAGTGAGTGCTGCGTCACCAAAACAGAGCCACATAGCCCAACCAAAGCTTCTGCTGCTCACGTCCACACTGCTTGACGGCCATTGCCCCCGCGCCCACCGCCGCCTGTCTTCCACTGAGGCCCGCGCTGCACAACACCCCGCCAACGTTCCCAGTCCTCTGCACAGCGACAGCGCGAACCCTCACCGCATATCGTCCGCCGACCGCAACCGCACACGCACGCAGCCGCAATCGCAATCGCACGCGCGAACGCATACGTAGGCCGCACCGTCGCCCCGCCAGCGCATAGCCCTTGTGTATGGTGGTCGTCCAGCCGTTCCCGTCATGAGCGCAATCCTTACCGACCGACAGGCGGAGGAGCTGTGAGTGCAGAGTGCAGCTGTGCGTCCAAGCCAGGACCCCCACTAATGGCGAGGCCAGGCACAAAGCCATAATCGCGTACCTCGGCGTCATCAATGCGCCAAACACGGCTGCAGCCTTTCGAGAGGAGGCCAATGTGTCAGACGCCTTCGACGACACGACGCGCAGAAAGTATGAAGGCCTGCTGGAGAAGAAGTGGACCAGTGTAGTGCGCCTGCAGAAGAAGGTGAGGTGCATGTCGCGCGCAACCATTGACGGGCCGTTGGACTGACGTGGTACAGGTGCTCGAGCTCGAACAGCGCAACCAGAGTCTCCAAAACGAGCTGGACTCTACCACGCCCACATCTCTCCTGCGGAGGAACCAAGATCCATCTGCATGGCTGCCGCGAGCCCCTGCGCGGCACACCCTCCAGTCTCACCGCTCCCCCATCACCTGCGTTGCGTTCCACCCCATCTTCTCATCGTTAGCTTCAGGCTCAGAAGATACTACAATCAAGATCTGGGATTGGGAGCTTGGTGAGCTAGAGAGAACCGTCAAGGGACACACTAAGGGCGTGCTGGATGTCGACTTTGGTGGGCCAAGAGGTGGCACGCTACTTGCGTCGTGCTCAAGTGACCTGACCATCAAGCTATGGGATCCATCTGATGAGTACAAGAATATTCGGACTTTGCCCGGCCACGACCATTCCGTGTCAGCTATTCGCTTCGTCCCCAGCGGCGCTGCTGGTTCGCCTTCTTCCGGAAATCTGCTCGTCTCCGCTTCACGAGACAAAACATTGCGGGTGTGGGATGTAACCACAGGGTACTGCGTCAAGACTATACGAGGGCACGCCGATTGGGTGCGAGACGTGGCGCCCAGTTTTGACGGCCGATGGCTCCTCTCAGCTGGTAATGACCAGACTGCACGGCTGTGGGACGCCAATTCTGGAGAGGCAAAATGTACCTTCCTAGGCCACGAGCATGTCATCGAATGCGTTGCGATAGCCCCGCCTGTCGCTTATACGAACTTGGCCACTCTGGCAGGATTGAAAAAAGCACCGCCTGCAAGCAGCTCTGCCGAGTATGTTGCAACAGGATCTCGCGATAAGACGATCAAGATTTGGGATGGACGGGGGACGCTCATCAAGACCCTCGCGGGCCATGACAATTGGGTACGATCGCTCGTCTTCCATCCCGGTGGGAAGTATTTGCTGTCGGCAAGCGACGACAAGACAATACGATGCTGGGATCTGACACAGGAAGGCAAATGCGTGAAGACGGTCACAGATGCCCACGGACACTTCGTTAGCTGCATGCGGTGGGCACCCAACGTAGTGAAGGACGTCCAAGTCAACGGTGACAATTCGAACAACGCAGGAACGAACCCTACGAATAAAAAGAAAGAGGAAGATCTTGCGAAGGCCGGTATTCGGTGCGTCATCGCAACAGGATCTGTGGATCTCAATGTGCGAATCTTTGCCTCCTGAGTGGGCGAAAAAGATGCATTTAGGAGAGGAAACAAACTCAACATCGACAAGTGATTAAAAGTACGGTTTTCGAGACATTCGAAACGCGTCATTCTCACATGTTGCCATCGCAGGCGGGCAGTCTTCAACGGGCGTCAAAGAGAAGGTCTTTCAGTTTGCATGTAGATAGAATACCCACACAAAGGACTAATTTACGAGACCACGACGACGACGCCGAAAGCTGCATCAGGAGGATATTGTTGGTCTGTCCTCGGTTGCTAGACGGGGTATGCAGCGACGCGGATGTTCTGGATGAGAGTACGTGTAGACAGGACGACAACGATAACCATCAAAAAGCAGGAACTCTACACTGTCTTGGTCTGTAAGCTCTGAGCTGTTTGGTCAATCCTGGTCACCTCGATGCTGCTCATATACATCCATTATCAACTTGTGCAATTCGCATTCTCGCGCCCACTATCCAATCCTCCAACGACTTACTTTCAGCACTAAGAGCGCACGGTCGCTCGGAGGTTTCTTATGCCGCTCCGACCGACCCACTCGTCACCTAACTTTTCAGAACAAGCTCCAAGCTTTCTCTCCCGCACACCACTGCAACGCGCTGCCTCATCATCAGGATTGCGAAGCCTGTGACATGAGGCTGGATTTCCTTGTTGATGCGCACGCGCGCGGTGGAACTTTAGCAAGGTAAGCACACGCGATACTCCAAATCCAGATCACAGGATGAAACACAAAGCCAAATTCAAACTAGAGTCTTTGACCTTCCGGGGAATGAAACTCAAACTTTTGCACGTCAGTCTGAACGCGACTACGCTTGCCGTCTCTTCGGATCATCGCTAGCACGGAACCCGTCGCTGATAATGGACAGACACTGCGGATGATATATCTTGCCCTCCCGTCCCATCAATCATGTTAACACCATGACTACCGCCAATAGCTACGCCCTGAAAGGTACGTACGTTCCACCATACAACACCCCTCCCTCCTCCAATCCAATGATGATCAGTTTGTGCTTTGCACGCTGGAAATTACCGGCTCAGGTTTCGACCGATGCAGATAAAAAATGGCTGTTTCTGATATAAACACAATCTTTCTCATTCCGTTCAAGCCACACCGTTTGCTTCTTGCTAATTGTTGGCTTACAGGCTCACAAACATGCTTTGTATGGCATCCCCTTCCTCCACCGAGCACTTGTCCTTCATATGATGTATCTGCACTGGGCACCGAAAATTCTTGACGGACACGCTCTATTGTGGCAGGCCTAGAAAACCTCGCCGACTGATCTCTTGTGGCTGGCTCGGTGTATAAATCACGCGCTCCCAGATCTCAGCTGACATTCGTCTCACCAGAGATGGCATCAACTCTCACCCGGCTTCAGGACCACCATTCTTGTAAGTTCTCGATTTTTTCTTAACCCTATGGAGATGATGCGACTGTTAGATGACGAGTCTGATGGATTTATCCGGTGACGACTCAACTAATTAATATCCATTCATGCCTTTCTGATCCAACCCTCCCTCTTCAAGTCTCAGCTTTGCCATGTCAGAGATGGATTGCTAATTCTTGTTCAGAACTTTGCAATACTCGCTCCTCTACGCTACGACTCATTCGGTACGACTCACAACATACTGCTTTTGTTCCTCTTATGATGATACGACGCAAACACAAGACAAGCATATGTCCAAGCTTCGGCGCAGACGAGACTGTCATGTCTGACTCGCACTCATACCTGTCTTGTTTTCCATGAAGTCAGGAGCGCTGGCTAACAGCCGCGTAGACTTTCTCGATAGCCATGTATCCGACATGCTGCCATGGTACGTTACTTTTCCTCAACCCCTCGACACCCTCCAAAGATGAACATTTTTTTTATCACGACGGTCTACCGAGCTACGGCAATGGTGATAACTGCCTGTGACAAGGCAAGTATCTGAAAAACATGAAATCGAATGAAATTTGCACCATGGTTCTTCATTTGAATGAATGCTAATAGCATTTGCAGTTGCTTTTGCAGTCATGCTCCCGACATGCCTCAATTTCGTGTCACTCGATGCAAGACTAGTTCTTCACGGATCACAAGAAGTTGGACAAATTTCCAAGGATCGATCACTTGTTTTGTTGTATGGAAGATACCCTAATCTCATGGCCACTCTACGATTATGCCACTACTAGACAAACCGAAACATCCCGTCACCAAATCATTCGGATAACCTTATGCACTTGCTCAGTACAAGCCAATGGTGATGTCACCACGGATTCGCGCCGTCAAGTGAATCTCGGCTTCGAGGTCTAGCTTGATTCCCAAGAGCAATGCCGCGTCCTTCTGCTTGCCGTTGTCATCAACGGGGCCCTTGATGATGTTACCCGCTGGGCGATTAAGATTGGCAGATGTAGGAACGGCGCCGATGGAGGTCGTCATCTTGCGGCCACCAGAGGCCTGACCCTCGCTTCCTGAGTCAGACATGTAGCCAGAAGGACGGGTGGGCTCGCTATCGAATGTCAGTACAGCGTTTGCCTCAACAAGACCCTTGACACATACAAGGTAGTAGACATTGTGGTTTGATGGGTTTGCTTGGGATTTGACGGTTGTGACACTGTTGTTGAGGGCTTAGGCTGCGGAGGCGGTCTCGATGTCGAAGTAATGAAGTCGAGTGTGTGTTGTCTTCTCAATCAGCAAAGTACTGAAGTCCTTAAGTATTCCACAGGCATATTGTGTAACCGAGACAGCCGCAGGTCAGCCATTCTGCGAGATCTTTTGTGCTCTGCTCTCGAAACGCCAAGTGCGCCGCTTCCAAGCCGCGGGGCCAGCAATCGTTCGATGGGTGTACCCACTAAAGTCGATCACATTGTGCATTGAGTGCCTGCCATATTCGCGTTGCGTATCCTTCTGCTTAGTTAGCAGGCCTATGGTTGCTCATGCGTGTGGGGTATCTGCCAGCAGATTGCGAAACGGGAGGAAGTTCGGGGTACACAAGCGATGTCTCACATATCAAGACCCTCGACTTCGGCCACCAAAAACATCACGCCAGAAATGTCACGCGATCCAGGCGGACTTCGACTCTGAAGATGAGACATGATTTTCTTTGTGGTGTAGGACAAAGGGGTCTGATAGGGAACCCTCAGCTTGGCCAAAATTCGAGGCTCGACATAGCCACCCGAAAAATAAAAGGATATGCAATCCTCAGCTGAGGGTTTATGTAATGGTGCTTTCATCATCTTTGCCTTTTCTACGGCATTATCGGGCGGCAATGGCATAGGGAAAACGCAAGCGCATCAACAACGCCTCTTCTTTGTAGACACACAATGGTGCTATCGATTCTAATCGCGACGCTCACGGCTCCAGCCTTACTCGGCAGTCAAGAAGCCATTCGGCAAGGGCAATCGAAGGACAGGCGAGAAGAACACCGTGCACGACGGTGCAATCTGATCGCAAGTTGCGTGAAGTCATCACCAAGAAGTCGAGAGATTGATGGTCGCCCAGTCGTGCTTCGCGATGGGAAGCTCTGGATTGACTCCACTACTGAAGATGGCCAGCCCTCTGGCCACACATATGCCGGATATTATCTGCCCTATCCAGACACGAAGTACGAGGGGCTCGTTACTACTATCACTGAAGCCGCACCAATCATGAATTGGGTGTATGTCGACGCTACCACCCACGAGGTCAAGTACGGTGTACGCGCTGATGCTCAACCAAACCTCACTGGGCCTTTCGACTGTACACGTCAAGATCGTCGCTTGACTTTCGACGGATGGGAAGGATGGTGTGCGGTGGAGGAACAAAAGGGCTACTGGTGCTTGTACTTCGATGTGAATGATGACGGGTTGAAGTCTAAAGTCACGCCAGGAGTCAAGGTTCTGGAGATTGAACTGAGCAGGAAGGAGAAGAGATTCAAAAGAGATGCAGCTGTTCGGCAAGAAGACCAGACAACTAAAAGAGTAGTGAAGACCGAAGAGAATGTACCTGTTGATCAGCCGGTGAAACAGGAGCCTACAGTCAAACGGCCTGGTGTTTTCCAAAGCGCAGAACCAGACCCTGAGCCTACGAACACCGGAGACACGACACCTAGAGCACCGAGGACACCGCCGCCAGCATACTCAAAGTCATACAAGTCCACACCTACGCCGACTCCGAATCTGATTGACAAAGGCGCTGTCGGAATTTTAGACGACTTCCTGGCGACAGAAGCCCAAGCACAGGTGCATACAGAGGCTCAAAGAGGTCAAATACAGTCAAAATCCGGACGTGCAACTGCAAATCGAGTCGTTCCTCTTGACGAAAGAAGGACAACTCCGAGGCTGAACCGTAACAGTGGTAGCAAGACTATCGCTCAGGCTCAGATCTTCGAGGCTATGGCAGCGTCTGTACAGCAACGCATCGAAGATCTAAAAGCAAAACGGGTTTCTGGTACCACTCGAATGTCAGTGGCAAGTAGCAGTCGAGATTCGATTTCTGTGTACTCTGAGGAGGGACTTGGATTCGATCAAGAGATACGCCCGCAATCGAGCGTGTCGCAAAGACCAGATACCTCAACAACAGCAGAACCGGCCGTCAACTACCCACAATCGTCCAACGACGATCCTGCAGTATTCGGACCATCCGTCATGTCTATTGTCAAGCGGAACAGTCGAGCGAGTGCTTCCTCACAGCCAAAACGAACACCTAAACCTCATGTGGCACGACGACCTGGCAAGCGGGTATCACCACGAAATTCTTTGAGAAAGTCATTGTCAGATACAATGTCTAGCCGCCAGGGCAAAGGGAGGGACTCGCCGACCACTAACCTTGCTTTCCGGAGAGCACCTAAGGATACGAGGCAACAGATATTCCGAATTCAGGCAGCAAGAAAAAACGCATCAACTCACTCGCAGGACTTGGTTAGCCTCGCGAATCAGGAGACTGCACCGAAGCCAACTGGGAGCAGCCAGTAAACTTTCAAGGCAAAAGTGGGGCGCAGGATGTATGCAGCAGTGGCAGACTATGTTAACTATTGGCTCATATATATTCCAATAAGCATCTTCAATCGCGTATTCAGAGAAAGTGGGGACCAAAGATACGACCAACGCTACACTACAGGTGGCGTTGGCGAGACTTCGTGGTCTTCTGCAGCACACCAACCACAATACTATATTAACCACTAGTCTTGTGGAACAGATTACTTCCTCAATCAGCTAATAATTTCTTTTCCATAAGTATCGCCTTGAGTGGGGGCCTTGACATAGGCACAGACCGGACTCCATCTGAAACTCGAACCACTTTATGTTGCCGGCCCCACAAATGCTGCTTCGATTCGGATCAAGCATCTGCGACTTGTCGCAGATGGAATTTATCAGCTCATAAGAGATCTTTGACTCTGCAAGCGTTTGGTATGGAAGGTAAGATAAGACAGGAGCAGCGAAGAAGCGTGTAAGAGCCTGATAGTGTTCAATGCCTTGAGGTGGAATCTTCTACCAATAAAGATAACTCGCCTTAGTGGTAGCACTCACATCACGACGCTCCAAGAGTCGTCTTGTTCATCTCAAGATCCGACAGAATCGATATTACAATGGAAGCGTCTACACGATTGTATGCACGACTGGGCGAGATACCTGAGGATCCGGACAACCCTGATAGTCTCGACGACTTGATTGTCTGTGCTTTTGGTGCTTTTGAACGCTACTATCTGTGCTGGAGGACGAAAGGTGGTGAATACAAACAAGGTGGGTCTGATCAGAAAAATGGTCCGGGTCTGGCTGATTAGTCAAAGATAGCTACGGCTTGCCGCCTGCGTTGAGTGAATGGCTGAATCCTCTAGACGGCACGATCCGAGACTGGGGATCACTGCAAGTTGTTTTTGGTCGTGGTGAAGAGTATTTTGCCTCTGACAAGAACGGGAAGCTCGAGTACAAGGAGCCCGAGATAAGAAAATCAGCTGAGGAAGGACAGAAGGAGAAGATTGACCGACAGGCTTTGCGAAGATCGAGGACTGTGTCGTTCCTGCGACCGCTTTCGCAGACTAGTACACGGAGTGATTGGATTGGGACCGACACACCTATACCCCACAGACGGACTTCGTCCATCTCATCTCATCGTGTATCGCGACCTCCAAGTCTTTCCTATTCGGCAACTGGATCAGACAGCTCGCTGGAACAGCCGGGTGATCGACTATCACAGCGAACCGACTCAGCGGCCCCCCTATCTCTGTTCTCGCGATCAAGATTTGCCTCGAGCACTACATCAGCACAAGATGCGGCGGACCTCCCAGCGTTTGATCCCGTGGAGCCCGGAGCAGTCTTCGCATCTACGTCGAACTCACGGAGTCAGGCCACTCCTTCGACACGCGGGTTTGCGCCGTCATCGATGCAACCCCGATCTCCAAATAAAGAATTGAACCAACCGGGGTTCAATTCCATACCCGAAGAACAAGCCGAGATGGGATCAAAGAGCGCCAACATTTCACACACATGTAGTTGTGGGTGCCACGAGAGTGCCTCTCTCAGGACCAATGCTCCTATTTATGCTGATGCAAGCGTACAAACAGATTCGGATCCTCCTCAGACCAGGGCGGCTCTGCGAGTTGATACTCTCAGTGCCTCAAAATGGGGAAACAGCTCATACGAAGCCGTGACTTACGATATAAGGACCCCTGATCTCGACGATGGCCTGAATGCTGCCCCATTCCTGATGGGACGGATGACAAATTATTTCAGTAAGCCTGGGTATCAGCTTGGGGATAGCCTGTCAAGTGGCTATCAGTACTTTGATCAGCCTATGTATTACTATCAGGACGAGTTTGGGGAAGACGCTTTGCGGTGAGACATTGGATGAGGTGAGGACGAATTTTGGTGCCGGGTCCTGCCTATCACATTCTTCGTATCCAGGCTGCATTAATATGCGTGGTGAAGCTGCTACGCCTGTACAGATTGCACATTAGATTTAGTCTCGCGAAAGATTGGGTACGCCTCCCGAAATGGCAAATCTGACAATTTGAAATCGATCCTGCGCCTGGTCAACTCGGCCCCGGTGGTGTGTATCAAAGTTCCCCGACTCATGCATCTGTCTACTCTCGGCATAGGGTACAGTGGCAGTATGAAGTTGAAGGTCTTTTCGGGTCCTAACTGGCAATGTCGTCATTGTTGGCCCCACTGCAGGAGTAGAAAAATGGGGCTTGTGCGACCCGCGAACATCTCAACCCGCAAAGAAAAAAAAAATAGCCATCGCACCCTAGTAGAGCTCCAAACGAAGGGAGCAAAATGCATCGGCCGGGAATCGAACCCGGGGCTAGCCGAAACTGTCCTATGAAGGATGGCAACGGCTAATTTTACCACTAAACCACCGATGCAGTTATTATTACTTGATGAAATCCAATATCATGCTAACTACTATATACGTATCTCTTCTTCGTCATACCAGATGCCTCATAACATATTCTCGCGTGGAAGACGCTTCATATCGCTTCGCTGCAGCCGGTGGAACATCTCCTGATATCCCTGCCTGGGAATGTGCGATCGAAGGTAGCTTGTCCACGACATTCTTTGTACCAAAGTGTTTTTATTGATGTATGCGCATGCTTCAATCTGCATGTGGCGGCGTGTGACAGCACGTGATTGACTCCGTTTCTCCGCAATTACTTGCTCAGTGCCGTGTTGGGTCACTCCGCGGGCATTTCATTGGCAGCTAGCGGCCTCGACGCAATTCATCCAAAGCCCTTGTGTTTCTCGGATGCAGACAGAGCCCGGTCACTATGCTTCTTGTACAATCAATACTTGAAGACCCGCTGGCGGTCTATTCACCTCTCAAATTACCTAGACGAGCGAGACGCGATCATGGTGCTGGAGGGTACACAGGCTAATTCCGACATGGGCCAGCCAATGGAGGTAAGTGAGCATTCACTTCGCAGAGAGAGGCGTGTCGTTGATAATTGTGGAGAAACGCAAAACGCTACGGTGCACAGAGTGCGATCGACTTTTCTCGCGACCAAGCCATCTCCAGCGCCATTATCAGACGCATCTCCCAGCGGCACGAAGACCAAGCATTGCATGCCGTCAATGTGGACGTTGTTTTATGAGGCATGACGTCCTCTTGCGCCACGAGCGGTCTGCACATTACACAATATCTGCATCAAGAAAGAACGTTCGCATTTCTTGCACACGTTGCGTTCACAAAAAGCTCAGATGTGACCGCACTCAACCTTGTCAAGCATGCGCTTCCGCAAACGCGACTTGTACCTTCAAGCGCGTCGGCTCTGACAGTGTAGACTTTGCCACTAACAAAGCTGATCTGCAAACCTTGACAGAGCATTCTGGCCAACCTGTACGCCTCGAAATTGCCACTACCTCATCGATCGCATCTGATATACTTACTCTATCCCCCACTTCCGATGCCGTTCATGAAAAGAACAGCTTCTGGCAAGATGATGGTGATCTAGAGCAACTTACTGCCGCTCCTCAGCCGCATCTACCGTTTTCCATCGACACGGTCTTAGGTAGCACCAACCGCTTACCCTCTATGCCTTCCACTATGGATGAGTATCCTCATTTGATGACTGATCACGGTACCTATTTCTCAACAGACGAGTCTATCTTTGGTACAACTTTGCTATCACCTAGCGACCATATGGACTTTCGAGCAAGTGCCTTGGACTGGCTTGGTATTCAGGTACCCAAGATGGCACATTCAAATCCTGCGCTATCCGAGACTTCTATTGGGATTCCAAGGTTTTCCTCCGATTCAAGTATACTTCCTCCATTAGAGCCACGTCACATCTCTCATGTGTGGCCATTCGATCAGGCCCAAGGATCGACATATCATGAACATCATCTGCCTCCCCTTCGCGCCGTTCTGCATGGGGCCGTTGATACCCAAATACAAGTTGGGAACAACATACTTGTGAAACTAGTACAATTGGTCTCCGAGCCTCGGCTTCCCTCCTACGACTCCTTGGAGCACGCACAACTCCTTTCCGTATACAGTCTCCTTCAGAGGCTTGTTGATGTCTATTTCTCCAGGTTTCACGCTATTCAGCCTGTTACCCATGTTCCAACTTGGTCCATGGCATCTTGTCCTAGTGTACTACTGGTAGCCATGGCCTGTATCGGTGCCATGTTATCAGACGATTCCTTCGAGGCTGATTTGTCAGGGTCATTGAGTTCTCTATGCATTCCGATGATGAACTGGTTGGTTAGTCGAGCAAAAGCCATCAAATACCGATTACACTGACTGGCTTTAGGGTGTCTCTGATAGTAACAACTACCGGGACATATTCTACCTCAATGCTCTGTGTCTTCACCAAATTTACTCTCTAGGTTCAGGATGTAGACAGCTCTACCAGAGTGCCGATCGATCTCGTGGTGTACTCATTGGTAGCTTACGAGGTATGGGATTACTTACTTCACACCTGAATCTAGAAGCCTCTTCGCCGGATTCGATATCTCCAGCCCCAATGGAAAGTTCGATCATTCACGGCGAGTGGCTGGCTTGGGTAGACCGCGAAAGAGAGAAGCGAACAACATGGGCATCGTTCGAATATGACTGCAGCCTTTGCACTTTAACAAGCCGTCGAGGAGCTGTGGATTTGGGCGAGCTGCCTCAAGATCTCCCATGCTCAGAGACCTTGTGGGATGCCCCCTCGAGTAGTGCTTGGGCTGCACTCCGTACACGACTGGGATCCAAAGCAATGGGCGCCAGGTGGTCTGAGGTGATCTCCACAGCGCTGAATGGTGAGCGACCAGTGGAGAATGCTTCCGCTTGGAGTAAGAGACTGTGTGCGCAGGTAATTGGCCGTCTCTTGTGGGATCTGAAGCAGTTGGAGACAATCTCGCTACGTAATTGTTTTGATCTACCCTCCCTGTGCACCGCCCAAGAGAAACCTAAGCTCTCTCTGTTGCTTGGACTGGACCATTTGTTTGAATCTTTGAGACAACCAGCAACAACCGCTGATCTCATATCCTACAAGTATGTTTTAGAAAGAAGTGTGGTTTGATCATGCTGATATATGTTAACAGCATCACTGGGTTGCTCTGCCACTATTCCCACTTATACTCTGCCAAGGACGTATTGGACTACACCTTGTTCATCGTTCGAAATACTCTTGAACGCAGCTCACGGTCTGATGAGAATGTGAAAAGAGCAGAGCAAAAGTTGCGAACAGTATTTACAACTGACCAGAAAGAATCCCGCCGCCTATTGTGGCACGCAGCACAAATTGTGGCTATTGCCAATGAATACCTGGTCTCCGCGCCGTGTGAGATTCTTCGACTGTTCATGGCTCACGTCTTCATTATCGCCTTCGCGAAGTATTTTCCCGAGCCCAAGAATGGCAGCTCACAGATATCGACCACTGCCCTCGATCGCTACCAAAGCGTGGAATCACATGCTATCAAGAATTGGGTTGAATTCGGTGGTCGAGTCAGTATTGGTACTGTACTAGACTTGAATTCTGAGAGTGCTGCTGTCGAGGTCAGTCAAGATGCGAAAGCCATCCTCCAGCGTCTACATTGCTGGGGCCTTGCCGAAAAATTCATTCGCATCCTTCACAGCTTTGCTTCTCGCGTATAAAAGTAATATTCTCTTTGCCCTGCTTAACGATAGTGGTCAAGGGCTCATTTTAAAAGATCGCCAGACAGTTAGGTGGACTACTCACTCCCCCAGGCATGTTCAGTGGTGAGCTTGTCACAAAGAAGTCCCATCTCTGCTCCTCGATACACCTCCGGCTCAGGTCTTCCAGGTCGAACATCTCTCCAACGGGCATTCCCCATCCTGCAATGAGGTATTCATGCATGAAGACACCTTCCACAGCAGTGCCATCGTCGCGGGAATAAGACTTCTTGGGAGGATACACCTCAAAAGAGATGGCGTCTCCAGCCACAGCTGCAAATCCTTGGTCCCATATCCATCTCAACATCTCCTCAGTTCCTTCAAGTCCTGCGTGTTGAGGAGCCGAGCTCTGGGCATACGCGAGTTTTGCCTCCGCACTCATCTCTCTATCCCATTCCCTGGTCAGGCCGATACGTACGAAAAGAATATCGCCTCGGCGGAAGGAGACGCATTGTTCTTGAGCCACCTTCAGAAGCACGCTCAAGGGAATAGCGTGATCCGAAAACGCCCTGTACTCAATGTTGTGGCGCCGCGCATACTCGAGGTAGTCCAGCAAAACACCTCGTCCGCATATACCTTCCTTCGCCCAAAAGTGCATTCCAATCCTGGTGTTGCTCCGATCAGTGATCTCTGCAGCTGTCACACCACCATAAAAGAGCCGTTGGTTTGGATCCTCTTCACTTGGGTGTGGCGCAGAGAAATGCCGCAGACCGTCCCACTGAGAGGATTGTTGGGGATTGAAAATGTACACATCGTCATACGCCATGCCGCCTAGGAGGGGAACTATGAGGTGCTGCGTTGGAGCTCGATTGAAGTTCGCAGTCTCCAACTTTGTTAGGTCCCAATTGAGCGACACGCGATGACCGTTCTTGATACAATCTTTCGCTGCTTGAGCAACAACGTCATCTGTCAAAATTAAAAGTCGTCCTAGACCTTCCTGCTCCGAGTCAGGAGGACTGTTCCAGACCTGACGTTTGTCGGGAAGAGCGTCGAAAGGGGTCTCATGTAACAATCTCAGGTTGTCGGCCATTTTTCCGTATGTCCATATATAACTTATCAAGCAAGCCTGGTCGTAGTGCCCAAATCGGTACTGAGATTCAGAAACTGGTATTGAATAAATATGACAATGAGACAGCAGCTCACAAAGCCAGCATATTGGGGATAGTCCCAACAGATCTGAAGACAGGTAATGGACACATGTCTAAAGGAAGGACGCAGCCGTGTGCACGAGTCGAGTTCTTCGGACTCCCCGCAGACTTCTCGGCAAAGATTCAGCCCCGCCCCCGCAGCGCGGGGAACAGGTGCAAGATCGGCACTAGGGCGAGAACAGGAGGTGTGCAGGTAAATCCATAGTTCGGCAACTACGATATTGGACTTGGAGAAACCATCCGATTCTCTCAGCACTCTGCCTGCCTGAAACTGGCATGTGGCCTTCGATCTGCCGCGCGATGGAACAAGGATGTTAATTCAAATATAGAATTTCAAGACTGAGTATTGCTACAGCTATTGAATAGACCTTTGAGTGAATGGTTGTACGTTCCTAGAGGCAGATGGAGATCCTCATGCCACTGAGCCGGTCTTCTCCTTGAAATTTCCTTTAGAGTCCTCCAGATGTACCACATCTGTCGCTTTGAGAAAATCGTCAAGTTCGTGCCTATGCGCATCCGAAACGTCGTTGATATGAACCGCAACGTCATCGCCAAACTTCGCAGAGATTTCTTCCAAAGATAGCCTGGCAGTCTCGGGAAAGTAAAAGTAGACAATCGGAATGAACACGATGCACCAACAGATGATGACCAGGTAGTATTTCCATCCCACATTGACTATACCAATTGGTGCAGTCTGCAGAAGGATAATAGTGCTGGCAAATTGTCCGAACAGAGAAAATCCCATTCCAATGGGGCGAATCTCGGTTGGAAAAATTTCAGACACGTACAGATACATGGTTGTATCGCACAGGGTCCTGCTGGGACATTAGTGATGTATGCAACAGTTCCACGGCGGACGTACCCTTGGAACGCGAGGTAAAGGAAGACGAAGAAGACACCGGCTGCATTGCCGGCTCGATTCCCAGTTCCAGCATATTGTGCGATACAGCCTGCGAAACCACTAGTCGTGACCAGGCACCCCATCAGGCCAACCATGAACATCCATCTTCGCGAATTCACTTTATCATGCATCCAAGCACCGAGAGGGTTGTATATTACTCCTGTAGAGATATATTTAGCAAGGACTCTGAGTCCAGTCTCCGCTCGCACTTACCTGCTGTTGTCAACCATAATGCGGACAGGAGAAGCGGCATCGAGCCTCTTTGTCCTAAGTTTGTATACAAAATGACCGAGTAGTTGTTCTACGCATCGTCAGCTGAGGTGTTCAATATCGAGCCGCATACATACAATGACCAGCGGGCCAGCAAACTCAGCCCCCCACTGAGTGAGGAATCCAATGATCATACGCTTCCTGTAGCTTTTCTTCTTGATTACCGCGGTCCAAGGAGTACACCCTATCGCCTCAAGTTTGGCAGCATCTAGCGCAATTTGCATCTTGACTTGGTAAAGTTCTTCTCTTGCTGCAAGATCATCTGGATCTTGTGGAGTGCTTCGAAGATGTTTCAGGACGTCCCAAGCCTCTTCAACCCTTCCTTTTTGTAATAACCATCGGGGTGAACGCGGGATCCAGATCGAAGTGACGAGAAGCACCAGGGGTGCAAAGCATTGCATGCATAAGGGAAAACGCCACGCAAATGAGGCGTTCGTCTCTGTGGCGAAGTAGCAAGCATAGCCAAGCCAACCTGATAGCATGTATCCAAAAACCAGAAAGATAGCATGATGTCCAACAAGCCATCCACGCTTGTCCGGGGGGGCCAGTTCGGACAGATACATCGGACAGGCTGTGACAAGGATACCTATACCCAGGCCAGAGATGACACGGCCTGCGTGGAACATGCTGTTTACGATGAGATGAGAGCCTGAGTATGCACAATAGGCTTACCCCAGATTTGCTGCTCCTCCTTGCAATGCACCACCAAGGAGTGATAGAAATGCACCAATTTGGATAGAGACCTTCCTGCCCAATGCCGTTGCGGCCCACATGATGAACAAGCTACCAACTGCACCACCCGCGCTGTAAACACCGTTCGCTGTGGCAATGGCATCTGTTGTCTTGGTGGCGTATCCAGGCTCGCCTTGTAAGGGCAAGTCAAAAAACTTATACCATCCAGGCTGCCCGATCGTACTTCCAATGACGGAAGAGCAATATCCATAGGTCTGTCATACGTGGTTAGAAACTGGGCCTGATGCAGTGATTCAATCGATATAGCAAGTACGCACAAGGGACCCAAATGCTACCGCCACCGTGACCAAGCGATTGTAGAGTGTTGTTCTGTTAGAATGTGACGCCATGTTGCGAGTATGCAACATATATTTGGTCTCAATGACTGAGCTCAGGCTGTCGAGTTTCGGCTGACATGCAACGTTTAGATATTCAAGTTGTGGAGCTCCGCACTTGCGTAACTTAATCCCTGCCCACCCCGCATGCTGTCTTTCCACTAGGTAATTTTATCGGATCATGCCACCAAATTAATGGGCGACGAAGGGAGTGTGCCACTAAGCTTTGCTATAGAAGCGCTAAAGTGGGGAGCTTACTCAAGTCAGCAAAGCCATGAGCGGCACGCTCCGAAGCCACAACACTTTCCCCAGATGCAGAGTGAACCCTTGCTTGCCGGCTCCCGAGATCGGGTCGAAGGCAGATTCTGTTATGCGAATGTCGGCTTGCTGGGTCTAGCGCAGCGTACTATAGGCAAAGATATTTTGCCATTCTCGAGGTATCGATCATAGACCCACTGGATGTCATTGTTGAGATAATACAAAGACGCTGTTGTCTGCATACTGCGTGTTTTCTTGGGCGTTTTGGGAAATCGTTCCGTATCAAGAATGCAGGTTGTTGCGGTAAGACCATTCTTGCAGAGCTCCAAGATGGAATGACCGCTTCGCGACACTTGATTCGCTGTCAGGAGGGCACAGGCTTGTAAATCTGCCACATCAGCCGCACGCGAGAGCTCTCTAGGATGAACGGGACGATCTTGTTACGGAAGCAAAAACAAAAGCATGAGCAGCCTTGTTCCAAGAGGTCGAGCTACTTTCAGACTGTCCAGCTCGTTTCGAGGTGCCGGGAAGTGCGGGGTACCTCTGGATCACGGAAAAAGCTTTTTACCAGATATGGGCAGCAATCTGGTACATGGTGAGATGATGGAAGAGAAAGCGTTTGTGAGTCGATTTGTGCAGTTTAGTCCTTCAGAGGGTGGAGACTACCTCTGCCGGAATGGTCCTGTTCCGCGTTTGCTTTTTCATTGTTCATTGCTCTTTTTGATTGACATCCTCTTCCCGGCAAGGTGATTGCTCATAACGAGCGAAATCTCCTATGGACCGACATCTTGCGCTTCTCACTCAGAATAGCAGCGACCGATGCACACTGACCGACATTCCTGATCTCAGTGGACGCGATGAGCCTTCTCTCCGAGCTTTTGGTACGTTAAGTGGCGACCGTTGGCTCTGTTTCAAGGCCACCAACTTTCAGGCCCCCAGAATCCTTGAGAGCTTGATAGGTAGCAGCACATATTCTGAGGTCTGCCTGCCGCACATTCAGGTTCTCGCTAGAGTACAGTGTCCTCTTGGCGATTTGAATACCTCAGGGGCGGAAGATGGAGTTGAGATTCTTTTCTGACCCTGGATTCCGTGCGTCGTGTGTAGCAATATCGGTAACCAGGGCATGGCGCACAACTACAGCAACTTTCTCTCGCGAGACACAGAATACCACCCTCTCGGGAACGTGCGATCCCCGATTCGCGATGTAGGTACGGTTCCACTGGGGGTACTTCACGATTCGCGAGACGCCAGTTTCGACACGACCTCATATCCCGGACGTGATATCACAGACCAGCATCACCCCGATGATGTACCCAGCGATACGAGGTCCAGATATCAAGCGCCTCATCTGCACGATTTCGAAGCTCAGAAAGGCTTTCCGACTGAAGTTGTAACGAACGTCCCAGCCGAACAACTTCGATTTAGGTTTCGAGACTGGCAATGGGAGTTTGGGGCATGCGCCTTCAGCGTAGGATGTCTTGCAACCATTGTGGGCGTCCTTGCAGCATACCAACACAGGTCACTTGCTAGCTGGACATTCGTTCTCGGTATCAGTGTTAACACGCTGATTGCTATTCTTTCCACCTTCTCAAGAACGGCATTGATGGTACCTGTTGCCTCATGCATCAGTCAGCTGAAGTGGATCCATCTCGTCGGAGGCTCACGCTCTTTGCAGGAGATGCAGGTTTTCGAAGATGCTAGTCGTGGTCCATGGGGTTCTTTAGAGCTCATCTGGAGGCTACATCTCAAGTCAAAGCTAGCCACGTGGGGCGCCTTGATTACGATCTTGACCCTGGCTATGGATCCTTTTGCCCAACAGCTAGTCTCTTACCCTTCGCGAGAGGTGTTAATCGGTGATGCAACATTCTACACAAGTCACATATACGATTCATCATATGGCGAGCCTCGACAATTGAGAGCAGCCTCAGGGAGGATTAGTAAGTTAGCGTGATTCTCCTCTTAATGGCATCGCAGCTGATCTCAAATAGCCTCGACAATGGGCCCGAAGATGCAGGGCGCTGTCCTGAATGGCCTTTACAATCTGACTACCGCGGTGCAGTTCGCTTGCCCGACAGGTAACTGTCGGTGGGACGACTTCTCCAGCCTTGCAGTTACCAGCACGTGTACAAATGTTACTTCCCTCACCAAAACTCTGTGCGAACGGAGTGGCAGTTCGTATTACTGTAACTATACAACACCTGCTGGATTCTTCATTACGTCCACCCGAAGTTCACGTTCTGGAGGCGGCTCCAGCACTAGTTTTAACGCCACAGCATTCAAACCAACCTCGTACAGCTACGGTCCAGTGGATGATCGTTCATCGCCCGTCAACAGCACCATAGCCAGGATTGCCATGGCCAACTTGGATGGCGACTTCAACATGGACAGGCCAGATGTCTCGGAATGCGACATGCGCTTGATGGCTCGAGTAACACGTAACCTTACAGTCACAAATGGCACATTTCATCCTGGCTTGTTCGAGGACATTGAACTCGAGGGAGTCCCAGGCAAATTCGATGACGAGCATAAAACATCAGGCGTTAAGCTCAGGGACTGGTATACCTTCAACATCACTGGAGATCATCCGTCCTATCCTGGCAATCGTTCCTTCAGTTACAACACAATCGACCTCGAAGGTGCCAAGAACCTTCTCTACAACATATTCACCGCCGACTCGGGTTCTGCAAGCGGCGGCTCGCAAGTCAACCCATACTACTGGCCTCTCATGAACTCTACAGACCAAGCTGGTGTAGTGGCATCGATTGCTCAAAGTATGACCTATGCGTTTGCCCATGCTCCAAGTGGGGAGACACTCAAAGGCCGAGCCCTTAGCTCTGAATTGTATATCTCGGTCCACTGGCTCTGGATCATCCTGCCCCTCACTGAGGTGGTCATGGGGTTGACGTTCCTGCTATGCACTTTGATACACACTCAACGCAATGGTGTTACGGCCTGGAAATCTTGTGGTATCGTGCCGTTGCTCACGGTCATGGTCGGCTGGGAGAACTCCCAGCTCGGAGCTGGTTCATGGAAAGAAATTGATGACAAATCTAAGCACATGCGTGGGCAGCTTGTGGTGAACGATGGGCAAGTGCTTGGCTTCCATAGAACGAAGTAGTCATAAGAGACTGGGTGAAAACGAGGTACTCCCCCACGCCCACGGCGCAATGTAAGAATGGATCTTGCCTCCAGCCAATGCACCTGCCCTTCAAGATCAATGTTGTTGACGAGATCAGGGAAGATTCTGTGACTTGAAAGACAACTTCGATGGCCGAGCCCACGATTTAAGACTGTCTGGGCAGGAGCGCTGTTCTCATTGATGATTGAAGTTCGGCTGCAGGCTACAGTTTTCTCGACCTTGAAAGTAGCTCGCGAATATCTAGGTGTGTCGCCTGTACACGCACCACGCCAAGATGAAGAGAAACAGCGACGTGTTGTTCAGTCGAGCTCGACTCTCTTTGATGTCTGAGAGGTCGCTTGCCATCCCATGATCGCGACGTCTTGGATGTGGCCTACTGATGATATTCCTTCCGCATTCTCGTCAAATAGGCAAATTGGCTTACGACAAACACGGCAGACCTTTTGTGGATGCACGCACTCTGACTTGACCCGCTTTTACGAGCCGCGGCACCGAATCAGTCGTGCGTGCTGCCATGTGGGCGGGATACCGAGATGCCGATGATCAACCAGAAGTGAAGTACCTAACTACAGCCACCTGAGCTGGATGATAACAGCTCACGCACATGTCTCTATCCGTATACAGCAGGAGTCTCGTTCGGCAGATCGGTGTAAAATGCATGTTTTGACAAAGTGGAACAAGCACGGACCGCAATTTTCGAATTTCGTAAGGCCCCCACTGATCCCTGATTCGTACCGGCATCTCCTCCCTTGGATGTTCAGTACAGAATGTCAGCGCTAGTCGAGGGGCAACAATTATACTATATGTTAGAGCCATCTCACTTGTCTCCGGCTGTAAGTGTCTAGAAGTGTGCAATTTCGCACCATGGATTCTCTGCTTGGATCGCCAGCTGTACTAGTGTCAGCTGGTGCTTGCTTTCTATGGATCTCCTGGAAACTGTTTTTGGAGCCTAGTATTCTGCCAGATTTGCCTATTGTTGGCCTCGACCGATCGCAATGGTTTGCGTGGCAGAAAGCGTATCGCAAAGCTTTCAATAGCTATCGTGAACTTTATGGGGAAGCTAACGAAAAGGTATGTTATCACAATATCTTTAAATCGACTAGAGACCTGTAAGCGCTCGTTTTGGTACATTTCTATGCCATCGCAAAGGTCGAAGTCAAATGTCAAGCATCAGAATGTCCACGATCCCTAGTATCGATTTGGGGAAAACTCACACGCTCTGGGTACTTTCGTGAACAGTGCTCTACCTTTTGCGTCTTCCTCTCAAGTTGTTTCTATCACCTGAAAACTTGCTTGGTCGTCAAACATCTATACTTACATTGTCCCTAGTACCTATCTCACGGGAAGGCATGCATCATGCCGGAACTGAACAACTTGCGGGTCGTGATTCCAGCCTCTCTGGGACAATGGATTGTAGACCAGCCAGACGATGTTCTGAGTTCGGCGATGCGGCAAAATGAGCTGCTCAAGACCAAGTACACGTTCCCGATTGCGAAAATGGCGGACCAACCTCATCATGCCCATGTCATCAAGACGGACCTCACGCGAAAATTGGGCTCACTCTCAGAAGAGATATGGACGGAGCTGGAGACAGCTTTGGATGAGCATTGGGGAACCGATACTGAGACTTGGAAGGAAGTCAACGTTTTCCAGACCATGATGCGCGTCGTGACAAGAACTTCGAACAGACTATTCGTTGGAGAGAAGCTATGTAAGTCTTGACACCATGACATGCGTATAGCGTGTGCTGACGATGAGACAGGCGCTAACGAAGAGTATCTGAATCTTTGCACCGCTTTTGCACAAGACGTGCCCGTATCAGGTATCTTCATCAGCCTGATACCCAGGCTGCTCCAGCCGATTCTTGCCCCTATTATCGCACTGCCGAATCGCTATCACAATTACAAAATAAGGCAACTACTGCGCCCGGAGATCGTGCGAAGGCTGCAGATCGCGGAGCGTGGCGACGACGATGCCCCCAATGACTTCCTTCAATGGTATCTCACATACGCGAGGAAATCTTTGGAGCCGGAAGAAAGCACACCGAAGTTTCTCTCAGACCGCATTGCCACTGTCAACTTTGCGGCAATCCACACTTCCACCTTCACCTCTGTGAATGCAATCTACGACATTGTCGGCTCCCCTGACATGGCGACAATTTTGGCTGACATCAGACAAGAAGTAGAGTCAGTCATGCCAGCGGTCGACGAGAAGTGGAGCAAATCCAGTTTACAGAGCATGGTCAAGACAGATGCCATCCTTCGCGAATCGATGCGGTACTCATCCTTCATGACGAGTGCCCTAGAGAAGATAGTGGTGGCCAAAGGAGGCATCACCATGCCTGACGGACTTCACATCAAACAAGGAAATATCGTTTCCATTCCTGCTATAATTATCCATCGCGACCCGAATAATTACCATGACCCGGATACCTTCGTTCCTCTTCGCTTCCTCCGGCCCACAGGGGAGAACAACCAGCAGAAAGAGGGCGAAGAACGCAGGATCCGGAGCACGAACACAGTGGACACCTCACTAACGTTCTTGTCCTTTGGACATGGCAAGCATGGCTGCCCAGGGCGCTTTTTCGCTGCCAACGAGATGAAACTTCTTCTGGCCTACATCGCGCTCAAGTACGATATTGAGCCGTTGAAGAGTCGGCCTGAGCCAATTGCATATGGGAGCACATTGACGCCTAATCCTAATGTATTGATAAAGATCAAAAGGAAGAAGTGATCAAATGTCTGGAGGTCCTATTAGTCAGCCCACGTGGCGCTGGCAGGTTTCAGGGTCACTGATGTGGTGAGCAGATAGTAGGGCTCATACATGTACGACGTTTCTCCTATCAACTATAAATCAATCTCCCGTGTGCTGTGATATTCATACATCATGTCATCGAGAAATGCTTGCAGGTCCCACTCGCTTGGACTTCTGCACTTCTGGACCTGCTTCTGAGCCTCTCTCAACCACTCGTCCCAGGCTCTGATTGGCGGGACATATTCTTTTCCCCGATTTGAACTTTTGGTCTCCCAGACCGCGGACCATATCGCCTGCGCAAGATGTACTGGACGGGGCACTTCGGTGGGGACGGAAGTTTCCAAGTCAAGATTGATATGCCACGACCAGCTCGCTGGCAAGACCGCGACGACCCAATAGATTACATTCAGTACCGTGTAAGTGATGATGAGGGCAATTTTCATAGTCCGTGTCGCATTGCCAAATAAAACTATTGAACAAACCAGTAAGATTCCCGGTGCAACATTACTCAAAGTACGGACGCGCCACGTTGTTAACAAGTATGGAACGTTCGACGGCTGAAGATAGATATAATTTGCTATCTCCACAGGACACTCCACTATGGTAAAGCTGTAATGTCGAGCCTTGATTACAATGGTGGTCGTTTCATCTGGTCTGTAGTCGCGAGGAAGCCTTTTTGGCAGAAAGGGAGTCCAGTAGAGTCCCAGGCACAGGATCGGTGTGCTGCAACTCAGTAGTAGCACCCCAGTGAGAGCTGCAGCATCCGCAAGAACAACTGCCGACAACGCCAGGCTGACAGACGCGGAAAAACCTGTCAATGATGTTATGTTGAGCGGCGAGAGAAGTCGTGGACGCAGAAAGGTTGACTGATCGTCGCGGACTTTGAGTCTGAGCATTCGAACAGATAAAGGGGTGCGTCAAGCGATTTGTTATGGACAATTCGTGCGAAGTAGTGCAGTCCTACTCGCTTGGCTCCCCTCTCGATATCTTGTACATGGAAGCCATTATCAGAAGGCAGGCACTTCGCTCGCGGTGCAAGCAGGCCTTGGGGTGCAGGGATCAATCGCGGGAGGAAACAAAACTTGGATATACACATTTGTTGACTAGCCGCGATGACATTATGTTCTCCCAGGAATGCGATTGCGTTGACGGCATCGAGACTCCAGTAGTCGCGCAATTTTAGAAAGGTGAGCATTGTGTCTGTTTATACAAGGCAGAAGGGCTAGCGGAGCATGGCTATATATAGTAATGGGTGTAAGCATCGGACACATCAGGCACCAGTGAGGCGCACTGTAGCGTGCTTGACCTCTGAGCTGACCTCAATTGAGTGCTCTTGTATCCTGTCAAAGAACTAAATCATAGAATCAGCAAGTTGGAGTAAAGAATCGATGGTCATGGCGAAGCCCCGAGTTCTCCAGACACTTCCAGAGTTTGCCTTGTAGGTGAACCTCTCCAAACACGTGTTGGGAGTATCATGATAGGACTCTACAGCGGGCAGACTCGTGCAAGGGCTCTTATTTCAGGCCAATAATGTGGCTACTTGCAGAGAGACAAGAAGAGTCGAAGAAAGGATATCTTTGGGGTATATAACAATATCAACACGACTGGACCACGCTCCCACTCCTACGACTCGAGCCAACTTCCCGCCGCCCAAGCAACGGCACAGCCCACAAGCGCTGCAGCACCAACAATCTGCTTCGACCAGCTCTGCTCCTCGTGCACCATGGCAGCGCCCTGTCGCTTTAAGCTCTCTACATGCTTCGCCTCCTCGACAACATGCTGTGCCTGCGGATGCGTGCTCAAGCTTTCATTGTGCCGCCTCTTTGCCTCGAGAATCATGCGCTCGATGGCCTCCAGCTCCTGTCTCCACTGCGTCTCATTCCTCTTCTCGCCCTCGACCTCGACGTTCTGCACATTGCCGAAAAAATCCATGACCAGCCTGTTCCTCGCCGCTTGCTCGCCGCCCTGGAATAGATCGTAGCGAATGCCCGGGTGCGAGTGGATCTTCTCCTCATCGTAGCTGTTGAACAGGTCGCCCATGGTGAGCTTAGAGGTGGGATCGCGGACTTGGGTCTCGAGGAATTCAAGGTTGTAGTATGTGTAGCGGTCAATGACGGCGACGCCGACGTCTTGGTCGGCGTGGTGCGAATACGACGACTGGTCGATTTCGGAGGAGCCCGTGGCGAGAATGTTGGGGGAGTAGAACTTGGAATACATGGTGTTGGCTTGGCAGGTGTCGATCATGAAGAGCATCTCGTGGTAGCTGGGGCTGTCAGTAGAGCACTTGTGAAGACGTTGAATTCTGAGTAGATGGATTGGCGTACCGCTTCTTTTCCCACATCTGGCCAAAGGCATCTGCCAGGTCGAAGGCGCTGATTTCCTCGGCGTCTTGGAACTTGAGAAACTCGTTGCCGCCATGGCCTGTCATGTACACGAGGATGTTGCTGCGCTCGTCCGTCATCAGCCTCTTGCTGCGCGGCGTGTCCTCGCCCCAGCGGTCCGTCATGAGGCGGATGAAGTTTTCCACCGTGACCTCGTACCCTCTGTAGTCCACTTCAATGTTGTCTCCGTACAGGTCGAGGGCGCGGTCAGCGTTGTTGAAGACGGCACCGGGAAAAGCGTTGCGCGGGTTGCAGGCCATGTCGTCCGGCAGCATGAGGATGATCTGCGAGTCTGGGATCCCCAAGCGCTTGACTGTGCGGTACAGCGAGAGGACATTTGCAAGGTGCCGGTAGTTAAACCAGAAGCGCGATGTCCCAACAAGCACCGCCCAGTTGGACGTGTGCTCACCGGCAACAAGGGGCGCTGTTGCTGTCGCCAGGAGCGGGAGGAAGACGTTGGACAGCTTCATAGTCGGTAGTTGGCGTGTCGTGAATAATCTACAGGCACTGTCGCAAGACGGACGCGCACCAGACAATCAATGTCCCTGCACTGCACAGCACTCGCGATGCACACTGAGGTCGAGCATTTGTCAGTCGCTGCAGGGCTGCCCGCAGGCGTACTAGTATCGGAGATAAGCCGGCTCAGCCGCTTATCACGTGTGGGGAAAGTTCATGGGCACTTACTAATTGCATCATTGGTTTGAGGCGCCTATCCGTATCTGCAGTTACCAGAGCACGCAATACGCATCCTTGCACTTGCCCTCTTAAGATGCGCGACTGACCTAAGAGTGCCACTGTTCGCCTTCAGACCTCCCCAAGCTGTCTGTCTCCGTCCCTCTCCAGGACCTACCCACCATGGCTCCGGACCGAGGATCGTCGCCGCACCCGTCCACCGACGACTACGAAAGAGCTGACGATGCTGGGCAACATGCGCCAATCCATGCCGGAGACCGCGACTACCTGGCCGAGCAGGCTGATCAGCCGCAAAACTTCACTTTGCGGGGTGTGCTTGTTGGCCTTGCTATCGGTGTAGTGATATGTTTTTCCAACATGTACTTCGGCCTGCAGACGGGCTGGGTGTCTGGCATGGCCATGCCTTCTGCCTTGATTGGATTCGCCTATTTCAAGGTCGTGGCGAGAACACTGAAGCTTCCATTCACGCCTGTAGAGAACGTCCTCGTGCAATCTGTTGCTGGCTCTGTGGGTACCATGCCCCTAGGATGTGGATTTGTTGGTGTCATTCCGGCCTTGAACTTCCTGCTGAAGCCCGAAGAGGGCGGACCACTGGATATAAGCCTGTGGAAATTGATTGTGTGGGCAGTTGGCATATGTTTTTTCGGTGTCGTCTTTGCAGTGCCTTTGCGACGAGAGATGATCATCAGGGAGAAGCTGAAGTTTCCTAGCGGGACGGCCACCGCCCTGCTGATCAAAGTGCTGCACGGCGAGAAGGACTCCCAGACCCCCGCACCGCAGCATGGCCGAGGTTCCAACGGAGAGCCAGATGAAGTACGAGGTCTGCTGCAGGATGATCACCCCGAATTTGAAGGTCAAAGACAAGAAGACGACTCAGACGACGATTGGAAGGCGAGGATCCGTCTTCTCGTCATCGCCTTTGGGGGCTCTGCCTTGTACACAGTCGCATCCTACTTTGTCCCCCAACTCCACGACATCCCTATCTTTGGACTTCCTCTCGCGACCAACTGGCTCTGGACCCTCAACCCATCACCCGCCTATGTTGGACAAGGCATCATCATGGGCCCTGCCACGACCCTCCACATGCTCCTCGGCGCCATCATCGGCTGGGGAGTCCTCTCGCCTCTCGCAAAGCACAAGGGCTGGGCTCCTGGACCCGTGTCAGACTGGACCAACGGCTCGAAAGGGTGGATTGTATGGATCTCGCTCGCCATTATGCTGGCAGACTCGCTGATTAGTCTCGGCTGGCTCGTCCTCCGCCCACTGATTGCACTCGTACGCTTCTACTATCCCACGGTCCGGGACACCATTCGCTCACACACTTGGCGCGAGCTTCTGACCCTCAACATCTCCCGCCAACAAGGCTACACCTCGCTCTCTGGCGACACAAGCACAAACCCCCTCACAGCCATCAAACAGCACCTCGACTCCGAGGGCGAACCCGATGCGCCCCCCGAGCACCTGGTCTCGAATCGCACCACCCTGATCGGCCTCGTGGGCTCTCTGATCCTCTGCATCGTCGCAGTCCACACCACCTTCCCAGGGCTGATTCCCTTCCGCCTGACGCTCCTCTCCCTCCTCCTAGCCCTTCTCCTCTCCATCATGGGCGTGCGCGCCCTTGGCGAAACCGACCTGAACCCCGTCTCAGGCATCTCCAAACTAACTCAACTCGTCTTCGCCCTCGTAACGCCCACCAGCGGCCCGGGCGCCAAAAATGCCGTCATCATCAACCTTGTCGCCGGCGCTGTGAGCGAGAGCGCGGCTCTGCAGGCCGGCGATCTGCTGCAGGACCTGAAGTGCGGGCATCTGATTGGCGCCGCCCCGAACGCACAATTCTGGGGCCAAATGATCGGGAGCGGCGTCGGTGCTGTATTGTCTGCAGTCGTATATAAATTGTACACCAATGTATACACCATTCCTGGGGGCCTTTTCGAAGTCCCCACGGGATACGTGTGGGTGTTCACCGCCAGGCTGGTCACTGGCAAGGGGCTGCCGCCCATGGTGGGCGAGTGGGCAAGTGGCGCCGCGGTGATATTCGCCGTGGGCACGATGATCAGGGTGTGGGGCACGAATCGCAAGCAGCGAGGGTTGAGCGGGTGGTGGATTGATTTCGTGCCTGGTGGAATCGCAGTCGCCGTTGGTAAGTACTCCCCCGTCCGCAAAACCCGAGCACCGGCTAATCTTACAGGCATGTACAACACGCCGTCGTTCACACTGGCGCGCACGGTGGGCGGGCTTGTCAGCTTGTGGTGGAGGAGATGGAAGGGCAAGAGCGAGACGCCTATCATCGTACTGGCGAGTGGTTTGATCTTGGGTGAAGGGCTGTTCAGCATTGTCAACTTACTCTTGGCAAGCTTGAGTGTGCCGCATTTGTAAGTAAGTACATATATATAACACAATTTAGCGAAGCAAATTTTGCGAGATGAAGATACTGTCCTGAGAGGGGTGTGGACTTTACAGAGAGCCATGAATTCAGATGAAGCTGTCACGCGCCATTGCCTCGTTTATCAAGATTTCGGCGAATGGCTCGGTAAGTCATTTACTGATCTCGGCACCCAGTGAGAATCAGGGCTGTAAGGCAGCAAGTGTAAGAAGTCCACTTCTCACCTTCTTTGTATCTACACAAGTTGGGTCTCTGAAAGCTTAGCATTCCACAACCTTGTACTGGAAATGCAAAGACGGGTTCTGTTACGCAGTATTCGCATCCATTACTAAAGGCATTCCAACGAGGCTCACATATATCATCTCTTCACAGTCTGGAACTCCTTGTAGAATTTACTCATATATTCGTAATAGTTGTGGTAATGCTTATGGCGGCATGATATATACCTTTACCCCTCGAGCTCACCATTTCTGCTAGAAGCCTCATCTCAACCCTGACGCCTTTCGAAGAATGCTATCGTTATAAGAAGCCGAACGCCGTAGTATGCATGCTACCCAGAGAAATGCAGCGTTCTGATAAAAGCTCTGCTAAAAGCATTCGCATGTTCGTTCGCCATCGCAGGCGGAGTGTCGTGAGATGAAATTAAGATGCGAAAGAGCCCGGGAAAGACATCGAGTCTGGGTGGGAACCCCCTACCGCACCTCCATATGCCGTTTCCTTGAAGCCGGCTGGGACTGACCATCCGTGGACGGCACAGGCACGCATATACGCATCGACAGCCTCACCAACTCCGTAGTCGGCTCGCACTCCAGACTCCAAACGTGCCGGTTTTGGATCGAGGCTTGTGATAGCCATGCGTACTTGAACCAGAACAGACTCGATCGAGGAGGCGGCGCTCCAGCCGTCGTTGGTCAAGAGCTCCATGCACATTGCACCTCCTGCCGTTACATGGCCACCACCTCCGGCTGCGAAGCTGAGGAATCGCGGCCGGATGACTCTCACGAACGGAGGAGCCATAGGATACTCTTTGCCGAATCGAAGTTCCAAGACAACACTACTGAGGTTGCGTTTCTTCATGTCTTGAGCCAGCGGCAATTTTGCGTCGAATGAATGCAACTCCACAATCCATTGATATATGTTTTCCATCTTCTCCTCGTCGATATGCCATCCAAGCTCGTGCAGTGGCTGCTCGTTCTGAGTCTTGATGAGAGCCCTGAAGTCGCGCATCAGCCCCATCGTCGCACTTGGGGAAGCCCAACATGGTTGCTGCAGCATGGGTAGTTTACTGTAGTCCAGTGTTCCAGGTACATAGTCCGTGAGGTTGTGGATTTGCTTGCGCTTGCCGTTTGTGGTCGAACTAGGGGTTGGAAGCGCAATGACTTGGTCATCATCTGGCGATATGTATTCAAGGATGGCGCGATCCTCTTCGAGCGTCGCGACACTTGCAGTATCGTCATCATCTTCGACTTCGATGGCGTCATACTTGCTTGTTCCTTGCGCTTTACGTTTCTTGTGCGGCTGTGATTTGTTCAGTACACGCGCAGTTACGGTGGAGAGGGCATCACCTACTGCCGTGGTAAGAGCTTTGGGCCGCCTGGAGCCTGCGACCGCGTGTACCGGTATCATAAGCTTTCCATCGCTACCATTCGGAGTCATGGAGGGATCTTGCTCGAGTACATCCAATGGCATTGAGCCCTTGTCTGACGAGGGATTTGGTCCTGTGTGATAAGAGTTCTGCGTCCCTTCACTGCTAATGAAGAGATAGCGGGTCTGGATCCAATCCAGCTGCGCGACCACAAGATGGGGAGATCGGCTTACGAACTCGTTCGGCGCATTGCAGATTTCGTTAAGTGCGAGGGCTTGTTGAACATTGAGCTCGCTGTTCGACCAAGTGCTACCGGTAGACCCATAACCCGAGTACCCTATACTTGTGTGCACATCTAAGGAGTGATACACACCATTACCAAACGCACGGCCATTTAGGGTCTCATTGAAGTGTAAGCCTTCGCGGATGATGCTGTGCCAATTGTGCAAAGGACTCCCGTGCCACGCGAAAAGGGTCGGATACCGCAGATGAAGCCTGTCTGTCACACTGCGCACCGACTGTACAAAGCGACGCTCCTTATCCGGAGCACCCATAGCAAATCTAAATTGATGCCAGTTGGACATTCCATATAAGCGATCTTCGGCCTTGCGACCCAAGGCGACATCGCCCTCCGTATCCACTTGAACAATACATGCTCGATTCGATGCAATGATCCAGCGCAATAAGCCCAACGCTGCAGGAGACAAGCGATCTATCCAAGAGCTGAGCGATGATTGTGCTGAGCGAAGCAGATACTGCTTCATGACTTTCACAGGGGGAAGCAGATCGAGAAGGAGGCAGATGACCTGTCGCTTATTCTCGTCTGTGAGTTCATCGAAGTTCTGGTTGTAGATCTGGAACTTTGCAGGACGTAATTCGTCTGGTTTGCGAGGGACAGGACCTGGCTTTGGCGCAGATGTGCTTCCCCCAGATTGTCCAGCCATAGCAGTCCCAGGAACACGGCCTTGACTCTGCACAGCGTCCGCTGTCACAGCAGGCTCCAGTGGTTCCGAAATTTTGATGGTAGGATAGTAAGTCGTTTCCAGGACCCGACAGTGCCAGGGCTTATTTGGATCATCATTGAAACGGAACGTAATCCATTCGTTGGCCCGAACCGGACATGGCTTGCCTTTGTCCTCGAACATGATCTCTCGGCCGCCAGCGTTGATTCTCGCTTCCATGGGTGCGATGTCAGAGCTCCCTGCAGGCTTCTTCGAGGCTGGCGCTTCTGGCTGGTTGTGCCGACCCATGAACCCACCCATGTGCCCATAGTATTGGTTGAGAGGGTAGTCTCCTTCGTAGGAGCAAGCTGGAGGGACCATCAGGGCGAGACCCGATGGGAATGTCTTTAACCGGGTTGCGCGAGCGCTTCTGTAGCAGAAGCTGATTAGCAGGTCTACTACTTTTGGTTGTGAGAGAACCTCATGCTCGATGCTTGGTCCAAAGCCCAATGACATGTATTGGTACAGACAAAGCGGGTTATCGCAGACGTAGGGCTTAATAGCCTGGAGGTCATCGGTCATCTTGCTGAAACAAATGAGGCAAAACTCTGTGCAGCGAACAAAATGCCTAAGACCGAACTGCATGGCAATGACGGGTAAGGAATGTTCTTGGCCGCTCGATTGCAGGATATGATCAGCTGTGACGAGGGGAGAGTATGAAGCATTGATGACTTCAGGAGTGTGGTACTTGTCGTCCAGAGCTTCGGTCTGTCTGCTCATGGGTTGCAGCACCTGATCACCGAAGAACATTTCTGCGCCATTCCAATCCATCCCGCCATATCGGAATTTGAGGAGCATGGGAAAGCGTTGCGCGAAGAGCTCGTTGAGAGGTCGTGAGATGAACGAGTGGCGGAATCCCTGATGTGCCGGTACTTGCTGTTGAGAAGCAGTCTGCTGAGATTCTTCCTGGCGCTGCTCGTCCTCTTTACTCAGGACTGTGAAGGCTTGAACAGCCTCCGATATCGTTGGCTTGTACGATTTACAGATGCCAATCCGCATCCCAAACTTTGTCTGCGATCTGCTGGAGTCACACGACTGATACTCTTCCACGGTTATGTATCCAGCTGGATAGTGGCACAACATGACCAGGTACTCCTTGGGTTCCACCTGCCAAGCTTGCATCGCCTCTGCTGAAATGCCGAGCTTCGACATACGGACAGAGATGCTAACGTAACATCCCAGGCCGTCCATCAGACCGCCAAGGTAACCTACCTTGAAGCCAATGCTCTTCGCTGCCTGAAAATCGCGGCGGATACGTTGCCTGAATTCAGCGGTAGGGTTGGCATGGGCGCCCGCAGCCAGAGCGTGCTGACCAACGACAAAGGACCTCGAGGTGAAGTCTTCGTCTCCGGGGAAGTACTCTTCATCAAAGTCGTCGTCATCGTCTGAGCCATCCTCAAGATCATCGAGGTTCTGTGAGTTCATCATATGCCTATCTCCATCATTATCAGTCGACTCAAGTTTACGAGAAACCAGCTCGAGGATCTGATGCACTGTCTTGCCGCGGGCAGATATATCCGCCAAGATACTCGCTACACTGGCGGAAGCGTTGTCAGGGCCGAAGATCATACAGTCGTGGCTTGACGGATATTCCGATAATTCTGAACGTATGTGTTAGCTAAGTGGCTGCTTGTTCGTTTTTTCCAAACAGGAGCCGGTGGAAATTGATCGAAAGCTACGTACCTGGTATCAAAGCGGAAACCTTGATCTCGTCGCCCTCAGCAATGCATGCGAAGGTGAACTCGCCATCGTCGTCGCCAGGACATACATTGGATATGCCAGCGATGAGGGTGCCAGCCGCAGCAGCAGCCAAATCTGCCACATACTGCTTGCGAGGCATGTTGAGTAGTAACGAGGGTCGTCGTTGTGGCCAAGGAGCAAGGACGGTTGAGTTGATCGAGTGGCCGCCGAAGTTGAGGAAGTAGGTGAGGAAGGCTCCTAGCTCCAGAGGATAATATCTTGCTAGGCGAAACGGGAGTACATATAACGTCCCATGGAACTCACAGTGAAACCACTGTCGCAAAACGAGTGAAGGGTACCTCTAAGCGCTCCAGCTGTGATGATGAATGAACTGTACAGCGAGAGTGGAGTGAAACAAAAGAGCAAGCGACAAAGGCAGTGCCTGAAAAGACAGGAAACATACAGGCGAGAACTTGGCGGAAGGGAGTGCTTTTGTACGATTGCGCCCCGAAAGGTTGCCGGCCTCATATCTGAGTGAAGTAATAGTCAAAGGGCCCATGCAGGGCCAGCGCCAGGCAGCAGAGCGCCGTCATACTAGCGCTTCCCTTCTGGGACCCCGCACCTGCTTGCTACGGCTTGTAGCGGGGTGTCACCAGTGAGGGCGCAATTGACTGCAAGCACATGCCATCGTCACCAGAACATGGTGTACCGCACGTAACCATAATGGTAAGTTGCCAACGAGAAGTCATGTCGAACTGCGCCGTGACTCGCGCCAGTCCAGCTCCGGCGCGTCTAGCAGCCCCTCCCCCACTTAACCCTGCGGCTGCGGGCGCTCCTCCGGGTAGCTAGACGCTCTCGCTTCCAACTGGAGCCTCATCTCCAGGCACGCTACCCACTCTCTCCGTCCTAACTCCGCCTTCCCGCCAGCCATGGCCGTTGCAGAAGACCAGGCGGTACCCAAGTCGAGCCATGTGTCTGACGCAGCACTGGCACCGTTCCTCAAGTCGAGCTTCGACCCCGCCGAGTACCTCAATGAGACCCTGCCTTCATTGTCGCTGAGCGGGCGCGCAGCCAAGGGCACCTCGGCCTCACTGGCAGACCTGTCCTCCCAGACACAGGACCTCCTATCACAGCTCAATGCGCAGACGACGCGATTATCGGCCATCCTCACACAACTGACCGACGACATACTGAGGAGCGGGGGGCGGCTGGCCTACGAAGTCGAGGTCTTGCGCGGAGAGACGATAGGGCTCACAGATGTGCTGAAAGACGGGCTGAAAGACGACATCAGCAAGTTCGTACCGGGCGGACTCTCCTTGGACACAGAGCCTCCAGCCACCGAGCTCAGCAGGCGACCCTCAGCCGTCCAACCCAAAGACGAACCAACTACAGAGACACCACAAGACCCCTCGCAGCAACAACCCCCACCCGCCGACCCAACGCCCGACTACATCACCTCCCTCCGCACCCTCACCACCGTGCGCGCGCGCCTCGAAAACGTAATCAAAGTCTTCGGCGAAGCCATGCATTGGACGATCCCACCCTCAGATATCTCCCTCGGCTCCTCGCTCATCAGCGTGTCGGCGCCCGAACCAGGGAGCGACAACGCCTCGCTGGAGCAGCGCGGCAAGGAATTCGCGTCTGCGTTACGGTCCGAGATTGCAGACCTGATCACCGGCGATCCAGAGGAAGGTCCCGCAAAGGCAGAGGCTAGAATCCAGGCGCTGCGCGATCTGGCGATCGTGTGGAAAGGCACCGCGGAGGAGAAGGCGCGGACAAGGTTTGTAGAGGGGCTGGCGAAGCTGGCGGAAGAGAAGCAGAGAGAGGCGGAGAAGGAGAGGGAGAGGACTAAAGGCAGGGGAGCGCGCAGTGCGAGTATAGCGAAGCCCCAGCAGCCGCCGGCGAAGGAGGCGGGGAGAGGAGGGTTCTTGGAGAACCTCAGTAGGATACGAGGGTTTGTTGAGTAGCGTATCGAAGATGTGGGGGAGCATATGCTCATACTTCAATGCACCCATTATCACGTACGCACGCACAGTTTCCAGCAGCAAGTTTGTGTCACGGCTCTATTTCTCCCAGCTTCCGCTTCTACTCGGTCTCAGTTGGCTGTATTGGCATCTCCAAGAGCCAGCCTTGACAGGCGGCTGCCATTGAAGCTACCTCAAGCCGCAAAGAGGCCAAGGATACAACTCACTGAAGACCGAGCCCGCATTGGATCCAACTCCAGACCTAATACAACAAACTCCTAATGCCTCGGGGTATCATAACAGCGAAAGAACTCCGTCCCAATGCCAGTCCCAGTCATATCAATACGTGGGCATGCTTTCGATTGCCGATCTCGCACGTGACGCCTGTGCCTCAAATGCCACAATCTGCTTCTCGCAGGCCTGTCGAAGCTTCTCTTCGCCCCTCTTCGCATTGTACAGAACCCACTGCTCCACTGTCATGTCTTTCTCTGCTTTAGTAAGACCGTTGAGCACAGCAGCCTGGAGATCCTCGGGCGTAGCTCCATCCGGTACAATAGCATCAAGACCCGCGTCGATTACGATGTCGTTGATAAGTGATTTGAGCTCTTCTGTGTTGCCGAAAAATGCGTCGATATCGATGGGTTCCCAGGTCTGTGCCGGGCCTGCATCCTCCGGAGTCATCGCTGTCGCCCTTGTTGGCGTCTTCTTTGGGGTGCCAATGAGTATCGAGGCGGGGAGGCTGGAGACGTCGGCTTCGGCATCCACAAGCTCAGGCTCTGCGGCCTCATCTTCTGCAAGTTCAGGCTGTGCGGGCTCTGGATCTGCCACCTCTACAGGTGCTGGCCTGGGTGTGCCAGCTAGCAGAGAATCAGGGAAGCTGGAGACGCTGCTGTGTCTTGTGCGCTTGGGCGAAGTTTCAACAGCCTCGACATCTTCGACCTCCTCGCTGGATCGCTTCTTGCCTCGTGTAGTCGCGGTGCTGCTAGCAGTCGAGACCCGCTTAGCTTTAGGCGCAGCCTTCTTGGCTTTGGCTCTCGCCTTGGGCTTTGGTGCTGGCGCAGGAATTACTACCGGCTTCGGCTCAGGCTCCGGTTCAGGCTCCGGCTCAAACACAGGCTCTGGCTCAAGTATAGGCTCAGGTTCAGGTGTAGGCTCGTGTTCAATATCATCCTTGGTGTCGTCAATCTGCTCTACGACCTTCTTCCTGCCACGTTTAGGCTTTTCGACCACGCTGTCGATTGTGTCGTCGATTTGTGTACTGGCACGCGCTTTCCGACCACGAGTAGGCTTCTCTACGGTGCTGATGATTGAATCGTCCACCTGGGTGCTTGCGCGCTTCCTCCCACGTGTAGTCTTGGGCTTGACTTCCTTGACTTCCTCGATAGTGGGTTCAGTTTCATCAGTCGCATACTTCTTGCCGCGGGTTGACTTCTCCACCACCACGCTCACGATCGAGTCGTCAATCTCACTGTTGCGCTTCTTACCGCGTGTGGGCTTCGCAGCTGTGCTGGCAGTGGAGGCGCGTGAAGATGATCTCTTACCCTTCTTTGTGACAGCCTTTTGTGCGGGGTGGTAGAGCTCTTTCAGAGCAAAGAACAAGCATTCCGATTCACGGCGTCGGTGCTCTTCCATTGGATCGTCGCCGATATCCCAGGCGTCCAGAGACAAGGAACAGTACGCGCAGGTGGTGCCATCGGGGTATTCGAATGTGGGATCGTAGTACCAGCCAGCTTCGACCAGCTACCATCACGTCAGCTGCGACCCAAACTCAGCGCACAACGCAGACTCACCTGTTCAATGCTAGGGTAGCCCTCGCTGCTGTCGAGAGGCCATCCAGCGCCGAAAGTGTCGCGACGCGCTTGCATCATTGCGTCTGAAATGGGATCATCTTCGCTTCTGCCCGGATCTCCGCTCCGTAGGCGAATGCATGTGACGACAGCAAAGCCACAGCTGGGAGAGTGCGTCAGGTGCTCATATGCGGGCACGTCGTTCTCCTCCCAGCCGTCGAGCTGGCAATGGCATGAGAAGCATTGCACATTGTCCGGGCTTGCTGCCGTGGGCTTCCAAACGAAGCCAGCAAAAGCTAGATCGTGCGCAGATGGAAGCGCCAATGGCCAGGCATTTTTCGACTTCGAGGGCGCCTTCTTCGACTTTGTGGACGTTCGTCTGGACTTGGAAGTGACGGGAGCTGAAAAGGTGTCTAAGCGCGCCTGCAGGGACGCGAGGGAGGCCTCCATGGCTCGCAGAGGCAGGTATGGGCGTTAGGACAAGTGGCTGCTGGGATTTTTGGAATTGTCAAGGAGCGCGCGCTACGATGGCTCTTCGTCCCAGTGCGTTATTGCCGTGCCCAAGCTCGAGTGTTGTGTGCGCTGGGAGCAGCGCAGTGGGGAAGTTGCGGTTGTTGGGGAGGGCGGCCGCGATGTAAACACGAACACGCACGTCCAAACACGCCCGTCTGCGTCCCCGATCTTTTTAGCCTGCTTACGTCACCCCCAGCTGTCTGCGCTCCCAACAGTCTCAGGCTTCAACCCTGCACCAGCTATGTATCAATTCCGCCCATTTGTACGGACAGCGTGGTGCAGGAAACCCCTGCTGCTGCCTGGCCGCCGCTTCATCGCATCGCAGCAAGCCCAGCAAGTCAATCCCGACCGAGAGTCGCAGTCGCAGTCGCTCCCTGCAGGATGGGAGGACCAGGAACCCACCCTCTCCGACTTCTCGGAGCTGCCGCATAAAGACTTTGGGAAGAACCAGTTGATCCAGACGAACGAGGAGTTCAAGCGCTCGCTACGAGGCATATTGCGCCAGTTCCCTCCTGTCACCTATGCATTCGCATACGGATCCGGCGTCTTCCCTCAGTCTGCTTCGACAGCATCGCTCACGACCGAATCGCCGCACCCGAACCCTCCCGAAGCCATTCTGAAATGGCAGAAAGGCGGCGGCAAGATGATTGACTTCATCTTGACACCACGGTACTCGCAACATTTCCACTCGCTCAACCTGCGCGAGCATCGAGACCACTACTCGTTCCTGGGGTCGCTGGGCTCGGGCGTTGTGAGCCATGTTCAGGACCGCTACGGGGCGGGAGTATACTTCAACCCATACATCACCGTCAACGGCACCATGATCAAGTATGGTGTCGTCAACTTCGAGACCCTCTTGCGCGACCTGACCGAATGGGATACGCTGTACCTTGCTGGTCGTCTGCACAAGCCGTGTAAAATCCTCCACGAGGAGCCAAACATTCGTCTCGCAAATCAGCGCAACTTGTTGTCCGCTGTTCGATGCGCTCTCTTGCTTCTACCTCCCACTTTCACCGAGAAGCAGCTGTACTCCACGATTACAGGTCTGAGCTACCAGGGCGACCCACGCATGCAATACGGCACCGAGAACCCAAAGAAGATCGACAACATTGTCACACACCAGATCCGTAATTTCAGACTGCTGTACCATGATTTGCTTGTATCGTTGCCAAACATCATGTATGCCGACTGGTCCGCTGTGAACAAGCCGGACTGGATGGACGACACCAAGTTGGACTTGAAGCTTTCGCAAGACATGAGCCCAGAGCGACGTGCGAATATGGTCCGACGTTTGCCCAAGAAGTTCCGTGAGAAGATTTACTTCCTGTACCGGGGCAAGTTCGGTATCTCTGGGAGCGAGTACCAGGAAATGCTGGAAGCGAGCAGGGACGAAGACGCAAAGGGCGGCGTTGTGAAGCAAGTCGGCAGCGCTTTCGACAAGCGGATAGCAGCCGAAACCGATCTGCCTGTCATGGTTGGAAAGGCAGTCAACCAAACCGTCAAATGGCCATCCACTGTGCAGAGCTTGAAGGGCCCTCTCACAGCAGGACCACAAAGGGCTTGGAAATACCTTCAAGAAAAGCGCCAAAAGGGTAAGATGAAGTAAGGGCGTACGGCAATATGTTTGTAGCGCATGTAAACCAGCCCTTCTACGGCAATTTCTCATTTGTATTACCACAAATCGCATGCAAGCAAGCGAGCGTCATCATAGACTTGTATCAGGCTCACATGCAGCCGCCGTCTGCAGTATGCGGGTCAGGCTTGGATGAAAAAAAAGTTGAGCGAGACTTATAGTTTGCTACTTAAACCTGAAAGGTTACAAAAGATACAAGAATATCAACATCCCATTAACTCCCTTGGTCCTCACACGTTCCTTTGCCATCACCTTCCAAGTCATCTGCTGTGCCTCCAATCGATTCCAGCCCCCGCCATTGATATCTCTCTGGCAGCTATGCTTGTCGGATAGCCGTGGCCAGTGGTTGGTAGTAGCAGGCGTTCTCGAAGCAGCCTTAAGCCAGTCCTTACCTCAGATCAGCCTGTCACTCAGTATGGTTGTTGAGATTGCCTACTAAAACATTAGGTCAACGGCCCCACATGCAGCAAGATGCTTGCATGCTCCATTCGAAGATGGATCCCCTCCGCTGACAATCCCAAGCAACCAAGGTCCACCCACCCACCCTACCACTCACCTCCCCAGGTTGCCAGCAATCATGGCGCTCTGGCTCTTGTACTGAGCAAGCCTGAAGGCTGTCGCCGGTTCGGTGTTATCGGTTCCCTGGTGGATGCATCCGGAATTCGATGATACCGAACGCTTACTAGACCTCGTCAGCTTCTGTAACAATGTCAAAGCGACGCATCACAAGCTTCCTTCATCTTCCTGACCTCCTCATCAGCCAGCTTCCGAGCCACGCTCTCTGACTTCAATTGTTTCCGGAAGCCTGTCATCGACATGCCCTCGGCCTCAGCCATTGCTCTGAGTTTCTCTTTCTTCCTTTGATTTTTCGAAAGTTCTTTTTCCGGATTCGCAAGGTTCTCTTGGATCATGGCCTTGAACTTGGCAGCGAAAGCGAAGGGCTTTGAGATTTCTTTTCCCTTACCCGTCTCATGAGGCTTTTTCCCAGCCTGCGCATCGAGGTCGGACTTGCGATTCTGTCCAGATGCTGTGCTAGCCTTGATGGACTGAGAAGTCCGGTTAGTTTTCTGCTCTGAAGCCTTACATTCCTTCTTCTGAGCTTCCGTGGAGCCTCTAACGACATCGCTGTACTTCAACCGCGCATCCGCTGTGACTGGACCGCTGCTCTGTATAGGCGTACTCGCTGTTGATTCCAAGCGAGCCGCTGGCTTTGCGTCAGCCGGCTGCTCCACCGAGACATTGAATCTGTTCCGGCTAGGAAGATTGACTTCAAAGAAAGAAGACATTGTTTAGAGAAGTAAAGAACCACCCAAACAAGGTGTGGTCGGAGCGACCTTATTTAAAAGGTCGAATTTCTAATTGCTGGAAGGTCAGCCGGAGCTGTCCTTCACTCGAATCAAAAATTGAGGTGTGTTAGTTCGGAGGAGACGCGCCGTAGCACGCCCGCTGGTCGAAATGGTTGGATACGATGCTAGGGCTTTGACCGCGAGCGGTTGTGACCTTTGCAAAGGAGCTTGATGCTAGGCTTGTAAACAGTATGGAGGCTGTTGCAAGCCGCCGCAAGTGGTGAAGAAAGGAAGGTCATCTGAAATCAGCAATATGTATGTTCCCAGTAGGGACCGTGCTCAGCACCTGACTGGCAACTGCGATGACGCAGGAGTAAAGGTGAAGGTGAGAGTGATCACGAACCATACGATGCTGAGTAGACTTTCCAACATAACCACTTAGATATATCCATTTTCTCACGTTTTGAGAATCGCCTATAGGTCTCTTGCATTTATGCCATGCATCCCATCGGAACTGATGAGCTACAAATTAATAGTGGCTAGCAATGAAATATAGTTGTCTTCGCTTCATACAAGCTGATGTACCCTGACACTTGACACATATAACAACTTACGTCAACTTAAATGGAAAAATCCAGCTCTTGTGGAAAATTCAAGTAGCACGTGGCCAAAAGCTGACAGATCTGATGGAGTGTGTAGTCATCTGAAAAGGTGTACACCTGCTTTGATCACACCGGGCGACTTAGAAGCACCGCGTAACATTGCCATCCAACTCTCCTGAAACGTATGAAGTTCCACTCGAGATTGGCATGCGCTTTCGTTATCGTGGCTTTATCTGTTCTTCCGGCCAAACTTTGATAGTCCTCTACACCGTGGGGCGTTTTCTCACTTTAGCATCCTAATCGGGTAACCCCACTTCAAGCATCCTCCTCCAGAACGCTAAATCAGTAGCGTCGAGACTTGATGTCTCTTCCTCACTTGAATGCCGCGATCTGGGATTCCGCACTCTAGAGCTGGGAATTCTCTATCGTAATAGCTTGGACAAATCGAAAGACTGCATCCAAGTCTCCCGCTTAAAATCATGGATTTCAATCGCACCGGTTGCACCAAATCTCCTCGCTTCACATTTGTCCAGCTCACACCATGACGTCTCGCGATGGATACAACTGGACACCTGCAACAGGTCTGACAGCCGGAGTACCTTCTATCGGCGTCATTCATCCTCCCACGAACATCTCTAGCTCTGAAGTTCTCTACGATGTCATTGTCGTCGGTGCGGGCTACTGCGGTCTGACAGCCGCGCGCAATGCCGCGGCCGAGGGACTAAAGGTCCTGTTACTGGAAGGCCGTGATCGAATTGGAGGCCGCTCTTGGTCATCAAACATTGATGGCTACCCCTTCGAAATGGGTGGCACATGGGTGCATTGGGGCCAGTCGAACACGTGGAGAGAGATGACCCGGTACCAGATGACGAGCGAGGTGGAGCGGTCGTTCGACTTCTCCTACGGCGTCAATCACTACGAGTTGAATATGGGTGAGAAGGGGTACACCATGAGCCATGAGAAAGAGGTTTGTCCATCTCCAACAACGGACCGCGATCGTGGTCACTAAAGTTTAACCAGGACGAGCTCCTTATCTCTGCTTTGAACAAGTTCACCAACATCGACGGTGTCTACGGGCGAAACACCATTCCCCTTCCCTACAGCCCCTTCCACACCGCCGCTGCCCGCGATCTCGACAACCTGTCCGCGCAGGACCGCATCAATTCCATCACCCCGTCCCTCTCTCCTCAAGAGCGTGCGGCACTGGAATCCTTCGTGCTGCTGTGCAGCGGCGCCACGCTGGCCACTATGTCGTTTCATGAGTTCCTGCACTGGTGGGCCATGTGCGGGTACACCTACGCGGGATGCATCGACATGCTGATCAGCTGGAAGTTCAAGCGCGGGCAGTCTTCCTTCGCCATCCGCTTCTTCACCGAAGCTCTTGCGACCAAACGGCTCAGCTACGCCTTCAACACCCCCGTCGCTCACATCCACGACACTGGCGCCTCTGTCGAAGTCACAACGCGTGCAGGTGTCTGCTACCGCGCCGCTCGCCTCATCTCCACCCTGCCCCTCAACGTGCTCGGCGACGTATCGTTCGATCCGCCGCTGAGCCCTGGCAAGCGCGCAGCCATCGCTACAGGACACGTCAACCAGTGCGTCAAAGTGCACGCCGAGATCTCGAACAAGCACTTGCGCTCCTGGACGGGCGTCGCGTATCCACACAACGAACTGATGTACGCTATTGGCGACGGCACCACACCTGCGGGCAACACGCACGTGGTATGTTTCGGAGGCGATAATAAGCACATCGATCCGGAGGTTGATGTCGAAGCAACCAAGCGCGCGGTATCGAACATGTTCGCGCAGCAGAAGGAGACGCCCCAGATCGAGCGTCTGGTGTTCCACAACTGGTCAAAGGATGAGTTTGCAAAGGGGGCGTGGTTCTTTCCGCCTCCCGGACTAGTAAGTAGTCACTTGGGGGATTTGAGGGAGAGGCATGGGAACGTTTTGTTTGCGAATTCAGATTGGGCGCTCGGGTGGAGGAGTTTCATTGATGGAGCCATTGAGGAGGGTACGAGGGTCGCATATGAGGTGAAGACGGAGTTGGCTGAGAGGGAGAGGGTGAGGTCTAGTTTGTAGAAGGAATCTTGAGGTACCTGATCGGACAATTCAGTATGTCCACAATCTGTTTTTGACGGTGACGAGTAAAAGTTCGACCGTCTCACCACCGCCCGCAATGACCCGTTCAATGGATGGAAATTCCATCTGCCGTGAGGCTTCGGCCGTGGTACAGTTTGCAGTGTCACGATAGCGTACGCTGGTGATAAGCGCTTGTCAACGATCAACTATACTATACCACAGTGCACAAGCTCCGCGCCCTAGATACCCCAATCGCCACCAGCTGAAGCAAAAGACCTAGACCACAACCCCATCGGCGCCGAAGCCATTCAGCCGCGACGACGGCGTGACCAGCCCTAGCGCTAACCCCGCATTCCGAGTAACGCGACGATTACAGTCTTACCCGATTTGAGCAATAAACGGAGAACCCTTACCACAACCTACTATCTTCAAGAGATACAGATACTGAGTGGAGACTGGATAGCTCCGCGCGATAGCGAGCATCTGGTTTCCGCTGATAAACAGTGGCAGTGATAAGAGGAGAATTGGGTTTATACAGAGCACTGCTCTCTCGACTTGCAAGTCATATTGCTAACGCAAGCATCATGGATGTCCACGAGAAAAAGATCGACTGCGAGCTGAAAGAGTCGAGGGACCTTGAGCGACGTGGGTATACTCCATCGACTGCGTTTTATCCAGCTAACAGAGTCCAGTTCCATCACAGCACCAAGGCCAGATCCAGAATGTGCACCTCGAAGGTCTCGTTCTTCAAAATGAGGACGCGCGCAATATGAGCGGGCTGGAGACCCTCTCGGCTGGCTGGATCATCTGCAATAGTTGGGCAGGCATTGCTGCGACTTTCGCTCTGGCGATTGCACAGGGTGGGCCGGTGACTCTGGTTTACGGACCCATCATCATGTGTGTGTTGGTTGGGGCGTGTGCGGTGTCGCTTGCAGAATTGGCCAGTGTGTATCCTACGGTATGTGCAGATGTCCTTGGAATGTTACTGTGCTGATTGAACAGGCTGGCGGGCAATACCATTGGGTTTCGATTCTCGCGCCGAAGAAGTGGAGTCAGGGACTGGTGAGTGAGCTATGTTGATGAGGAGAGAGATGCTCACATCCTACAGAGCTACTGTTGTGGAGCGACCAACGTGTTTTCTTGGATCGCCCTCTGTGCTGGCATCGCCATCATTGCCCCCCAGCTGTGTCTGGGTATGGCGGTGTTCTGGAATCCAACGTTTGCTCCACAGCCGTGGCATGCTTTTGTGATTTATCAGACAATCAACTTTTCGGTGCTGATGTACAACATCTATCTCCTCCGGCGGACGATGTGGGTCCACGATCTTGCTTGTAAGTCATACGTTGCTGTCAATGCCGTCAAGCCTGTTGACTGACTGATGTCTATGAACAGTCTTTTTATCGATTTTCAGTTTCCTGGTTATCGTCATTACATGTCTCGCTCGGACAGCGCCGCACTTCCAGACAACTGAATCAGTATGGACAACCTTTCTCAACGATAGCGGCTGGTCCAACGGCATCGCTTTCCTTACAGGCCTTGTGTCGCCCAACTATATGTATGCTGGCATCGATGGAGCCGTGCACTTGGCAGAGGAATGTAGGAACCCGGCAGTGGTTGTCCCCAGGGCATTGATGAGTACTGTCTCCATCGGGTTCGTTACATCGTTCATCTTTGCAATCATCATGATGTATTGCACCAGCGATATCCAGGCTGTAGTCACCACAGCTACGTGGTGAGTTCCTGTTCTCTCTCATAGGTCGACTAATGCTGACAACTTTGCAGTGTACCAGTCTTTGAGATCTGGCGCCAGGCAACTCGATCAGATGTTGCGGCAACCATCTTTCTGGTCCTACTTCTCCTTGCTGTCGTATTTGCATTAAATGCAACGCACCAAACGGCATCCCGTCTGACCTGGTCCTTTGCGCGTGACGATGCATTGTTTGGCAGTCGTTGGCTTGGCAAGATCAACGAGACGCAACAGGTTCCCATAGCTGCCCTTCTCTTCAACTTCGTCATCATGTTCATCATCGGCTGCATCTACCTTGGCTCGACATCTGCATTCAATGCCTTCATTGGTACAGGTAAGGTGATGACCTTATTTCGGAGAGACTCTGCTAATTCATCAGGTCTTATCCTGCAGCACGTCACGTACGCTTTCCCAGCTGTACTACTGATGATGCGCAAGCGATCTTCAAAATGGCTCCCAGAATCACGTACCTTTAAAGTACCGTCTGTGCTGGGTTGGGCCGCAAACCTCATCACCGTGGCATTCGCCATTCTTGTTCTGGTCTTCTATGATTTCCCAACTGTCATCCCAGTGACAGGAACTAGTATGAGTAAGTGTATGCGGTACGACATATGTTGCAGCGACTGATCCTCGTTAGACTATGCATCGGCGGTCATTGGCGTAATGGCGCTGTTCACAATCGCAAACTGGTTTGGTCATGCACGCAAACATTTCCATGGTCCGCGCTTGCAAGTGTTGCTGGAATGACCAGTCTGTATCGGATTGTACTTCGGTGCAGCGTAGAGAATGAAGCATAATGTCGATAGTTGTATCTCGATAATCCAAATTGAGGTGATGTCATTGTGCGGCTTTGAATTACCCGTATAATCGATCAGATTTGCGATGGGTCCAGCCATTCATACAGAACTCTTTCGTGAAAGTATTGCTGCTATGATATTTGTAGCGTGTCGAGAGTAATAATGTCATTTAGGTGTGAAGGACAGAGGCAACTGAGGAGCACGCGTAGACTTCCCATTGCCGAATTCGGCCCGAAAGCTTCGCACGCCAGTCACAACTTCAGCTACATTCACAGCATATCATTCCTTCTACATAGTAATGCACGTTTTCAATACGCGCTACATGCCCATGGCGCGGATCTCGAAGACTCGCATTAAGCTGGCAGATAGCTGAGTGAGCCTGCATATACATCGTTATCTCCTCGATCGGCTTCGGATTTCTTATCTTCTCGGATAGGCTGGAGTCGTCTTGAACTTGAGAGCCTCCAATACGCCCGTCTCTTTGGAAGAGACTACACTCATGCCTCCGATTGCTACAGCCAAGAAAGAGAAAGGCTGTTTCCAGTGCTCGCGCCGTAGGATCAACTGCGACAGGACCGAGCCGTCCTGTCTGAAATGCACCAAAAAGGGCATCCAGTGTTCGGGCCTTAGCCGAATCCGATTCGCTGAGGGCGTGGCCAGAAGGGGACGGCTCAAAGACTGCAAGGTACCGAAAGCAGATGGTGATGACGATTGTCAGGATCTTCCAACAGTTACCGGGTTCCAGACAGTGCGTTGGCGGGATGAAGAGAAAGCTAAGAAGCAAAGAAAGAGCAGTTTCAAAGCCACTGGACCGGTTGTAGACCATCCGCTGCCTATACCAGGCCCACCTGTCAATATCGCCGAGACAAATCCAGCGTTCTTGCCTCCAGATAATGCTCCACCAGACAAGGAAGATGACTGCGAAGTCGAGGAGATCGGTCGGGGCCATGAGCCCAATGTCACTTCGAGTGATCAAAACTTCGCGATATCTCCATGGATTGCACCTATAGATCCTAAGCTGCGGATGTTGTTTTCATATTGTGAGTTATTACGCTCATTGATGCCATTGCGTGTTTTACTCATCCAGTACAGTTTCAGAGTTTGTAGCCCCGGTCATGGTAGTATTCGACGATGCATCGAACGGATACCGGTCCGTTGTCCTTCCAATGGCGCTGGAAAACGATCTTCTGCGTCGTGCTGTCGGTGTAGTAGCAGCGCAGCATCTCAGTCGCCAACGCCCTGAGCTACAAGAGGCTGCGGAAGCCGGACGCACCGCCGTCATTTCGCGTCTGCGCAGTGAATCGCTGCAACAGTCCGTAGACAAGGTTTTCAACAAGTTTACCTGGGCGACACTGATTGTTCTCTTGGTTGGTGAGACAGTGACTGGCAGTGCTGACTACTGCTACCTTGTCCAAATGCTGCTAAGTCTGTCTATGAGCAATCCTGGCCGAGACCTCGATCCTGCCTCCTCATCATTCCTGCAGGCCCAGACGCGCATGTAAGTTGATCGCAAAGCTTGTGATGAACCATCGCTGACGAGCTTATAGGTTCGAGCTCCTTGCCGTACCGCTTCTTGGTGAGGAAGTCGGTGTTCTCACGATGCTGAAGGCTTCCGAAGCTTTTATGGACTTCCTATCTCCCTCTCACCTTCCTGAAGACTGCGAGGATCGGCGTACTGCAGATCTCATACGGCAATGCTTCACTGCCGCCTTCGACATCTACATAAGATGCGCTGCTAGCGCAGATACTGTCTCCAATTTCCACGACTCAATCCAAGCGCAATCGATCCATCAACTCATCGGCATCATATCTCGGATCCCTCACAGTGCTCGCGGGGCGCACGCGCTAGTGTGGGTCTGCTTCGTTGCTGGAGCGGCTTCCTACGACCAAGCTCAGAGAGACTTTTTCGTGGACCGCATGGAACAGGTCTACGAACGCACGCAGTTCCGCAACATTCCGACTGCAATAGAAAGTTTGAAGAACATCTGGGCAAAGGGATGTGGTACACGCTTCACTATCAGTCTCTCAAAGCTCTCGAATGTTCTGGCGATGTGATTATCTGACCACTATCTATCACGAGAATCGATGACGAGGGTCGGCATTCCATTTGTTCTGTCCATTACATGGCCGCCTTCTCTCGTGGTAAAAGATGGAGTGTCTCGAGCAGCAAAGCAGTCGCGTTTATGAGACCATAGAAGATCATTGGTATCACCTATTGGATCGTCAGCACCGAAACCTATTCTCGAACACGGAACGACTTACTCCGAAGAACAGATTACCCAACAACCCTCTCCGCATGATGGTCTCAGCCAATTCTGTCTTTGCTATCCCTGGCGCCACATCGCTCTTGAACGGCCCCGTGAGTCTGTAGAACGTAACGAAACTAGCGCCGAAGCAGTAGATCAGCAGCACCTTCAATCCGTGAGTCCGCCACAGCTCAAACAGCCCAGGCGCGCCGCCAAAATCTCGCGCAAGCGTACTCATGTAAGCACTATGATCGACACCGTAGCGAATTCGCGCGGTGTCTGGTGCGAGGAGATGGTAGTGCGGCGGGTCGGTCGGCATGCTCATGCGGCCGGTGATGAGCGCCGTCCACCACATGGCCTGCTGCTCGGCAATGGGCGGGATCGCGCCTACGCCAGGGCGGACGAAGCCGATGAAAGCCACGCTCGGCTCATCTGGAGCTACGATGTTGCGGACCGTTGCGTCCGAGGCGGTCTTGTATGAGGGGTCGAGGTATGAGAAGGACTGCTTGTAGCCGGTGCAGTATACCACGCAGGTCGGTCGGACTTCGGCGTCCTTCATCCTTCGCCAGTCCTTGCGGGTTTCGTTTTTCTGGAAGATAACTCGCCCCGTCTTGTCAATGCGCTCAGGAAATGTGCAGGTGTCGACCCATCGCTTCGACTGTGCGTCTTCAGGAGGATCTACGTAGCCGTTTCCGAGAAAGCCAAGGGGATGCTTTTCCTGGTACGGCCGGTTCAGGTAGGGCATAGCTTTGCTGCTCTTGTTCAGGAAAACGAAAGCCCTCCCAAGGCGGTCGTGAGGCAGAGCGCCTACGTGCTGATTCATACCCGCTTGAGTCCCTGTCAGGAACCACAGCACACGTTTTATGACAAAGTCAGACACGAACCAGCGCATTCGGCTTGCAGCGACGGCGTTGTGGACGTAGGCGGTTTCGAAGAGGTTAGTGATGAGGCCGTCGATGGGCAATCCGCCCTTGAACTGCTTGCCGAAGACCTTAAAGCGGGATAGGGCTTTGGGGAAGGACAGAAAGCCCGTTCGAAAGCACATGGTGACGGATTTGGCATCAGCCTTGATAGCTTCGTAGGCGACATCCATACCCGTCTCGCCACAACCCATGATGAGCACGTCTTGACCTGTGAGTTGGGCGCGGCCTTTGTACTGCGAGGAGTGGAAGGCGGTACCCTGGAGATGCTCAATGCCTGGAATCGTAGGCACATTGGGCTCTACATGCAGGCCTGATGATGTTAGCTGGTGCGTGTGATGGGTCTCGCTGGCTTACCCGTGCAGATGGCGACATGAGAGCAGTCAAAAGACATGTCCTTGTTCTCGTTCTTCCGATCAACGTACTTCACACGGTGTTTCCACTTCGAGTCCGTCGACTTCTCGACTGGCGCAATGCTGGTCACCGGACACCCAAGCTTGATGAAGGGAGCAAGCTCAAAGCGGTCCACGTACGATTGGAGGTAGTCAACATACTGGGGCAATGAAATATGATCTGGAGCTGACAAAGGGAAGCGGTGATCAGAGAAGGTCGTCAGCTGCTTCGATGAGACCAGTTCGGCGTTCTCGTATGCCCGATACTGGAAGGTGCCTCCAATGCCATCCTCGCTGTTTGCCACTTAGCTTGGTGAGGTTGTACAGGGTGTGGTCTGGCCTACGCTTCGAACAGAACAGCCTCAATTGGTCTTTCTGGGGTAGACGCCTCGAGCAGGGTCTTGAGCGTTGTTAGTCCTCCGGGGCTGACCCATGTTAGCAACTATACTGCATTCGTGTCTTATCTGCGTCTACCCTGCACCAATGACAGCAATGCGCATTGCTGACTGACTGTCTGCGTCTCCCATGATATCTGTTTACGACTTCACGTCGATGTGTCTGACAGCAGCCTGCCATGAGCGTTCGGACACCGCCTTGCCGCCAGCAGCCGCGGCGTGTGGTTGCACATGCAGGGCGCATTAGACTCGGGCGCACCACCAATCACTTATTTCCAGGTGACGTCGACATTCGTCTGGCGAACGACTATACACGCACTTGCGGCTGTCACGACGTCCGGGGTAAGGCCACATGGAGACTCACTGCTGATTTCTGGTTCGCAAGTGCTGCCCCTTGCGGGTATCGTCCGACGGAGTGGAAACGTCCTGGGCATGGGCTGCCGAGGAGTTTCTCTCCGCCGAAGCTTCCGCCATGCCTCTGATTTTGGAGCTCAGCTGTTTAGTCTCGAACCCTTAGATACCCTATTGCACCACCATGAATGCGCAGACGACGCCGCAGCAGCAGCGCATCGCTGTTGTGGGCTCGGGCATGGCGGGGCTCGTGACAGCCCACTTGCTCCAGCACGACCGGCACCGACGATATGCGGTCGAGGTTTTCGAGTCGGTATGTCGCCCGCAAGCAGGCGCAATTCAATTGCAGCATTCTGACGGCGCAGGGCGACACCCTCTCTCTTGATTCGGCCTCCGTCTCCATCCCCAATGCCGCGCGCACCTCGTCCGACCGCGTCGATCTGCCCATGCGCGCCTTCGCCGGTGGCTTCTACAGCAACCTGCGCTCAATGTACGACTACTTAGGGATACAGTACCAATCGCAGCCGTTCCTGTTCGAGTTTGCCCGGTCGAAAATGCCCTACTTCGCCCACGCTTCCAACCTGCACAAGCTCCCTGCGCGCCCGAGCGGCGCCAGCTGTATATCGTATCTGTGTGAAGTGCTGTACCTTGCCGTGTGCTATGTGTACTTCTCGCTGTGCTGCTTCTTCATCGCCCCACGGCGGGGAGAGACTCTGCAAGCCTATTTGGAACGGACATGGACACCAGAGCGCTTCGTGACGTACTACGTGCTCCCGCTTATCTCGAGCGTTACCACATGCCCACACAACTCTCTTCTCGCGTTCCCTGCCAGCGACTTGACCGAATACAAGCGGAGGACCCATCGCGCGCCACATTTCACCGTCTCAGAGGGTGTCAGAGCGGCACAGGATCGCCTAGCAAAGGGCGTAGAATGCACGCTGAACGCCGCCATCACAGCTGTGGAGCCAGGGGAGAAAGGTGTGCGTCTTTCGTGGAAGACGCTGGACGGGCAGCTTCGAACACAAACGTTCGATAAGGTTGTGCTAGCAGTTGCGCCTGACGTAGTTGGCCATGTTTTCGAGCCTCTCCGGCACCACATGGCTAGCATACCTACCACGCTTGTCGAGAGCGTCGTCCACACCGATACCACCGTGCTGAACGCTGGGTATCAGAAAGCAAGAGAGGCCGAGAGCACGGCTCAGCTCATCCACCTCAACACCACCACAAGCGGCGAACACAAAACCGAGTCGCACCACATCCAGCCCTGCGGCGCAATCGTCACGACCTGTCCGTTCAGCGCCATGTCTGCATCACACATCACGCATTCTGCAAAATTCACACGCGTGCTGAGAAGCCCGCAAAGTCAGCGTATCGTTAATTTCGTATTTGGGCTAGACCAGCAGCGCCACTACGGGGAGGAGAAGGCAGTGCCGCAGTGGAGGAGCGGAGACGATAATGTATATTTGGTCGGAGGATGGTGCTGGGACGGCATGGTGCTCCTGGAGGGTTGCGTCGTTTCTGCGATGCGGGTTGCGGACGCGCTGGGCGTGGACGTGCCGTGGCGCATGCAATAACATGATGCCGCTCTGCCTGCGATATCAAAACGAAGAAATGAAATCATCATATCTATTCCAGCTTGACCGAAATGCATGTAGACTCGCACTCTATGCTACGCCCGAAACAGTTAGACCTAATCTAACACCAAACGTCTCAGTCTACACGGGGATTGGTACACTTCCACTTCACAGCGGACTTTCCGTACCACCATGATCCTGCGCACCATAAAATGCCTTGGCTTAACCGCCATTCTGTGGTACGCCGAGCCGTATTTCTACCCTCGCTTTTCATACCCACATGACCTCCCTATCCCAGTATTATATTTCTCGACGCTCTACTTCAAAGCCCTCCTGCTCGTCACAGCACTCGCAAAGGTTTGGACCTTCGGCAAATTACTGCGAGTATGCACCTTCCTGCTTCTCTACACCAGTCCGCCTTTTCTGCTCCTCCCTCCTCTGGCGGTCCTGGATCAAGTCACGTGGGATGTTGGCAGCCCCTGCCCACGGTTCCAAACCAAGGCGTCTGTCTTCGAAAGGATGGCGTCTGTCTTCGTGACAGCAGGAGTAGTCATGGTGGTGCTGGGAATTTGGCTGACGGCGCGGATGTTGTATTTGGATCGACCGCGCGATCGTAAGAGTGGGGAGAAGAAATTGTACGGGCTTAAGCATGGGGTTCTGCATCTGGATGCTGAGGTGCCGATGTGGATGAATATGGGGTATTGGAAGGTAAGTTTTTCCTTTGCGAAGAGTAGACTGGCTGCGTCGATATTGGCATTGGCATTGGCATTGACACCTCCCAGACAGACACCACGCATGCAACCAGACCCAAGACCCTAGCCGAGGCGTGTCGAGACCTGCTGAACCTCGTACTGTCCGAAGCAGGTCTGACTGCTGGGAAAGAAGAATCTCCAGCACCCTCACGCTTCCTCCTTGATGTGGGCTTCGGCTGCGGTGAGCAGACCATTCATCTCATGAGCGACAAGCCCGTTCGCCCATCGGACCGGCTGTGGTGGGATGAGGTCGACCACAAGGTGCTCTTCGAGCGCTATGTGGGTATCACTCAGGATGCCGCGCAGTGCACGTATGCACAGCAGCGGGTGAGTGAGTCGGGTAAGGACGGGATCAAGCTGTTTTGCGCGGACGCTGCGAAGCCACAGGACTGGAACGAGGACGTGAAAAGCGCGGTTGAAGCTGCGAAGAAGGGGGCAGATGAGACGTGGCTGCTGGCACTCGATACGGCGTACCACTTCAAGCCGAGTCGGTGGGATTTGGTGAGGTATGCACACGACAGTCTGGAGGCATCGTTTATGGCTTTCGATTTGTGTCTCGCGCCGAGGGCGATGAGGCTGCAGAAGCAGTTGCTTCGCGTCTTGACAAACTTAATGGGCGCGCCGTGGGCAAACTTTGAGACGGTGGAGATGTATAAGATGAGGTTGAGCGAGGTTGGGTATGAGACAGGCGGGATCAAGATCGTGGATATCTCGGAGCATGTGTTTGCGCATCTGGCGGATCATTTGGAGAGGAAGCATCGGGGGCTGGGGACGTTGGGACTGGGGATCGGGAGTTTTCGCGTGGCGAAATGGTTGTTTGGATGGTGGGGCAGGACGGGGTTGGTGAGGGGGGTTGTGGTTGTGGCGAGGCATAAGAAGTCTGGGTCGATAGATAAAGAGGAGTGCCCGAAACTATAGATCAAAAAAAGAGCAATACAGGGTCTGTAGATGCCGGTGTCTTGAGCACCGTGGTGCCCAGCACGAAGCAAATGACACCATGATTCTTTACCACCTGTCTCACAACGTCGATACGGTGTTGTCAACCAAATATAAAGCATTGGGGATGCGGCATCTGGAGTTCTTTACTACCACATGCTCCTGCTCATGTGTATGACTGAGCAATCTCGATTTCGTGATGAGGAGGTTGATTTGGAGCATCTTATGTTCAGCACCCTCAGCTTCGAGTTGCCAATTGGCGTAATGGAAGATACGAGAGGCATCTAAGGTTGATCTACGCAAACTGCCTAGAAGTTGTAGCTTTCAAGACGGCTACGCAACTGATATGACTCCAAATCTATCCTGTTTGCATTCTGCGAAAGGCTGCTTAGACATGACAAGGTGCTGTACATTATCCACTCTATGGTAACATGGCGTCAAGCTTGCTGGGTCTTCGGGGCGCAAAGAATTCCATTGTCAGCTCTGTTCGTGAACCCCAGTTGTGATGTATTTGTTCAAACCAAAGTAATTGCACAGCAAACAGATAGTGCAAGCATCACGACGGATCATGTAGTATCTGCAAATTGAAACTGAAGTTTCCAGATGAAGATAGATTTGATAGATATAGACTCCTTTCCCCAACCCTTAGATAGAAAAATCGATTTGCCCATCGGCATCTCGAATCGAGGACCATTCAGCCCAATTCGATATCTGGAGATAGAACCAGAGCTTTCCAAGCCCGGTGAATGTGAAATGACCCATGCAAACTCCTGAAAAACCATTGTAGGGGGCCGTTTTCCCAATCGGCATCCCTAATAGATATCCTCGTTTTCGAATCGCCCTACGTAGTGTTGATTGTTCACCTCAGCCTGCGCCATTTGTACGGCATGCAACCTCCGATATCTCGCCGTGATTGTTGAAGTATGGCGCCCAATCTGCGGTTTCGAGTTACTCTACGTGGCTGAGCGCAATCGCCTCATAGTACCATCTCGTCTGCTCCACACTCCAATCTTTCCATCCCTTATACTCGAACACGGCGTCGAGATCGTCTGGGGACACGCAAGCCTTGCCGTATGCCCTCATTTCGTTCAGAAGCTCAGCAGATGGCAATTCGTTGAGATCCTCATTCTTATACTGACTCAGCAGAACAGCCATGCGGCTTGTCACGTAATCGCTGCACGGCGTGTTGAAATCGAACCACTTCTTTACGATGTCTGACTCGCTCAGGAGCGACTCGGGCTCAATCTTGGTCGGCTGCTCGAGCATGGTGTCTTCGATCACCTTCCAAAGGACCGCTTCTCCAGCATTCTGTTCTCCCAAGGCGCGTCTGTAGAGCATCGACTTGATCTCGTTGGTCTTGGAGTCCTTCTTGTAGAAGTACCAATGGTCCTCGGGATCCGCGTTTGGTGTTGGACGATATCTGCCGATGAGGACCCGCTGCCATGTATCAGGCAACATGATTTCGAGAGACGTGGATTCCTATATGCGAAGTCAGATCAGCATCCCGAATACTTGAAGAGACGATGATACTCGCCTGGCTTGAGCTCATCTTGAAAGCTTTGGTATCGAAGGACAACTCTCTGAGGTCGTTCTTTCTTTTGCAAATTTAGGTAGAGGTTTGATGTGAAGTGTAAGGTTGGAGTGTGAGGTACAATGGGTAGGTCCAGTATTTATAGGAGGGTCAGTGAGCTAGCTAGTGTGTCGACGGACCTAGATACCTCAGGCTCAAGGCTTGGCATACGGTTCATGAGCGATGAAGGGACTCAGTTCTGAGATGGTCTTGAAGATTGTTTGCTGCATCGTGCCAGTCCCGAGTAGCTACTTGGCACGTTTGAAGGACTCAATCCATAAGATACAAGCGCTTAGCTGGGTCAATCAACCGCGTAGTCTTCTTAAGAATTATCGATGTTAGAGATCAGTGCCAATCAGCCCTGGAGACCTCCGATCAGTACGCTGTCTTTCGAGTAGCCTGCATTTCGCCAAGTGGCCGCTCGGAGCTGGGAAGATGCGATAGAAGTTTTCGGGATCATTGTTGCCTTTTCTACTACTCAGTTCTTTACCTGAACAAGATGCGTGCAATCATCGAACCATCCGATCGCTACATCAAAAGATTGCATTGCCAGTACAATAGACATGTTTTCGGGTCTACATGAATCACTAGAGTATTTCATATCCAGCCTGGTGGTGCTCCAGGCGTTTGCTGGTGTGACAACGTGGGCTTCTTGAGGAAAGTCTGACCTGACACCCTCCAGCCCATTCGAGGTGAGAGCTTTGCTCGAACAATCTTAGCTTCCTTGCTCCTACCGTCCCAACTAGCCGAGGGATCAAGATGGGTCTGTGCTTCTTTTGGAAGTCCGTATATCAGTGTTGGCATAGCTGATGTTTTCCAGACTCCTGCTGGGCCGTCTGCAGAAGTTTTCCTGATCGTCGCGATCAGAAAAGCCAGGCTCAGAATTAAGAGTACCACAGGAAATGTCAACCAACCCCAGTGTACATGTACATAGACTTCTCTTGTGTATGCTTTGCCATCAAGTTGGGTCTCAATATCCCCGACCGTCCTGATCATATCTGATAGCGCTGCTGCCATCCTATCCATGTGTTGCGTGACATTGCTGGGCGCTTGCCATGGATTATGTACTAGTCGTCGAAGATATGCCGGGCCGTCTTTCCAGGTCCAGAATCTGAGCCAAGGTTCGTCTTGAACACTCTTGGAAGTGTAGAACGAAGGAAAGATGTCGTCAAAAACCATCATGATACTGTAAGCAGTATCGTTTGATAATCCGAAAATTGTAGACGCGTCGTCCTTGAGCGTACTGTTGACGTGAATTTCGGCGCCCTCGCGCAGAAGGATTGAAGTACCGTTGGTAGATGATATACTGAAAGGATGAGTATCCCATGGAAATTCACCTTTAGAAGTGTTGGTGTGGGTCGCAACCTCTTCTTCTCTGTATGTTCCTGAGTTGTAGGAGGACTTCAAGGTCTTCACGCACCAAGACAACACACATTCTTGCGCAACCGGTCTTTCATGCCGTAACACAGAATCTGCTGACCCATCTACCGCAGATACAATAAAAACGTCGCTGATAGGGTTTCGCACATCAGAGAAGTGTACAGACCCGTTACCGACGACCGGGATCTTGTCGTAGACAGTAAGTAATGGTAAAGCGCGGACAAGTAGAATCTCGCCTGGACTGTCAGTCTCTTGGTCAAGGAGATAGCCAGACATTAAGATAGGTGCAGCCTGACTCGAGACATTGAGAAAGAATCCACACATGGTAGTCGTGTCGTATGAACTGTTGGTTCTATAGCCGCCAAACAAGTCTGCTGTCCAATCTAGCGTTGAATTGATGCAAGCAAAATCCAAGTAATCCGATATATCTGCACACTGACTGCAGACTGCTAGGGTTTCGTATATTGGCCACGTGCAGTTGCTTGTAGGACAAGACTGAATAAGTCAGTAGCTGAACCACGCCATCCAAGTATATGCAAATCAATCTGCGATAGATCTGCACACGCGTTCTGATAATGATGGTTATACTCACGATTGGTATTTTGGGTGCTGTGCCATTGCCAACTACGACAGTCTTGAGACCGTCGCTGTAAAAGAACTGATCAGTTACTTGCTTGGTACCCGGATCACCCATGGCCCACGGCAAGCCCTCGCTGTATACATCGCTGCTACTGGTTTCGTAGCGTATGGCTCTTCGTAGCCTTCCACTTGACTTTTGCAATATCCATCTCTCAGGCATATCGATCGTTTGTTGCAGGAAAGAGTCGATGGCCAGCAACAAGAGGATGATTATAGCACCCAGAGATGCCAGAGAGCGACCTTTGGTCCGATAGAGGAGCATGGCTGCTCCCCATGGTCCTCTCGTAGCTTTGTCAAAAATTTCGAAGTCCCAGATAGCATTGGAAGTATGGAACCAATTCCATTTGAGTTGACCGAGGGCTTCTGTTGTTGGAATTATAAGGGCAGCAGTCGCTACTTTGCCAAGAATGTTCGTAAGGGTGAGGATTGATCCTAAATCGGCCAGAGGTCTTTCCTTGACAACAATGTAAATTGTGACGATAGCGCATAAGCATAGAGCGCTGACAGCCCAAGCTATGATCTCGAAAAGCCATCTTTTGAAAACACTATTTGACGCGTTGTATTCGGCAAGCTTATTTTCAAGTCGCTGGGTAATATCGAGCTCGGCAGCATCTTCAGGAACCGATCGTGCCGAGTCGACTGATGAGTGCGAAGGAAAAGGTTGGGGACAATGTACATGATCCGCCATATGGTTGTAGCGTGGTGGCTTATTGCGGCGTGACTGTTACAAGCGCGACGTTGGACAAAAGAACAAGATTCAGATCAAACATTGCACTCATAGGGGAACGAACACCTTCGTTCTTGCAAGGCAAGTTGTAAGCGCTGGGATGCAAATCAAAATAGTCGATTGAACAAGATCGACGTGTTGTGCAGCTGGGCAGCGCGACGTTATCGTCAACCTTGAAGTCGACGCTGCGGCACAGCTGCCTGGCGGCTACAGCAGAGTGACCACTGGACAATTTTGAAGGACTCAACTAAAGGAGGCCCTAAGATCTAGACAACAAATCCACTGTGTAGCCATTTTAGAAGCTATAGTCCTTTTCAAATCTGCACTAACAAGTCTTGAAGGCCTTCAATACCTTGCATTACGCCCACTGGTCATTCGGAGTCGGCAAGGTGCTGTAGGTACATATGGATACAACCCGATTTACATCCTTTTAAAGGGCATATTACATGCGTACATCAAATGCGAATCACAATTCCACTTGTGCTTTTTGCGGAATGGATAGTTGCAGAAAGGCGATGGTCGCAGCCTGATTCTGGCCAGGGATGCGGGGTCGCTGGTGCTTGACCTACGGTCAAGCTGCCTCTGCTCAAGCCATCAAGGAGGAGCATGAAAGAGCAAAAATGGCATCTTCCCCTTGACTGAGCGTGGCATCCCTGGTGCAGGGGCTGCACAGTTGTCTATCTGTCGTTATTCGGGCTTTATCGCGATTCTTTGGGTCTCGTTGAAGCGAATTACATGGGCTGAAGTTAGCGCGCAGACAATAGCACACATAACCGCTTCCTATGGGCTCAATTTTCTACAAATTCTTCACCATCAAGTCGCAGATTGGCTCACTTGCAACGAGCAAAAGGCGCATGTCGCTTCGAATGAGTAATTCTGCAGCTTTTCTTTGCGTTCTCGTCAAGTCTCAAATTGTTAAGTCTCACATTATTTCACCCCCGCTTCTCACACACAAAAGATTAGCCCGACTTTTGGTTGCGCAACCTCTCTAACAGATCAGCAGTACAGCGTTAATATTCGTGTGCTGCGCTACTCCGTGTTGTTTTTCGTATTATAGACTACCAATCAGAAGAAGGCAATCGAGCCAGTCGACGAGCCCTGATCTGGAGAACAGTGGGCTTATTCAGCGGCGAAAAGATCAACAAAACCCCACTTGCAAGGAACGCAGCAAATAAGACAATTTCGATCTAAGGCACAGCTTGCTGATTGGCAGTCTATAATACGAAAAACAACACGGAGTAAGGCCGATGCCGCTTGCAAAAAGCATTGCCTGGGAGTCAATGCGCAACTTGATCTGTGCGACACCAGGGCACGCCGGCCCTCCGAAGATCCGTGCTCCTCACCATATTAAAGCAATTTATATATTTAAAAACCGGCTTTTCCTTCGTCTTCGGACATTTGGTCAATTTGAAACGATACAGAGAAGATTAGCATGGCCCCTGCACTAAGGATGACACGCTCAATCAAAGAGAAGCTACCATTTTTTTTTGCCCCGGGTTCGATTCTTGGACCCTTCCTCTATTTTTGTCTGCACCTTACCATGATGACCGAACACAAAGTTCAAACGGCCAGCACAACAGCCAGTGATCCTGCTGTTCATTTAGAGTACTGCAAAGGCTTTATCTATTTTTTTAAAAAAACCACTTTGTGAGCTGAAATGCGGCCAACACAGAATGCACAGCAACGTCTTCATTATTACACTTTATGTCATCGCTTGCATGTACCTTGAAGCGAGCAGCAGATACTACACTGTAGGCCCTGTTCACAGCTTGGCGTGCAGCGCTATTGAGATGCTATAGAGCGATGGGTTGACACTGGCGCAATCCGCGATTTGCCCGCTGCATGTAGTCAGGATCCCGTGCCTTTCATGATGTGTTCATGGCGAACACGATAGCCGGCTGATGCGACTGACGCCACTTTCCTTTGTGTCGGGGTCACACTGTTGTTTCGGCGACGGAATTTGCTGCCATGGGCAGCGCGTCGCTAGCCACACTCCACTCAACGCCATTATCTCTGTGCGCTAAAATATGTACTATGTCTCCGCTGAGAATGTCAATATATCTGAGACCGGGATGTACCGATACATTAGGCCATCTTCTGCAATCTTCTTCTCTTCGTCATCCTCGTCGTCATCTGGTTCGCGGTACCGGTCAGACTCGTTAGGATCCTCTTCCTCTTTATCGTCGTATTCCTCGCTATTGTTGACCAGACGCCTGCGGTAAGCCTGAAGCGCCTCCTGGAGCGTTTCCTGAGCGGATATCTTGAAGAGCCGCTGCTGCAGTAACACTTCTCCTCCTCTGATCTCTGACGAGCACTTAACAACATCACCATCGTCGTCTTCATCCTTGCTGTCCTTGATGACGAGACGTTAGTGATATCGTGAGAATCTGGTTATCTTCCTGTCAGGGCCAACATTGAGAATTGCCAAATGATCTTCGGTTTGTCATGCCCAAGGCCACCTGTCTGACCCCACAGTGTTGATGCTGGGGCAGCATAGCTGACCACCCAGCCGCAATCGGCAACTTGACTGCGGCTAGGGGATGAATCGGCACTCTGGACAGCAACCGCAAATTATCACTATTCGAGTATGACAACGTATATATCAAATATAACTGTGAGATAGTCTAACTTGGAGCTATATCCAGCCAGGCGGGGGTTGCCTCCGTGTCGGTAGCAACGGCGACTTGAGCAAACTCTGACCAGAGACCCTCCATCCAAGATTTGGCATTAGCTTGATTCGTACCTTCTTCGCGTCACCATTCGAGCTGTTCCATGACGTCTGGGGAGCGAATTTGCCTCTGGTATCTTCAGGCAACCCATAGATCAGGGTTGGCATTGCAGAAGTCTTCCAGATCCCGGTAGTAGTATCCTTCGAAGTTTTGACTATCGTTGCCACAAGGAATGCGAGGCTGAGTAGCAGCAGTACGAACGGAAAGATCAGCCATACCCATTGGACTGATACAAAGTTCTCAATCGTGTATGCATCCCCATGTAGCATCTCCTTACTAGTAGATGACCGAATCACGTTTGTCATTGACGTGGCTAGACGCTCCAGGTGTCGTGTGAGATTATTAGGAGCTAGCCATGGATTGAAATCCAAATTCTGGCTCCAGGGACCGTCCGGATAATTCCTGAATCTCAGCATTGGTTCAGTCTTCGGACCCTTGGCTGTATAATATGCGGGAAAGAAGTCATCGAACAAAACCATAGTCTCCTGTATGGTCTCATTTGTAACCTTGTACACTGGGCTCGATTGATATGGAAGATTGGCTGATTGTGACGGTTGTATGCTGATTTCACCCCAGTAAGTCATTTCAAGGCCCGTTTTCGATTGTCTCGTCTCCCATGGCCACGTTATGGGCTCCGAAGTTGTATTCCAGAATTCGGCGACGACCTCCTCGTGGTAAATCCCACGATCGTATGATGATACGATCGTTTGGACGCACCAAGATAGAATACAATTGCGAACAAGGGGCGCCTCACCGCGTAATATACTGTCCAATCCGTCCGAAGCGGACACAACTAAGCCATCGAGTATCGGATTCCGCACGTTCTTGAAAGCAACAGAACCTACACCGTACTTGGGCGCTTTTGTGTCGAAATCGCTAAGCGGAATTGTACGCATCAACAAAGCTTCTCCTGAATTATTTCTGACCTGATCATTGACTATGTATCCGGTCAAGAGAATTGGTTGAGAACTGGTAGCATTAAGGAAATATCCACAGACTGTAGCATTCGGATATGGACCCTCTCTATCGGGCCCGAGTTTTCCTATCCAGTCGGAGCTCCAATCGACAGCGGACATCATACACTTCTTAGTGATATCTAAGGCGGCCGACACCTCTTCGCATCGGGAGCAAACCGCTAACGTGTCGTATGTAGGCCATGTGCATTTGCTCGACGGGCAAGAGAGCGGTATATCCGGCCGTGTTCCATTGCCAAAAGTGACTGGCTGTGTTCCATTGCCATAAAAGTAGTCTAGCACAACAGGACGCATCTGGGGATTGTACATCAACTGTTTCTCATGCTGAAACCACTGTGGTCGGTTCTCCGTTGTATAGCGGACCACTCTGGGAAGTTCGCCAATGGAATCGATCATGTGCCACCGATCAGGATAGCTGACCACCTGTTGAAAAAAGGTATCAATTGCAAGAAGGAGCAAAATAAGTAAAGCTCCAAATGCGGCGAGCGACCGGCCTCGGGTTCGAAATAAGAGCATTACAGCTCCCCATGGACCACGTGAAGCCTTGTCGAAGATTTCAAAGTCCCACATAACTCTGGATTTGTGGAACCAATTCCACTTGAGCTGGCCGAGCGCTTCGGAGGTAGGCACAATCAGTGCTGCAGCAGCAATTTTCCCCAGAACATTGATCCAGGTGATCAGATTTTCGCTCGAAAGCATGTCTTGTCCATTGACTCGTACGTAGATACCGGCGATGGCACCCATACACAGTGCACTGACAGTCCAGCAAGTGATTTCCAGTATCCACCTTTTGAAGATATTGTCAGAGGCGCTGTACTTCGCAAGTTTTCGCTCGAATCGTTGTGTCAAATCCAGGGAAGATTCTTCAGAATCGTCATTTTCGGATTCACCTAGTCTTTTTGCGTTGTACAGATGTCGATCGTCTGGTTCATGAGCCGGTGGTTGCCTCTGCGGTCGGAATGTTGGCGGGAAATGCTTCGACATTGTAGAACTGATGGCAAATTACCATGAGAATGCAAGCTGCAGATGTCGGCATATAGCAATGATCTGTCTTTCGATATTTATCAGTCGATGTTAGTTGAAGATTCCTGCAGCCTCACCTCCGCCAGCCGGAGAGCCTTAAGCGCGATTTGCCTTGCGATAGACGACTAACATCTATTGCTGCGCACGTCCCTTGCCCTACTCTCTACTATTTTAGTGTCTATTGTTGGTCCGATAACTAAGCGCCGCAGTGTGCCTAGCAGAGCAGGTTTGGCGGGCTGACTATCGGCTATGTACCTTGGAAGCATGGCGGCGCTTAAGTTGGCTCATGATTGGTTGGAACCCAGCGTAGGGCTACATTCTACAGTTTATCGCTAATGTCTCGGCAGATGAGGTAGGTCCGATGAGACAATCGATCGAGCGGAGGTATACAGAGGTTACCTCGATCGCGAGTATTGCCCCTTTAGCTGTTAACGCCACTCAAGAGCATATTACAGCATGCACATATGTCGCCTGGCCGACATGCGATAGCTGCGTCCCAAAACACCTGGTCGCGCAGGATCTATGGGAATAAGCAGGGAGGGGGGTGGGGCATTTGCAGTGTGCTTCCTGATATCGTGACAGCTGAATCAAGTTAAGAGTAGGGAGTAGGAGTTGCACTATTAAGAGCTCCCTCAGCTTGATCATTCGGATTGTCTTTTCTTACTAGAGAAGTCGCCTAAGCTAAATCCAACCAGGAGGGGGCCTGCCTTTGCGTTGCCTCTCTTGATCAGGAAGACGTTGATGCTGACCAGAGACCCTCCAGCCGTCATGAGGAAGGAGCCGGACCTTCACCTTCCTCCTTTGCTCTCGAGACGATTGAGCAGATGTGATATCTTCTTGCACATTCTTCGGCAGACTGTAGATTAGTGCTGGCATCGCAGAAGTTTTCCAAGCGCTCAGGTGCTCTGGCGCATCTTTCGAAGTCCGAACGACAGTGGCAATCAAAAAGCCGAGACTCAGCAACAGCAAAGCTAATGGAAATGCGAGCCATCCCCATTGCACGACAACAAATTGCTTTTGGTTGTAGGCTAAGCCAGGAACTAGTGTGATGCTCTCAAGATTTGAGCGCATTGCGTTCGTGACTGCTGTAGCTAGTCGTTCCATGTGAGCAATTATGTTGTTTGGCGCTAACCATGGATAAGACTCCAGGATGCAAATCTTGGGGGGAACACCCATGTAGTTCTTGAGCCGTAGAGCGGGCTTCGCTGAGATATTTGTGGTTGTGTAAGATGAGGGGAACCAGTCGTCAAAGTTTGACATGACATTTCCAGCCGTCAAGCTCGATGAACCAAATGAATGCGTGGATGCAGTGAAACTGTCAAGGGTATCAACGGGGACGGGTATTTCGATAGTAGGATCCTCCAAGTAGGTGACATAAACGCCACCTCCCTTTTCCTCCGGGATCTGGAAACTGCTCCATGGCCAAGGGCCCGACGTCGTATTCTGTAACACAGCGGTGACCTCCTCTCTGTAACTACCCCACACATAGCTGGATCGTATCGACTTGACGCACCAGGTGAGGGCACACTCATGCACAATCGGGGCCTGCTTGGAGTACACGCTCTGGACACCGTTGTATGCGGACACTGTGAGAACGTCCAGAGTTGCATTGCGTTGACTTCTGAAATTGATCGAGCCGCCGTATAAGCTCTGTTTGAGAGAGTTTGTCAATGGCAGGTGCCGCACAAGCAATGCCTCCCCTGGTGAACTTTCTGTCTTGGTGTCGTTATCGACAACGTATCCCGACATCAGAGTAGGTTCGTCGCTCGTAGCGTTTATAAAGTATCCGCAGACTCTACCGCTCCAATCAGGTTCCATAGGATCAGCCGCATGAGCACTCCAATTAATTCTTGTGTCCATGCAGGCATATGACAACAGTGTTGCAGCGTCCATCTGCACGCACTGGCTACATACAGCGAGTGTGTTGTATATTGGCCAGGTGCAATTACTAGCTGGACAGGACAGAGGTACTTCCGGCCGTGTAGAGTTACCAGACTGCACTGCCTGTGTGCCATTGCCGTACATGAATGGGAGCATGGATTGCCTTGTCTCCATATCATACGAGTTATCCTCCCAGCCTTCCGAATACTGCGGTCGGTAGGTGGGAGAATAAATTGAGACCGATGCTATCGTACTAATGACTTCCTCAAGTGCCCATCGATTCGGATAATCAGTGACTTGTTGAAAGAAGGTGTCGGTAGCGAGCAGCAGAAGTGTCAGGATTGCGCCAAGTGCAGCAAGCGAACGTCCTTTGATCCGGAAGAGGAGAAGAAAGGATCCCCAAGCTCCTCTGGACGCTTTATCAAAGACTTCGAAATCATAGATGTCTCTCGACTCGCTGCCATGAAACCATGTCCACTTTAGTTGACCAATGGCTTCGGAGATGGGCAGTATTAGCGCGGCCGAGGCAAATTTTGAAAGAACATTGTAGGCTGCAAGTGCAATGGTTCTTTGGTTCAGGGGTCGATCTTTGCAGTACAGTAAGATGCCGACAATGGCGCCCTGTGGATGAAGATATTAGTACATCTGTTGGCGCAGATGCTGCGCATTCAGTACATACCATGGACGCAGCGCTTGCGGTCCAACTGAGAATTTCGAATAACCATCTTTTCAACACGTTCTCAGAAGCGTTGTATTGTGTGAGTTTTCTCTCGAAGTTTTGTATCATGTCAAACGAATGTTGCTGCTGAGTTGATGTTGGATATGACGGGCGTTGTCCATTGCGATGTATGGTGAGTGGCGGCGGCGCATTTCGATTCATGATGCTGTCACGACAAGAGAAAAAGTCTAGTGTAACAAACTTCATCGTCGGTGACTGACGGGTTTTGGATATACAATGCTGCCAGGAGGGCTGCGCATTTGGGTGTCATTGTGGCTTACAGCAACGCCTTCCAGTGTCTTGCAGGAAGGGCGTTCGAAAAGACCCGACATCAGCGCTCTGCCATACTATAGGAAGTGGTGTTGTCGCTGTCTGAACTGGCACCTGCTGTTAGCATTGATTAAGCGCCGAACTTTTCCGCGTGCATAGTTAGGCTGACCTACCACTAGTTTACAATCGGTAGTTAGCGCCGCGGTATGGCAAGGCAGAAACCCATAATTCATCCAGCCAATAAAAGTAGCCATGTTGACGCTGAGACTTCGAGACAATATCGTCACAAGCGATTCGGTGGGCACTAGTGCGGGGAAAGGAAGGTTGATCCGATTGATCGAGACTCCAGGTTTCGACAACGCGATAGCCACAGGTCAGCTCACACCGGTTGCACATTTCATCACAAGGTAATCGCAAAGGCGCAGCTCAGCACAGGGCGCAGAATTGAAGATTCTCCAGACATGAGAACTGGACTTTCAAAGGAGTCGTCTTTTCAGGGGTGCAGAATATCACGCCCTGAGGAGTGGAGCGACAGGCGATTTTTCGTTGCACCGCGAGAACAGTGATGTACAAATGCAATCTGAATAAAGGAGGAAACGGTTGAAGGGTACATGGTGTCAAAAACGATCTAAAATATAGCTGTGGCATTCCGCATTCAGCTCATGTTGGTTCCCAAAAACCTAGGTTTACATGTATTGCACGACGCGTCTTTTGAGAAGGAGACGCATCATTATGCGCCCAAGCGATGTTCCAAAGGCTGCATCAATCATGTCATTTCTGACAGGAGTGCTTCTGTCACAATCCTTCAAAACCATTGTCGTCAACGAGGGGTCTATCCGACGCCATCAAATAATAATGATCGAGCACTAGGAATCGAGCAGGATAACCGCTGATGTTCGATTGCACGTTCTGTATTGTGTGATATGGTCGCGGTCAGGGCTGATTGGCGTAGGCGCTCGTCTTCTCCTGACCAATCGATTCGACTCCAGCAAGGCTGTCAGGATACCGCCAAGTCTCATCATGCGGCATACCCCTGCTGATTGGTTAGCAATTGATCATCTGAAGGCGAGAATTCAGGAAATTACAGGAGGAGAATTGAGCTTGAAAGTATGTCACTTACCAGTATTGCCTTGCAAGAAGCCATGAAAGCGCTTGCGGGTGTGATCGCTGGCAGTAATGACCACCTTAGTAGCGATTTGGTCTTTCGCGAAGCGATAGCGATGCCCCATGAAGTGCAACCTAACGCTTTTGGTTCAGACACCTCAATCACAGCGTTTCAGGCTGCTGAATCTGCGACCTGACAATTATGCTTCCATGCTCGTCATCCAATGACATCTCTAGATAGCTCGAAAGACTGCGATTGAGGTGCATACTTGATGTGATCCGACAACGTTCGTGGCTTCGATAGCGGCTGCGGCAGCAGATGTAGCACAACCCGAAGCGCCCATGGAGAAGAGGTGGAAATGAACATGTCGTACAATGCTCCAGGTCGCTATCCTTTGCGATTGTTGTGTCAGATAAAGGTCCCGATCTTGCCCACTCTTGTAGTCTCAGGCTTTCCTGAACAACCTCAGTGGTACTTCGAAAGATCCAAAGTGCAATAAAATCCTTGCTTTTATCCTGTATAGCCATGCATCCAAACAACATTCTTCTCTTTTTGGCGCTGTGTCTTTCATCCACAACAGAGGCATTAGTCATCCCAGAGGTGTGTCATCATGTTGATCGTTTGAATACATGTATACTGACTTCATGAAGACAAAAACTCTATCCTCCACACACGAACGTCGCAGTTCATTCGGCGGAAGGCTTTACGATGCGGTGGCCCGTAGTCCAATCATTGAAGCTATATCATCCGTTACAGTGAAGCGCGAACCATTGTTTGTCAACGACATTGAGGCAAGAGGGCAGCGCAGGCCGGGTGGTAGCAAGAGGTCCGACGACATCGAAGCAAGAGGTCAGCGCAGGCCTGGCGGTGGCAAGAGGTCCGACGACATCGAAGCAAGAGGTCAGCGCAGGCCTGGTGGTAGCAAGAGGTCCGACGACATCGAAGCAAGAGGTCAGCGCAGGCCTGGCGGTAGCAAGAGGTCCGACGATATTGAAGCAAGAGGTCAGCGCAGGCCTGGTGGTAGCAAGAGGTCCGACGATATTGAAGCAAGAGGACAGCGCAGGCCTGGTGGCAGTAAAAGATCTGGCGTGTCGGCTTAAGCTCTTCGTTATATCCTTGCTGCAGGTTCCAGTATCGACTACAAAGCCAGATGGTCGTTGGGGTTGAGTACATGTTGTCCTTTCATTCCACTATTTTATTTCCTTGTTTACACTTTGTAATTTCCATAGTCGAGATTAGATCCACCCAGGTGGTGGTTGGTTCCGGGGCTTTGGAGTAAACAGATTTCCTGAAACTCGCCAGCCAATATTGGGCTGCAGTCTCACCTTGAGTTCCTTCGCCTTCGCTCGTGGTGTACCAACGCTTCCAGATCGTGTAATCTTCTTTTGCATTTCATCGGGAAGACCATAAAGAAGCGTGGCGTAAGCAGATGTCTTCCACACTCCAACGCGATCACGCTCCGACGCAGATTTGGCGATTGTGGCTGAAAGAAAGATAAGAGCAATGCAAAGTAGTCCCAGGGGTAATGTAAGCCATTGCCATCGAACATCCACGTAATTTTCTTGGCTATAAGCTTTACCGACCAGCATCGTCTTGCTGGTAGACGACCTGATTGTGTTTGTCATTGAAGAGGCCATTCGCTTCATGTGTTTCGGCAGATCTGCTGGTGATTGCCAAGGATTGTATTTCATAGTCCGCGTGGAAGGCCCATTGATGTAATTCTTGTACCGGAAAAGGGGCAGGGCGTCCTCATCGGCTACTGTATATGTTGCAGGAAACACATCGTCGAAAAGTAGCACCACATTGCTAACGGTGTTGTTTTGAGCGCCGAATGTGGTACCCATCTTCGGGCCTTTAGAGTATGGCTGAAGTGTGATGTTCGGGTTGTATACGAGGAAGGGTTCACCCCCGACGTCGAATGACTGCCATGGCCAAGGCACCGGCTCGGAGGGTCCCAAATATTCAGAAGTGACGTTTTCACTGTATATTCCCCATTCGTAAGTAGAATGAATAGTCTGTACACACCACGCCAACATACACTCGGTCACTATGGGTGCTTCGTTGCCGTATACGCCTTCTTTACCGCTAGGTGCAGATGCTATCAGAGCATCAAGAAGAGGATATTGAATGTTCTTGAAATACACAGAACCATCCCCATATTTTGGCTCTTTGGTATCAAAATCCGAGAGCGGAAGAAGACGCGTGAGGAGAGCTTCTCCCTTGGAGCCTTCGAGAGTGTTGTTGTCGTGAACAAGATAACCAGATAAGAGAATCGGTGCTTCGCTTGTGGCATTGAGATAATACCCACATACAGTCCCGTTGGGGTACGGCTCATCCGTGATCGGGCCTGTCCAGTTGGCACTCCAGTCAATCGTCGTGTACAAACAAGCATGACTGATGTCTAACTTATCAGTGACATCCTCACATCGACTGCACACAGCCAATGTATCGTACGCCGGCCATGTACAGTTGCTTGTAGGGCATGAGAGCGGTATGTCGGGGCGAGTTCCGTTGCCAAATTGTACTGGCTGAGTACCATTGTCGAAGAAATAGTCCCTGAGAACAGTGATCATTGCTATGTCTGTGGTTGACTGCTCTATGTGGTGTATGAATTCTAGTGGGCTGATCGGATCATACTGCGTGACTGTTGGAATCTCACTCACACAATCAGTTCGTAGCTCCCATCTTTGGGGAAAATCGACAACTTGTTGGAAGAAAGGATCGAGCGCCAAAGAGCAAAGCATGATGAGAGCGCCAAGAGCCGCTAGTGCTCTGCCTTTGGTTCTCAGAAGGAGCAACATAGAGCCCCAAGGTCCTCGTGAGGCGTTGTCGAAGATTTCAAAATCCCACATCTGCTTTGAATGCTCAAGGAACCAGCTCCACTTAAGCTGGCCAAGGGCCTCAGAAACAGGCAGGATGAGAGCCGCGCCAGCCATCTTGGATAGAATGGAAATGTAAGTGTTGAGAGTCAGATGGGTTTTCTCTTCCAGCGTCCACTTAGAGAGAGGTTGACCCCTCAAGTAAATGAGGACGCCGATGATCGCGCCCATGCACACCGCGCTAAAGAGCCAACTGAGGACTTCAAGCAGCCACCTTTTCAATGTTGTTGTATTAGGAGATGAGCTATACGACCATAGCTTTTCCTCGATACGCTGGGCGATGTTGAAAGTGGATTCTGCCTTCTCATTGACTGGCGACGTGACCTCTATTGAAGGCGGCTTGGGTAGTCCATTGGCGATACCAAGTCCCGATGGACAAACATTGATCGGTGTTGTTTCATTGACGATGTTTTTCTCATTGAATTGCGGGATTTGCAGGGTGGGCATTTCGTCGAGTCGGACCCGTGGACGCTGCTTGGGAAAGAACTGTAGAGCAGGCCGGCGCGGTTGCTGGTACTGTATCTCTGGAGGTGGTTGCGGGATAGGCCATACGCTTGAGCGGGCACTTGAGGTTTGTATAGTAGTGGTGGGACTGTGTTGTATGGAGCCGTCCTCGGGCGCACTCAGGCGAGGTGGAGTTGAAGGTGCGGGTTGGCTGTGTTTGAGGACTTCTGGTGTAGTAGGCGTGGTTGGTGTTGTGCCATATGTTTTAGGAGCTGCCCTTTCATCATGTGTCTCGAGGAAGATGGGTATACCCGGAAAGGCTGGCCACTGCTTGTCGCTACTCGAAGCCGAAGCCTGCCTCGGTGTGGATATCGGGTAAGGCATGACAATGAACGTAGTTACTGATGTAACACCAGCAGTGGATACAGCGAAGGAATTGTGTCTATCAAAGACAAGCAGTCATGTAGACAAGGCTGAAAAGAAGCGGTCTGGCTCTACATGTGTGCCTACAGTCCAGTATTATCATGTAAGCTCTGGTATAAGTCTCTATAGCCGGACGCATGCAATGCAACTGCATGAAACCCCAAGCCTCACTCCTACTGGACATTTCCACGCCAACTGTGCCTTCTTTTCAAAAAGAGCTGCATTACCAACACAATCGACCATTCACCACACGACCTAAGCGCAGTTAGTGCTCCCAGCCACCGGCAAACATCGCGAACGGTGCCAAGAAAAGCGGCTGAGTGTTGGTTTCTGCAGCTTGTGTGCGGCGTGGGTGTCGGCCGCTGTTGGACTGGGGCACCGGTGAAGCTCAAGCCGTTCAGAGACGGGGTATAACCGCCGTCGGACCAGGTGGCCAGACTAGTGCGTAATGTAGCCGCCGGAGGAGAGACATCCCATGCGGGCCTTCGTATATTTAGTTTCCGGCCCCCACATGAGGGAAAGTGTAGATGTCAGATTGCGGCACGGTATATAAGCGCTTCCAGCCTCATGCTTTCGAGCCTCATGGAGGATCGTGTTTGCAGAAGGATCGGATATGAGAAGGGCGAATAGGTTTGATGCTTTGTTCTGTAGATCCTCCGAACGCGTCGCTAAAATCCTAGAGCGTCAGTGGCTCTTTGCGCGCGATCGTGGTGAGGAGTGTTGTGCGGATAAACCGGCCAGGCTCGTGCCGCGTCCACGCGCTTAATCGCGAACTGCCGATCCCCGCTTATTTTTAGACCCCAATCACAAGCGCAAGCGCAATCGATAAGATCACGATAACACACCCACACCTGTCTTGATATGGTCAGCAGTTCAGTCCGGCAAATCTGGTCAGACTTTGGAAATGCGGAGATCCTGCATACCACTCGCAATTTCCTTCAGCCTTCCACTCTGCATATGATTCAAGCCATAGGACCGTGACGCCATGACGCGCATTCGACGCATCAACACTGCAAGACTCTACCAGCCCACTACTGTGCCCTCACCGCCACCCGGACCGACCCTCGATCCGTCGCAGCTACGCGCTATGGCTTTCTCTAAAATCTGCCATTCGTCGCTATAATCTGACTTGCCACGTGTGTGTACGTTCGCGTCAATGCCAACTTTTGCGGCTGCTCCAGCGCGGCTACGCCAGGCTCCCTGCGACCGCGCTGCAGGCCTTATTGGGCCGATTACTGACCCGTGGTTCTGGGAGGGAAGCAACCTGCACATCATTCGTTCCTCGCTTGTTCATGTACGCCTTGCCGGTTGCAGATATGTTTCGTTTGTGTTACGCTGCTGTCAGCACGCATTTGGGTGATTGAGAACGTGATCAGTTGCATCAGTTTGTGGTAAACAAGTGATAACGCCGTTTCATTGGGTTGTATTGAGGCTCTGCGCAGGATCACGGCAGCCTGTCTCTCCTGCCCGAGGACGCAGGACTCATTCCAGATAGCTTTCTCGAAAGTTTGCAGCTGGTTTTCAATATTGTAGACTTTAGATGCTCACTCTGGCCTCAAGCCGCACTCCAATGGTCTGGCCTTGACCTCTGTGTTGAAGATCGCGTTTGTCTCCTCAATGACTTTGCTTATTGCGTCTTGTCAGCTCCGAGTGTCCACCCAGCAATTCTCACGGATACAATCAGAAGGGAACAATAGGATTAGAGCCCTAACGAATCGTGTAGCTATCTGAAGTGCTGTAATTTCCTTAACTTATCTACAATCAGCCCTAGAGGCCTCTAATTAAAGGGCTATATTTGAACATCTTACATTACGCTAACTAGCTATTTAGAGCTAACAAGGTGTATTACAGCCTAGGTTTAGGCAAACGTAGGAAGGCAACATGTGTATGCTTTGTACCGCAGCCCAATTCCTCCTGGCGTCTTGGTAAAGACCGCTAATCACACGACGCATGACCACTGCTCCGGCTGGATCTCGTGACCTCTTGGCTTCTCGAGTGAGTTGGCCTTTGTCCACGCTCTCCTGAAGAAGCCCATGGATCATCAACTTCCACTTCGTGTTGATGTCGAAGTCCTCGTACTTGAAGGCCAGGGCCTTCTTGAGCTTCTTCACCGCATGATCGATGGTATCGTACGAAAGTTTGTCTCTGCCCTCGAGGGGCGCGACATCGCTGTCGTATACTTCGATGAAAGCTGCAATGAATCGGAAGACCTGCTTTCCATCTGGGACACTGTTTGGACTGTGTCTGTTAGCAAAAAGCTCTTCTTAGCATAGCTGGTGGATAAACAACATACTCTACTTGAAGGACATGAACCCTCCAGGCTTGGAAGCGGTTCGCCCACAGTGCGCAAATCCATCGGTCAGCCCATGTCCCACCCTGCTTAACGGTCTTTACGGCCACCATACTCGTGAGACGCATCTCTGGGTGTGCGATTAGCTGTGCAATTGATCGCTTGCCTGCATCTGCGAAGGGGTCTGGTGCAGGCGGTGCGACCTGTGACGCCGCAGCCTCGCTGTCGTAGTCACTGTCCGCGTACTGCGCCATTGGACGGCCTGAAGGTGGTTGGAAGCTGAATGGTCGTGATCTGATGAGGGTTGAGAAGGCTGTATTTGAACGTTGAAGAACATGCGTTCAGCGCCCCTAGGTTGTTCCTTTCGTTCTGGGAGGCGTTTCTTCTGCTGCTTGTAAAGCGTGCTCGATTCTTTGCCCATCGACTGACAGCGTCGGACCGCTGTCTTCCTCCTTCACTGCAGTCAAATTCGATTCATTGTTATGCGACAGAACCATGATTGCGGCGAGGTGGCGGCCGAGTGGTGGTAAGCTGAGGTTGAAAGTTGATGGTCAGCTTTACACTACAGTGCCGTGGGCCTGTCCTTAAAATATTGGTAGACTCGGAGGCAGGTGAGTGTAGAGAGAGAGCGAGAGAGTCGAGGTGATCAATGAATCAACGATACAAGCATCATATACTGTAGACTGGCGTGCGCGTGACGTGCAATCAGCCGGGGATTTAGGTGAGAGAACCTCAGCAATTTTGAAGGATACAATCAGAAGGGATTAAAAGATTAGAGCACGAACAGATCCTATAGCTATCTGAAGTGGTAAAGTCTTCTTAGCCTTAATCGCTAATCAGCCCTGAAGACCTCCGATCAAAGGGCTACATTTCAACATCTTGCATTACCTCAAGTCGCCACTCGTAGCTGACAGGGTGCAGTCCATCGTAGACTTGGGTAAACGTAGGAAAGCAACATGGGTATGCTTTGTACCGCAGCCCAATTCCTCCAGTCTATCGGTTGAAGCGTACTTGCTAAGATCCTGGATAGTATTCCGTCCTCGCTCTTCAAACGCAAGTCTCTTGTACAGTCGTGCTGCAGGGTTGTCGCTCGCTGTATCCAAATACACCAGTACTTGCTGCTCGTCCGCGAGTGCAGAGGCCCATTCGATCAATCGACTAGCCAGGCCTTTACCGCGATAGTCTGGACGTGTCGCTAAGTTTTCGAGGAGAAAATGCTTCCTGCCCTGCAACGTTTCTTCTCTCAAACGGCGCAATCCCAGAGTAAATGCCATGAGAAGGTCTTTGTTGCTGCCATCCGGCAGGCTACGCCTGTATGCTTCATCCTCGAATTGCTGACGTTCCTCACGGTCTTCTTCCGACTCCACGATTTCTTGCGATTCTGGGCTCGCAGGGATGACCCAATGGGCTACAGCTGCCACAGTGTCCGTCTCCAAGTGGCGCGCGACCATGTATTTAGAATCTGCCTTCACCAGCTGCTCAGCGATGCGTGGCGCCATCGAGGCTGTCAGCTGGTCCGGGTCGATTTTGCCAAAAAGCAATTGCGAAAACGGCGAAACCCATGAAAGCGCAAAAAGTGACGCGATCGCTTCGGCATCAGGTGGACGAGCTTCTGCTATCTCGAACTGGGCTGCCATGGTCTGCGATAGTGTATTATTCGAAGTTGTCATCTTCAGGTCGGTACTTGATCTCATGCTGAAGGTAAAGTGGGTCGCTGACTCTTAGCGCGTCACCATGAGAAGCTGCGGTTGTAAGAACTCGTGATTCGCTATGAGATGACGGTCGTTATGATTGACTATGTATCAAACCACTCCAGCTCGTCTTTGCGGCCAAAGACAGCCCTGTAGACTCGATCGCCGTCCTCCTTGATGACCTCCTCGGTGTGAATGCTGTGCAGGCTGTATTCGCGCTCGTCTGCGCTGCTCCCATCTGTGCCATCCTTAGCCGACCCAAACACGCGCACATGAATGTAACCATCCTCTACGGCCGGCAATCGCAGCTTTCCGAATAAGTGTAGCCCGTACGCCGAATTTGCTACGCGGACAGACTCGAGGTCGCGAGAGGTGAACGAGGTCAGGTCGGAATCGGAGACATGCTTGACTGCGCGGAAGTATTCTGGCTCGTGTCCTGGATGATTCAGCATATGTGATTATGTGTACATTTCCTCGAGCGTACTATCGTGATCGCGTCGGAGCTTCACAAGCTCTTCCTTCAGAGACTCAAGGATGGAATCGAAGGCGTCAATGGAAGCTTGGTGAGGTGCATGCTCCTCGCTGAGCTGGACTGTGTCTTCGGTCGCCATGTTGTGATGTTGGAGTAGTTTACACAGACGCTTAAGCTAGAAAGCGGTGTTGCTTGAGCCACTCACCTACATTGAGCGGTGAAAGCCTTATATGTACACACGAGGCCCCAGTCTGCCAGGGTCGTTCCATGCTGTGCGCTGCCCGGAGCTTGTTTCAGATTGGCCAATGGAGCCCTGATCTTCTGGCTCTCTACACATAAGCAAAAGGTACCTGCCAGAATAATATACGACAACCGCTTTTAGCGGCATGAGCTGTGCCCTCATTGAGTGGCAAGCCTACTTGCAGACGTCGGTTCAATCTCTAACTATCGTATGTAGCATAGGCGCATGTTGTTTGCTCAGGGTCTTTGGGCTATGGCGGGGCTCGGATGATCAGCAGGGGTGACGTCAGCCACGTTTCTCATGCAAGCTGTCACAAAAGGAGAGAGCTGCATATGCCAGTGTCTTTTGGAGTTCGAAGGTAGGGGATGCAACATGCTTTCAAGTATGGGATTGTAAGACTACAGCGCTTTGATTCCGATATCCTCGCGGCATCTTGACGATGTAGCCCTTCTGCAGGTCGTAAGAAGGGCGCAGTCTAGCCGTCTTCGGCGCTGACCTCAACAGCTGAAAGACATATCTTGTGACAAGACCTTCCTCACTTGACTTGTCGCAAGACCACCAACCCCATATGGCTATTAGCACGATCACGGCTGAGCGCGTGGAGCTCTCGGAGCTACCTGGAAACTCGCAGGTGCCGCTCACAATCTACACTCCTGGAACATCACGACCCACATCTATAGAACAAAGCCCAGACGAGGCCCCGGAAGATGCGCCTTACTCCACCACCGCAATCCCAGATGGCGGCTACGGGTGGGCCATTGTTGCTGCAGGCTTTATCACGACGTTCTGCCACAATGGAATCATCAATTGCTGGGGTGTTTTGCAAGCTGCGCTTCTCGATTCAACGCTGAAGAACGAGAAGGCATCGACCCTGACTTTTGTTGGGTCTCTTGGTCTAGCAGGGGGAGCTATGTACGGACTCCTGGTAATTCGCTTCATGCGCTGGTTTGGAGCGCGGACAACCGCCCTGCTTGGAGTCTTTCTCATGGGCATGAGCATGATTGCGGCGAGCTTCTGCACTTCGAACATCGCCGGCCTGTTTGGGACTTTCGGAATCCTCGGCGGTGTCGGCATGGCTATGAACTACGCTGTGGGTAACGCGCTGCCTGTTCAATACTTCAGCTCCCATTTGGGTCTCGCCAACGGCATCATCAAACTCGGAGGAGGTGTCGGAGGCTGCGTCATGGCTATTGCGCTCGAGGCCATGTATCGGAAGACGGGCATCGAATGGACATTCCGCTTCCAGGGCTTCTTGACGCTTGGAATTGGCATGCCGGCTGCGTGGCTGCTGAAGGACCGCGTGCCGCTCAAGACCGCGCCGTTTTTTGACGCCAGCATGTTCCGCTCAATCCCGTTCGTTGCGACTTTTGTTGCCAGCGCCATTGGCGTCTTCGCTCTCTATATCCCTCCATACTATCTTCCGCTTTTCGCACAGTCTATCGGGCTAAGCTCAACTACAGGCGCTGGCCTGGTCGCCGCTTTCAACGCGTGCAACGCCATCGGACGCTTTTGCGCAGGACCACTCTGCGACAAAGTCGGACCTCTGAACATGTTTGTGATGGTAATGGCCGTCAATGCTGTGAGCATGCTTGCCATCTGGCCAGTATCCAACACGCTTGCACCCTTGGTGATCTTTGCAACCGTCAATGGAGTTGCAAACGGCGCCTACTTCACGACCCAGCCTACCGTTGTGGCCGGCATCTTCGGGCCCGGGCGAGCTACAGTTGCAATGAGTATGTCAGTCACGGGATGGTCTGCAGGCTACCTCATGGGCGCGCCAATCGCTGGTTATCTTCTTCAAGCTGCAGGGGGCAGTAAGCAGGGTGCGGGCATTGGACAGAGTGTTGAAGTGTATCGGCCTGCTATCTTCTATGCCGGCGGCATGGCCACGCTTTCTGCTCTGTTTGTCATCTTAGCAAGACTGACAGTGGCCAAAAAGGTCTTCAAGCGAGTGTGAAATAGATAATGTGTGGAGTAATGTAGTAAATTATCAATCTGAAGGTTGCGAATGACGAGGAGATATCAATCTGTCCCCACCCACCCTCATCGTATCCTTGAGTGATGGTACCACGCATGCCACGCAGACCTATCAGTCGACACATCATTCAAGCCATCCTCACCCTCCTCATCATCATACATCGTCTCATCACCAATCCACTCCACATTAGCCTCATACCCCATCTTCTCCCTATCCTCAATCAGCACCATAACCATCAACCTCCTTACTTCCTCCCCCATCAAACACCGCCTAATAGCCGGCGCCCACTCCGGCCTGGCCGAGGCATACTCAATATACCTCGCAAACCCCAACCGCTGCTCGCGAGTCGGCGGGGCCAGCTTCATCTTAAACCGCCTCCTCCCCGGCTCCGGGTAGAGCTCTGTCCTGCACATAGGGCAGGTGCGCGAATTCGAAGTCTCGAGCCATTGTCTGATGCAATCGGCGCCGAAGACATGGTTGCATGGTGAAATGCGGACAGCTTGCTCATGACTGTCCTCGGCATTGCCGGCTGGGGCGGCGCTGCAGCTGCGGCGAGGGTTCGATGGGGCGCTCTGATCCCCCATCGTGCCGTCTGTACCTCCCGGAGGAGTGAACAGGAGCGGCTCTCGGCAGATGGTGCAGTCTTGTGGCTCGCTGAGCGTGATGCTCTGCATGCCGTGCTTAAAGAAGGAGCGTTGTGATGAGAAGTAACCCATTTTTGAGGAAATGGGGTTTGATGATGTGGCGATGTGGAGATGTGGGTGCTTCGAAGCGGGAGTGCTTGAAGTCTTGGATGTGTGAAGCTCTTTGGCTTGAGAGGTGATTGCTCGCAGCTCTGTGGCTTTGAGACTTTGTGTCTTGATGCCTGGGGCTCGAAAAAAAATCGACGCCTGAGGGCTGAAAGACTGTTGGGGGTCAGTGGCATGATGAGAAAGCTGAAATGGGGAAGAAATACTGTTCTGAAGATCTGAAGTGAGTGTAGATTGGCTTCTGATGCTTTGTCTGCGTGAAGGCTTTGTAGAAATCAAAGTTCTGTGAACTTTGTCTGTGTGGGATGGGGAATGAAGATGCAGAAGGAGAGTGGGAAAAGTTAGGGATTTATACTCCAAAGGTCCCTACCTTAAAAATTCAAGCAGAGGATGGAATCGCGCACGAAGTATCCATCAAGTTCTATGCGATCACTGTTCTCCCATATCCAATATATTGAACGAATGTGCTTGGTACGAAACTTTGGTAATTGGTACGAACAAGAAGCAATGGCATCTATCTGTGCGAAGACCATGGTAAAAAAAGACAGTATGAACGATCCAGTTTCTATCCTCCCAGGCAATTTGGGTCGTGCAGGGAAAATCATGGAAAGAATGCTATTTTAGGGCTTCCAGCGCCATCTGGTAACATATGACAACACTTCAATTGAGAAAAATCCATCAGGGAGTCCCAGTTTCGATCAAGTCACAGCCTTTTTCGAGGTTCCAGACTGCCATCAGAGTAGGGTACTGTCGCCGTTCCTATGATCTGCACGACACCTGTCAAAATCATGGCAAAAGTCTTGGTACACGTGAACCATGGGAGTCGCCTTGATTCCACGATAGCCATGGAAAATGCAAGTCGAGGAAGGATCTGGACTTCACTTTGCATGTGCGATGCAAAATGGCGCTCTACATTGGCCGACCCTGATATTTGGGTGACATCTGTCAACCTTGAAAACCATGGAACCCGGCTCTATAGTTAGGTTGTGGCTCTACGTAGGCTCGTGTCTATTCAGAACTGAAAGGTGCCCGACTCTAACGTTCGAAGAGGGTGATAGTGAGTATGATCGAATTTCTCATTGACTTTGATGAAGACGAGGAAAACAACACTATGTACACCTAGCTCCATCCCATCCCTCCTGTATACCCAACCCAGCCCATCACTAAATATATCCAAAAACAAAACATCAACACTTTGCGCCGAATGCCAAACGCCTTCCCAAACCAACAGACAAAAAAGGATAACAACAAAAAGAGAGCGCCACACACCATTTATCTAGCCTTTCGCTATGCAGAGTCGGTCGAAACAGGCGCGCCGTGAGAGGAAAACAAGAACAACAGAAGACAGAGAGAAAGCAAGCGCGCAGAACACCTCCTTCTACGCGCTCTCACTCCCATCCGCCTCCTCTTCCTCCCTGCCATCCGTGATCCTCACTCTCCGCTTTGGCTCATTCCCCCACAATTCTCTCAACACACGGTGTTTCTGGGTATCGCGCACGCCCTTGAGAAACCCGTACGTCTTGTCGACCTCCTCGAGCTGGCCCTCGAGCCCGAAGCTGTTGCTCTGCGCGCGGCGGATCAGCGGGCCGACAAGGTTCCTGCGCGCCTTGTCGAGCTGGTCTTTGACGCTGTTGATGACTTGGATGTGGGATTTCAATTCGGATTTGTTGATGAGGGTTGAGGCGCGCACGTCTTTCAGGAGTTTCAGGTTCTTCTCGTACTTTGCGATTTTGAGCTTGTTGGTGATGGTGTTGCGCCACATGGATGCAAGGAATTCGTCTTTGCGCGTGGCGAGGCTGTCTTCTTCGCGCGCGACGCTGCGATGCAGGTTGTGGAATTGGCGGTCGACGGATTCGAATAGGCGGAATAGCACGTCGGCGCGGGCGAGCTCGTTTTGGATGTTCTCTTCTAGGATGTTGAGCAGCTGGTCGAATGTGCGTTGTAGAGTGTCCCGTGAGCGCTGTTGCTGGGTGTGACCCAGGACATCATTGACAACGCGGCCGAGGGAGGTGGGGTTACCGTCCGCTTCCAGCAGACCAGTGAGGGAGAGGGCGCCGTGGACGTTGGAGATGAAGGTGTCAAGACTGCCGCTCTTTGGCGATTGTATTGTGGAGAGCTCGCGGCGGGCCCATTCCATAGTATAAAGGATGCTGGAGAAGTCAGTACTGCCTACGCACTACATCATCACATGACCTACCTGTCCATGTCGCCGTCGACATTGGTGAAGAAGGAAGTGATCTTTTCAGAAAGCACTCTTAGGCTGTCGCCCAGGTCGTCGAGCTGGTCGATGATGGTGGTCGAGGCCGACATGTTCGTAGCGCGGACGCTCTCACCCAGATCCTGCACAGCAATACTCGCCTCGGCCAGCTCGCGCGAGCGCGGGATGACGTTCTCGCTCGCATACATGAGCGGCTCGAACTGCTTGGCCATGCTTGCGACATTGGCAACATCGGGAATCAAGCTCGAATTCCATGGATGCAACAGCACCCAGCTCAGCAGCAGGGTCGCGAGTGTAGTGAGGACGTGGCGGCGGGTGCGCGTGAACATACTTACGCCGCTCGCGACGGTCGAGAGGGTGGCCTCGAGCGGGGCGGTGCGAAATAGCGTCTCCCCTCTGATGGCAAAGCGGACGACTGCCGGGGTCAGTGTCAGTGTCAGACGCGCTTGAGGCGCGAACTACGTACAGCCGTCCATAGAGCCTGCCGCATCGTCAGGCGACAGCGACAGCGTGGGTGACGGCGACAGAGCATGGTCGTCGGCGGGCTCCTCGTGCAGGTCCTCCATGGGGCGCTGCATGCGCGAGGCAATGTTGTCGGCGGGGTAGCGGCGGTCTTCGGGCTCGGGGCTGCCCTGGGGCGTCATCTTCATGGGCGACTCGGGCAATGGGATGCGTGAGGGCGTCGTCTCGCGGTCGGTGCGGCAGTAGGACGGCGAACGGCTCGAGTGCATGAGTGACCGGCGGTGCCACTGGTTGTTGCTCTTCTGCCAGGCGGGCGGCGCCCAGGGCCCTTCACTCTCATGCTCCGACTCGTCGGCCTCCTGCGGGGGGATACTCCAGCGCGACGAGTGCATGTTCGAGCGCGCGCTGTAGCCCGACTGCGCGAGGTGGCTGCGCTCCGGATCGAAAGCCTCGAGCGACGCGCTGAGCGAGGGGATGTCGTAGAGGCTGCCGCGCGAGCGCTCCATTGTGTCCATCATCTGGGGAGAGCTGCACGGGGGGTCGTGGATTGATTGTCTATTCGGTGGTGGGGTTGCTATGCTATGCTATACTATGCGGCGGCTTCACTCGGCGGGCGCGTGAATTGCTTTACTTCACTGCGGTCGGGTTTGCGCGCGTGTACTGCGCCCGTGACGTGCCTGGGGGCGCGACTGCTGCCTGCGGGGATCTGGGTTCGTCGAGAGTGCGGTGCGCTGTAGCGACAGTGCAGAGTCGTGAAAGAGGTACCGTCTGCGGCGCGCGGTGGAGCGATACGACTGCGATAAGCTAGCCCATGTCGCCCGCTGCCGCCAGTCGCCAGTACGAGGGCCAGCGCAGCACAGATGCCAGGGCTGCAGCGGGGTGAAACGAGGTGGCTGGCATTGGCAGGCATATCGCCATGCCATGCAGTGATTGGGCTGAGCACCCGCGCGACCTACTGGTCCAAGTAAGGCCTCCCACGGCGGGGGAGGATCCGCTGCCCACTAGCCATCATCAGCTAATGCACGTTGACATCTGCATGTCTACCACCGCCCGTCCGGTGACCACGCTGCGGGCAGTGAGAAGCTATCTAGTGCGCAGATAGCCTCTGCTTGCACTCGTTCTGGTCTGGCTGCAAACTTTGGCTCTTCAAGAGCGCATTTGGCATCTCAGGCACGTCTTTGATGGTGTAGGTGCTGGCGGGGACGTTCTTGCTCCACTGAAGCTCTGGCCAATCGATATGCGGGGTGTGGGCCGCTACGGAGCACCCGCAAGGCAAGGCCCGCGACCGCAGTGAGCGATCCATCGTGCCTTGCAGCGGGTATGTAAGGTGTCGGGCGTGTTGAGCTTGGAATGTCAGCTTAGCATGCAGGAGTGGAACGCGGTTTGCAAAAAAAATTGTAAAAAATGACGTGTCGTGATGATGCTGTGCTGTGTGAGTACTTCTCAATTGCTGGAAGCTATGAACAGCGTCAAAAAATCATCAACGCCACAGGCCGCATACTCGCCTCACACAACATGCATCAATCAATAGAACAGTTTTCAAATATTACGATGCAACCATTGGAGACATTGGATAGCGTTCAATTCTTGTATATATCCAACCTCATTTCTCCCTCCCACTATGTAAGCAAATGTCCAGACGTCTAAGGAGATGTCACGCATGTTGTATGCATGTTGAGAAGAAAAGGACGTAGAGCGATGTTGGATGCTCTCGTCGAGCTGACAGCAGTGTAGCCGCCAGCTTCACAGCCGCTTCAGGTGCAGGCAGTTGAGGCAGTCATGCACAGACCCTCAAGATCGCGCAAGACCGCCTGATGAATGGCTCAGTAATTCCAACCGGAAGTGGAAAGATCGTTTGAGATATGGAAACAGTAGGTCATGCACTACAAGTAGTACATGGTCTCCAGAAGTGGTGGTGCAACGTCCCTGCGCCACGAAGTGTCGCCGATGTCTGTGCTGCCGTCGCCTTTCAGTACGCTATGGAGGTAGGAACGTCCGCGTTCGCAAAGCAGATCTGCATAGTAGGCTGGTGGGCAAATGCTGACAGCCCGCGTGGCGCGGGCAAATGTGTAGCATAAGCTGTGCGTCAAGCTCTGAAGCTGATCAGCACCAAGCTTGATGTCATCCTTGATCACGACGTAGTGTGCTGGCTTGCTGGTGCCCTGCAATCCCTGATGGGCGAGCAAGAAGAAGTCAAATAGCTTCTCGCCAGTGACGCCGCGATCGACGACGGTACCAGGCATCGGATTGCCAGTCTTCCCGTCTGTATCTTCCAGACGCGTGGGGTAGAAGCGTGTATGGTGTCGTTTGCCGACGATGATGATGGAAATCTTCGGGTGCTTTGCTTTCGCGCCGTACAGCTTGTCGAATGCACCTTCGAATGCGGGGAGCTCGTTCTCGAGGACCAAGCGGTATTGGCCTTCTGATACACCATCACGATACACAATGACCTTGGTCGGCAAGCGGTTCTGGTTACGCTTTTGCCACAGCTTGAGTCGTTCGATGATCATCTCTTCTAACTCTTGAACCATTTCTTCACGACCCTTTTGCACACGCATGCTGGCAGGGTATTGTGAGAACATGGCATCAACAGATGCGACCACACCAGCAATACTGGGAGCACTCTCCGAGCTACCTGGAGATGGGTGAGTGACGTCAATGCCGAACAGAATGGTCTGCGCGTCAAGGGGCGACATCTGCTTTGCGTCGACAATGTGGTTAATACCACCCAGCTTTTGGTTGAACTTCATAGCCACGTTGGCGAAGTACTGCATCTGGCCCTTCTCCTTAGAGAACTTCTGGCCAATGCTGCATATGTTGGGTATTCCGAGCTGACAGTCGCAGACGTATTTAATAGCGTCGTATAGCGTCGCGTTATCATTGGGGAGGAGCACGAACAAGAAATTCGGCTTTCCTTGGAGCTGCGACTTGAGCGTTCCAATGATCTGGTTCTGGATCTTAACAAAGTCCTTGTTCTGGAGATCGTTGAACGAAACGTTCATGGTTACAGGCTGTTGCACTGGTCCAGGATTGAGACCGTAAGATTGTAGCGCCTTTCTGAATAGTTCAAGATTATCCCTGACAGCATTCGGGCCACCCATAATAGTGTCCCGACTACCTGAGTTGATGACAAGGGTGCTCCAAGCACCTAGAGGATTCTTGACGAGGCGGAATGGTTTGTCACCGAGCTGTCTGGGGTCCAGATTCCATGCGCCAGCATTTGGCTTGGTTGACTTGTTCTTGTACTGCAAGTCGGGTGCTTGCAGGATGCGGCCAGGAACTGTCAACAACTGAGGATTGACCTTGATGCCAAACTTGCTAAGGGCTATGTTCAAGCCGTTGGCCAGTGGCATGATGTTGGTCACTTGAAGGCCGTTTTCAGTGATTGATTCAGCATTCTGATGAGGTCGGCGAGCAGCAAATTTGATCATCTCGCTCGTTTGCGGTCCCAGTAATAGACGCTTGGCAAGCTGGCCTGGAAGAACTGTACAAAGCTCGGCAGGAATCCACTTCGGCTCCTTGAGAGTGCCATAATTAACGAGAGGAGCTTGAGGGCTGCTGAGTGTGATGTTGTAAGTCTTTCTGAAATGCTCCTGCACAGACACCTTCATGGTTTTGCCAGCTTTGTCTGCCACATTAAACGTGGTGTTGGTGCTGTTCTTGCCAAACGATGACAACGTAGTGATGATGTGCTGCTTTTTCTTCGTCTGGCCTTTCAACTTACGGTCTGGTAAGTAATTCGTCTCGAACCTGAGCAGCCGGACAAACGCGACCATTTTGCGATACTGCTGGTCATTGGTAGGCGCTTGGCCTCCAGTAAACTCCCTCATCATATCCAGAAGAGGCCCGGGCTTGTAGAAGGCACCTGTGGCAACGTTGACATTGACGAGAAGACGATTGACACTCGTTCGCACGCTCGTGAAGTAGCCGCGGAGGGCCTGCAGACCAAACCCGAGATCCGCATACTGAAGCTGAGGATGCTTGCCACATGGGTAAAACTTGTTACCGCCTGCAGTGGCGATACTGTCGTTGCTGCTCGGACCATGTGTCATCAGGATGTTCAGCGCCTGGATGGTCTCGAGCTTCATGGGATATGTGTCCGTCGGCTTCGAAATGTCATTCAACAATTCTTTCAAGGAAACCGTACCTGCTTGTTCAACAACGTTCATTCTGAACGAGCACCTTTTTCGGGTGTCCTTGACGCTAGGACTGTCATCAGGGCTCGGAGGAGGAAAGGGCTCGCCTCCCTTAGGATACCACTCGAGAACGAAGCTGCCCTTCTCACCTTCAAGCGGTACTTTCTTAGGCGAAATTAGAATATGTGCCCAATCACTGGCGATGGGTATGCCTTTGAAGGGGGGAGTATCCAGCAAGAGCTCGACAAGGCGGCGCCTCTTTGCCTTTGGGAGTTTGGGATCTTCCGGTTGCAGGTGTACCGTGTAACGGTAGAGATCGAGGTTAGGATCAATGCTCTTCAGTTCGAAGTAGTTGGTATACAATACGATGGGCTTGCCCAGCTTGCCATATGCAGGTCGTGCTGGGAGGACCACGCCCAATGAGGCAGATGCCATGGCCTTGGATAGGTCGGCTTTGACCATTGCATCCTCAAGCTTGGTAACTTCGGCATTAGGTTGGGGTATGTTGCTGCTATTGCTAGATCACAGTCAGCACAATTTCCAATGCCGCTTCTAATCCATCTTACCCAAACACCTTGGGGCCTTCGAAAGCTCCAACGCGTCCGCCCCGGAAGCCTCCACCTCTATCGCCGCGAAAGCCTCCGCCTCTATCGCCTCGAAAGCCTCCGCCTCTATCGCCTCGAAAGCCACCGCCTCGATCACCGCGGAAGCCTCCACCGCCTCTTCCTCGGTCACTGCCATCATGACCACCTCTTCCTCGACCACCACTGAAGTTTCCACCGTCGCCGCGTCCGCGTCCACGGAATTCGCCACCTCGGCCGCGTCCACCGCGTCCGCCCCGATCTGCCATGTCTGTTGTCGATTTCTGAAGTAGCTTGTAAGATGAAGGAAGCTGCTGTAAGAAGAACAAGAAGTACTGAGAAAAGAGCCAGAATTGATATAAATAGGCAGCCTTATCCTGCGAAATAAGGTCTGGGCTGAGAGCAAGACAGTAGTGTCACAGAATTTAGGGCGGAGGGGTTTTGAAGATTTGCCGATAAGACTCACATTGAGTGAGATTCATTGAGTGAGATCTGAAGACAGTATAACTTACTCTTCGAGTCTAAGCAGCAGCCTGGCAGAAGGCTGAGCTGAGACAATCAGGCAAAGACGAAGTCAGACAGAGCTTGCTCAAGCAGTCGAACCGAAGAATCAAACAATATTGGAACAAAAAGAGACACAAAAGATGGAGACAGATAATTGAGAATGGTATTGAAAGGCAACAAGAGAACCGGTGGAGAGGAGCGGGGCTTTTACCTTGAGCTTGAGGGAGGCGCCGTGCGCTAACGCGTGGTCACGTTTGGACAGGGCAGCGCGTGTCTAGCAGTGTGAGTGGGGCGGAAGCAAATGCTGGAGACGGCCTGTCACTTTGGTTGCATAAGAGACATCTCAGAGGCAGAGGCGCAGCCATCAAGTGACTGTACTGTACAGCTCGGAGGTCGAGATGCGCGCTTCCGTGTGCGCCATCATGATGCTGGCGAGCTGCACACAGCTGGCCTCTCAGGGAGCAAGCAGCAATCATTGCCTTGCATTCAATGGCGACGCAACATTTGCATCACTGCGTCAAGCAAACCAACTTCTTGGTGATTCACCGGCTACCCACGTCATGTGTAATGGTTGTCAGCCTAAGATTCGTCCAAACGATATGCATGTTCGCTTGCTCCAAGCGGCTCGCCTTTCTTGTTTCCACATGCCAACATTGCTTCTGTGGATGCGTTTATTGAGTATCAAACATGCACCAATGGGTCCTCTGTAGCCGCCGAGAATGGCACAGCGTCTATCAACAGTGTTGGTTATTGGCGAGGCTGTTCGTAGGCAGTGCTCTGGGCAAACTCGAATCCGTTTCGGGGCTGATACGCAGAACACAGACAGCATGATAGTGAGAAGAACAAAGAGCAAAGGATACACTTCAGCAGTACGAAAGCACAAGTAGAGTCGCTCTGACTGTACACTGTACAAAGTGAGGTGGAACATATCGGGCGAGATGTCTGGCGCACGTGACCCGGTTTAGCTCCGCGAAACGGAGGTTACCAGATTTGACAATCTCGTCGCTTGACAGGACGATATCAACACCACACAACACAATCGCCATGCCGCCCCGACTAAATGTCAGCGCTTTCACGCGCTCAATCGCCTTCAGGCCGAGGCCCCAGATCCAATGGCCTGCGCGCTCCGCCCTCCGCGTGGCGCCCTCCCAAAGCCGCACCTACGCCGACGATGCACCCGCCCAAGACCGATCGCAAAAGCCTAGCTCAGAGCCTATTGAGCATGTCTCAGAGGAGGCAGCGAAGACAGCACAGATTATGGGCGAGCAGGGACCCGACGTCAACCAGGGCACACCTGTTGAAGATGTGAGCATAGCCTGTTCTTCACCACGAACATCCATTGACAATCTCTCAGATCTTGAGGGGTGACAAGGAGGCGCAGAAGCAGTTTCCCAAGGTTATGCAGGATGCTCTCAAGCAGGGCAACAAGACACCAACTCCCAAGGGATCGCGCTCCTACTCCACTATGACGACACAGTCGAGCCAGGGAATGAACATGGGTCTTGTCGACTTCGAGGCTGCCTCCAAGCTGCCAGTGACTCCTGGGCTGAAGTTTGAGGCACCAACTCTGCCTCTGCCCCAGGACGGTCACGTCAAGCACCGGTATGACCCCGTTGTTGAGCAAGTCACCAACCTCCTCATGCGACACGGCAAGAAGAGTGTTGCTCAACGTGTACGTCGCGTTCTCCGTGCAGCTATATAAGATGCAGCGCTAACAAGACACTACAGCAAATGGCAGTAGTTCTCCAGTACCTCCGAACTTCACCCATCCCAACTATCAACCCCGCTCGTCCTCTGCTCCCTGGCGCGCCCCCACCATCGCATCTCCCTCTGAACCCCGTTCTTTACCTCACACTCGCTATTGACTCTGTCGCTCCGCTCCTTCGAATTCGCGCGCAGAAGGGTGCTGCTGGTGGTGGTGTGGCGCTGCAAATTCCTGTTCCTCTGTCTAAGAGGCAGCGAAGGAGGACAGCCATCGAGTGGATTCTCGGCGCTGCTTCTAAGAGGAGGAATACTGGAAGTGGCAAGAACAGCTTGGGACAGCGTGTCGCTCAGGAAATGATTTCTGTAATTGAAGGCAAGAGCGGTGTCTGGGACAGGCGCAATGCTGTTCACAAGCTAGGTGTCGCTGCTCGTTCCAACATTGTTCTGCCAAGGAGGAGATAGTTTGTCTGTACTGGAGTTCGGAAAAGGCTGGATGTCTGCCATCACACGGTGTATCATATTGTAACAAGCAAGCAAGAGCAAATGCACACAATTGAATCTTCGAGCCAGGCCTCAAGCTGCATTGATGTCTGGGATGGCAGTTACGGTATCTTGCCAGCTCCAAGTGCAATATATCCCGAAAGATGGGCTTTAATCGGAAGTCTTCAGTGCTGACTTGGTCTTCAAAATCTTATAGCTCCTAAGATGGCTATTGAACTAATCAGTCAACTAATACTTGTGCTCTCTTCTGGTTGAATCTTCCGAAGCCGAATGAACACTCGAAGCTGGCCAGGTGCTGTATGTCTATTACCCGTCGCGTGCCGCCTGTATGATTCATGGATCTAGTCCGATAGGAGCTCCACACGCTCAGCCACACCACTAGCTGCTTGTGGGATCCTAGTTACACCTTCATGTGACAGCCTCAGCTCCGTTACGAGATGCTTCAATAACAACAATTGCTGGCGCGCAGCGCATAGGACGAGCATCATGAGCATTGTTACGGGACGAGATCCGCTATTCTATACATAAACCTTAATCCAATCTACGAAAGTTCTCTACGCGTCTTGACGGTGCACGTCATTGCCAAGACAGCAGGCTGGGCACATGAGGGGTCTGTCTCCATCAGACCAAACCTAGACCTAGACTGCCTTCGAAACATCGTCTCGCGCTTACTGTTCCTGTAGCTCGTCTCATCTCCAGTGATCTTCTTCCTTCTTCCACATGTCGTCTGCCTCTATCAATCTTCTTGGGAACAATCTTTTCTCAGACAGCGGTTAGAGTCGCAGACTGGAAACGGTCCGGCCCGCCCTCACATCAGCTCAGCTCAGCTACTATTCTTACTACCCCACTCAATTTCGACCCCAGCGATCCTACACGCGCTCACTCCACACCTCAAGCCCCGGATTTGTTCAGACGAGTGAAAGGTGCCTGAGATTTCGCATCCTTACTGCGACAGCTCCGTCGCCCCTGTGACGCCATTGCTGTACATTCGTGAATCTTGGTCGGCAGTGCTGCTCTACCCCACGAACGCGCCGTGACTGCTCCACTGCGTTCGCGCACGTACACCGCCAGTTGAAATACCCATACGAACCAGTGCCCAACCTTCACCCCTCGATCAACGCCACTGCACCGCATTGCAACCATGTCGTCGCTTACGGCCGCCATAGACCAGGAGATGAAGGAGCACCGGGATGCTCGAAAGAACAGCGGAGGCGGAGGTCGTCGTGCCGAAAGTCCTCTGCCGGGAGGTCGTCACCTTAGTCCGACCCCGCGCCATTTGAGTACAGACGACGGGCGGGTCCGCAGTACAAGTCGCAACAGTACGGGCATACCTTTCGCCATGCCCAAGAGCGCGCCCTCTTCGCCCCGTGGCAGCAGACTCTCAGATGCCAATCCGTATCAATTCAACTCGATTGCAAGCGTTTCGCAAAGCGGACCCAAGCCTCGGGCCATGTCGTCCGTATATGGCACCTCCCCTGGCTTTCTAGGCTCAGGGAATCCTCGAGATCGACATAATTCGATGAGTGGCGCGTACAACAGGTCAAAGTCTGGGTCACCAGGACCCCACCGATCTGCCTCCCCACGGACACGCGGACCAGCTATCTCTACTTCGGAAGCAATGCGCAAGATGTCTGAGTCCGCCATGACTGACTCTGAAAGTGAGTACACAGCCCCGCGAAGGTCGCGGAAGGCTTCAGATCCCTCCAAGGGAACGACTTCTGCGCCGGGCGGTGGCGTTCGATTGACCACCGACGATGATGGCGATGGCGAAGACAGCGCTGCAGTAGAGAGCGACGATAACAACTCCGACTCCAGTTCAGATTGGGATGATGGTTGGGCGACAGGCTCCTCTGGCAATAAGGACAGAGGGAGGAGGAGATCGAGGACAGAATCTGGTGGCACGGATCGAATGGGCCGAGAGATTGTCACGGCACAGAGTCTGTTTAAGACAGCGAAAGAGGAAGGCAGGTTTCGCCATATATGCAGCTACGAGGAGAGACGCTGACATTTCATACAGGACGAGACCTCCAAGCTTCTTTTATGACTCGTGAAGAAAGGCAAGAAAAGTTGCGCAAGCTGAACGGGCCAGTCATTAACATCGAAGGCCCCGACGGCGAGAAGGCCATGGTTCGGCGCAAATCCACAGATGTTCATCCACATACCAGCTTTGACCAGGACAACTCCAGGGTATCATCAGCCTTCAGCTCTGATGCCGAGGATCACATGGCGGAACTTCGATCGGCACAGCAATTAGCTCTGCAGATAACGCCCATACAGTCAAGTCCCGAAGCCCACCGCTGCGTTCGTCAGATCGTGCGCGGAGACTACACTCAATTTGCTCAGGAGGCCGACACTGGCTTGAGGCGGCAGCGCGTGTATTTAGTCTCGACTGATCTCAGCGATGAGGCAGCTTATGCGCTCGAATGGACAATAGGCACCGTCTTGCGTGATGGAGACACGCTTTTGGCCGTCTACGCAGTCGACGAAGAAGTCGGTGTTGCAACAGATGCACTAGGCGCACCGATCGCTCAAGGGACGACCGGTTTGCAAGAAGGCACACACTTGAAGCGGACGCTGTCAGGCCATAACGGCATTCCGCAGGGCGCTCCTTTATCCAGCACCATAGCGGCAGCAGAAGCTGACGTCAGCAAGATGGGGAAAGCGGAGAAGGATCGCTACCAGGCTTGCGTGGAAGTTTCCGACAGATGTGTCAAACTGCTCAGGAAAACGCGACTGCAGGCCAGAGTCGTGGTCGAGGTGTTTCACTGCAAGAGTCCCAAGCACATGATCACAGAAGTTGTAAGATCCCCAAGACGTCTAGAGTCCTCGAATGGTTACTGATAAACACTCGATAGATCGATATGCTCGAACCTACCCTTGTCATTCTTGGGTCTAGAGGCCGTAACGCTCTCAAAGGGTAAGTCATGCCTCCCATCCCGAATGCATTGACTAATTGTGGCAGTGTGTTGCTTGGCTCGTTCAGTAACTACCTTGTTACCAAGTCTTCGGTTCCGGTCATGGTTGCAAGGAAACGCCTGCGAAAGCACAGCAAGTACAAGCGCCAGAATCTGAGGATGTCCAATGTCCTCACTGGACCCGGTGAAAAGCTCGCAAACGCCAAGATAGACTGAGACGTTTGTATAGAGATTTGTCAATCTGTTTCGGTCGCTACGGGACACAGCCTCTTCAAGCAGGAAAAAACCTGTATTGTTTGGTACACTGGGATATGTGCACTTAGTTGAGCTCGGAATATTGACAACGATGTTTGCGCATATGGAACTCCTCTGTTTTTGAAATGTTGCTGCCGGGGTGGGGGCCTAAATATACATTGATCGTCAGAGCCGGTGGGATCTGCCTCAAACACGATGCGATTCAGGTCCCCAACGTCCATCTTCCGCTGCTGTCACACCGCAATACCTCTAGTCGTTCCTGGCATTTCGTCAGCTCAACGGTGTTCAAGTGTCACGTCATTGGGGTTGGTAGGAAATGAAAGGAGTGGTGCAGATCGTACTTGCTTTTGTCTTCGAGAAATTCTAGCGTGCCTCAGCCTTGCAAAAGAAGTTACATGTTTCACTCCAATCTCTTTTCTGCATCGTGACAACGGCAACTCCTGCCGCAAATCGCCCAATAACCTCCAATCAATCTGCAGGGTTTGTGGCAGATGTGCCCCGCAATCCGAACGCGGTCCCATGATTCCGGTTCGCTACCCTCCACATCTCACCCTCTCACAATGTTCAGCCCGTTAGCGCCGTTTTTTCCAACGCCTCACAACGCGTGCCTCATACAGCATCCCCGCACGGACAATCGCCGAAGGGCCCGTTTGTGGCGGCTCGCAAACATCGATCATGCAGTGTGTCTGGGCACCGTACGATCTGAACGGGCCACGCTTAGGCAACCCAAGAGCCTGGATGATGCCCGAGCTGTAACTGCGGGTGCTTACGGCAAGGTGCCATGCGATGATGGGTGACAGGGGGCCCGTGAGAGGGGTATCAAAAGGTATGGATGCCTCGGTGGGAGATGGTAGCACATTCTGCGCGACCGTTGTTGCTTGTCTTTCGAATGGATTACACTACCACACCCGTTCAATACTTACCTCGGCTCGGCCAGCTGGCGTTCCTGGAAGTCGACGAGGAAGAGCTCGACACTTCAAGTTTACATCCAAAGCTCATTCGATCGCCTACAAGAGAGTATCTGCTCTCGAGACACAGACTATGGGACACAGCAACAAGAGACGGCATCGATGCAGACACGCTACTAGCGAACCTCGGTCAGCTGGCCCCCTCTGTGGCTAAAGATTACATTTCCAGGGAATATACCGAGGCCAGCTTCCCGTTCCGATTGCTCAATGATGTCGATTGCCCTGGCGAGGAAGAGGGATATATAGCCCTGAGCTACTGCTGGAAGAAAACAAATCGGGACACTCCTAGGAAAATTGTGGAAGATCTTCCGTTTGCCTGGTCCAGAGAAGTCGAAGAATTCCCTCTCCCTACTAGTGCTGTCCTCTTCCAGGCCGTGCTCAGGGAGAAGGGCGCGAAAGAAGGGCTATGGTTCGATCAAGTCTGCATAGAACAAGAAGATGACGCAGAGAGAGCTGCCGCCATCGGAGCAGCCAATGCAATCTACAGCAACGCAAGGGTGGTTGTTGTCGCCCTGGATGATATCGTGGCCTCCCCGGAGGAGGAGCAGTTTCTCCGATGCTACATGGACCAGTATAGCTACTCGGATCTTCCTGTTGATCAGCAACCCAATGCGCGCCAGAACCCACCTTTTATGTACCAATACCCAACATTCGCTTCCTTCTTCGGACGCTTTATCCAGTCGGAATGGTTCGAACGAGCCTGGTGTGCCCACGAGATGAGACTGGGACAGCAGCACATATTTCTCCTACGCTGCTCAACGCAGTACGAAGACGAAGTGCAAACTGTCCTACGATTCACGACGTCTTTCCTTTTTCATATGCTGGTGTTGGCGAGTGAGTTGGTCACGTTCACGCCTGCACAGCAAACCAGGATAAGGACATTGCAGGAGTTACTTCTTAGGCACATTAACCTAGAAGCGAAGCGGAACCTTGCCGTGCAGAGGCCTGATACTCCTCAATCACCGACCTTGGAGCTTCCGGAACTCGTGCCGACTATCATTGACATCTTTCAGATGAAAGCCGGCGGTAACCCAAAGTTACCAGAGTATCAGAGAAGGCTGGATGCCAATCGCGACAAGACTTGTATCGCTCTAAGTGCTGCTAAGCTTCCTGTAACTCTAGCACCAGCGAACCCATACCAGCGGCCAAATATCGAAGACGAATGCCTACGGTCGTTGCTGCTCGTTGGAATAGCTGCTAGAGACCCAGTCTCACTCTGCACGACCGGCACACCGCTTCAACTGCATGATGGTTCTGTCTCCTGGCTGGCAAGACCGACCTCACTCGACACACATGGAGTCCGCTCGACGCCTCGGCGGTTCGCTCGGAGCTCAAACCCCATACGCCAATCCTCTGACGGCAGAGCAGAATACGCACAACTAGATCTTATCTTCCTCGACCTGCCACATCGCTCAACTCCAAATCCTCTATTCCCAAGCCACATTGCACGGGCACGACTCTTCATCCATCTTTGTATCCAGTTCAACATTCCAGGCCCCGGCATGTGGAGCTTCTGGCAAGCTCCCGAACACCCACGCGCCGCATCCATGCGCAACGTTTACATACAAACCCTTGGCTGCATTTTCGACTGCGGCTCCCAATGGCTCCTGGAGCTGACCAACAGCCCGAACTTCTCGCCCACCTCTACCTTGGAGCCTCACATAATCGATATGCTGTTGAACCCCCACCTTATCATCCAGAACTACATTCTCTTGTCTGAAGGGCGGTCTGCATTGTCCTCGCTGCTTACATGCATATCGAGCATGTTGATAACTGGCATACCATGGGCGAGTGGCGCGACGGAGCGCACTCACGGACCGCTTATCGTCGCCGCGCCTACACCGTCGTACATACCTACCGATCCTGCCTATGGGGGAAAAGCAGTCGTCTTTGCGCCATTCGCGCACAGCAAGACACTGCTCATTGCCGTTCCCGACGCTGTCAAGGCTGCCGAGTACGACGGCCTGTCGAGAGCATGGGTGCTGACGAGCATGAATCCATTCACGGGAAGCCCGAAACAGAGTGTGAGCTGGACGCTGCAGAGTAAAGGGGTGGTGTTTGGCGATGGTAATTTTAATGCTGGGCTGGCGAGAAGTGTCGAGACGAGATATCATCGAGTCTACGGGCCGAGCATGCAGATGTGAGCATGTCGGACGTTCAGTTTGGGAGTATTTTAGCGGGCGTTTTCCCTTTGGTATTGGGTATATTCAATAATGTTGTTATCATAGATCAGTGTATAGTGCAAACAAATCCAACATATTCTCAACTACAATCATCCCACTCTGTGAACCCTCATACAACGTCTGAGACCAGTCAACACAAAACTCTATTCTCCATCCCACACTCCACTCCCTCTTCGTCCACAGCCATCCAATGTCCCACCTAAACCCTAAGGCAGCCTTGCAGAACCGCCCACGCGCCACACGTCACACACAGCACCCCCCATCCACGCCCTCAACAGCGATCATCCCATCACCCCAATGCAGTCTCACCGGTCGTCACATACGTCCTTCCCTTCCCGTCAGTCCAATACTCGCTCCTCCCAGCGCGCTTTCCGCCGACCTTTCCGCCCTCTCCCCGACCTTCCCGCAGTTTCCCCGCAGCCCTCGCTTGGCTGCACCATACGCAGATACCTTCCCTCTTCTTCCTCTCTCGCATGTCTTCGGTAAGTCGCTCCAGCACGCAACTAACCAGCACGCCGCGTCATCTCCCAGGAGAAGCGTCGCGGTTGTTTCACGTTTCGCAGGTTGCTTTGCTTTGCTTTCGCCGTTCTATTTGCACCTCGGAAGCTGTAGCAAGCGAGGCTACGATGCAAAGCATCGTCGTGCTGTCATGGCAAGCATGGGTAGCGGTGGGGCTGACCTTTTGGGAGGCCCCAGCACAGCAGCGGCAAGAACGTGGTTCGGCGATGGGTATTGGGGGTTTCAGAGCCTTCTATGGGCGTTGCTTTTTGCTTCCATGGGAGAGTGGGGCGGGCTCAATGGATGGATGGATGTGTGAGGGACGAGCGCAAGCGAACTTGCCTTGCTGTCGATGTGGGTGTCTACTTACCCTGACTACGCTACCTAGGTAGTTACATACCTGGCGGCATCGCAACCAGCGGTAGTTGGGAAAAGAACGTGGGTTTGTTGTTTCATATGCTTCTATTGCTTGCTTTTTTGCTTCTAGCGGCTGCTGCTGCTGCTATCTATGTACGTGCCCTGGAGAGATGTTTCGAACCCAGGTGGGTTGGAATCTAAGTATGGATAGACGTTGTGGGTCGTAGGATCGGCGGATGCAGGGGCTAGCCGCATAAGGAAGGGGGGATGAGGTTGGGAAAGAGCCAGCTGTGTTGCTTGCTTTTTGCGTCAGGCCACATGGCAACGCCTGGGGCACTGACTCTGCATATTGCGATACAACTTGGTCGATGCTGCACGCCACGATCAGTAGGTATCTGTGCGCAGGGTACCTGCCTGGCAATGATGCAATGGCGGTGCGGTGCAGGGGCGCGGCGTGAACGGTGAAGCACAGGCGTTGGGTGTGGTGGTGCTATGGGACTCTGTTTTTGCTTTTTTGGTGCTGACGTGCCGGCGGCAAAGAGAGGAAAACGTGGAAAACGTTTAAGGCACGGCAGGGAATAAGGGTCGTTGAACACGGCGATATGTCGGTAGCTCAAAATATCGTGCGATTCTTACATGCAGATATCGAAGCGCAATCTATCTCTCGGCTGCAATGGGAGCGCCCTTCGGCTCTGTACCGTATGTGAGCCTCTCTATGGGATGGATTTTGCGTGCGCGATTTGTACGCGCCGCCGGCTTACGAGCTTTCCGCCCCGAGCTTCGCCAGGTCCTTGGTCACGAACTCTGTCGCGCTGTACAACGCCGTGCTGCCATATACAATTCTTCTCTTCTGCCCTGGTCCTTGCGTGCTTGCGCTCGTCCGTTTGGCCCACTCTTGCAGGTTGCCGTACTCGTCCATGCTTCCTCCGCCCACCGTGAACACGATGGCCTCGCTGAAGCCCTGCCTGCGTTGGCCGAAAGTTGCTTCGATACCACGGCCGACGGTGTTCTGCTGGTTGCGGGATGCACTAGCTGGAGGCAGTGTACCACGTGCGTTGGCCGATCGGGGGTCGAAGTAGAGGTATGACTCGGTCTTGCTGATGGCAGACGACGAGGCATTTTGTGGATCCATGAGTGATTCGGTGATTTTGGTAAGCGTAAGGTCAGTGTTGGTTGGGAGGAAATTCTTGATTCCACTCAGAACGCCCTCGAAGTTAGCGCCGAGGCCAGCCTCCTTGAACTTGTCTGTGACACGGGAGGAGAGGGACGAGAAGCCGCCAAAGAGGTGAGAGGTACTTTGTGCTGGCTGTGAAGGTGCGGATGTGATCATCGTCATACGTGTGAGCTGGCGGACAGACTTGACGTATTTGACCGGCATGGTGTCGGCGCCTGCTGCCTCGAGAGCCTGTGTAAAAGAGTCGAAATCGCCACGGGAGAGCTCAGTCTCGGTGGTGAGGTACCATTGCAAGAACAGGCGTAGCTTGTCAAGGGGGTCATTTCCCTTGTCGTTGTCCTTAATGACGTCCAGAATCTGTGCTTTTGTTTGCTTCGACAGGTCCTCTTCCAGCTGGAAGTAGAAGTCCATCTTCCTGTTCTTAATGCCCTCCATGACTGCCTCAAGAATGTTCATGTGCATTTCGATGGTGGCCTTTCTGTCTCTCAGCTCAGGCAACAGTGCCATAGCACCCTTCAAATGTGCTGCAAACTGGTTGGTTTCCCCGCTAAGATCATCCAAAGAGGAAGCACCGGTCTTCTTTGTGACATTGTCTGCGTCTTGTTGGTACTTGTTCCACTCATTCGTCACGTCTTCGGCAACATTAGGGAAAGGTAGAGACGCGTTCCGCGCCCAGAAGTAGTCGGACGCTGTCAGATCGTGTGACTGTTTCTTGACGCCTTTCTCGGGATGGTCTTTGTCGACAGGAACTGAAATGCTGATCTTGTTCAAATTGAACTCAAGAACGTCATAGACCAAGCTTTGATACTGAAGCTGCATTAGTCACTGTACACTATGCGATGAACAGTTGACTTACAATCCACGAATGGCTGAACATTGGCACCAGATCTACGTTGCGGTCGACTGTTGCTCAATCAATACCATCTTCTTCACGGTCGAATTTCGTGATACGTACCAATGACCATAACCGGACGCGATGACACCGCTGATGACTTGTTATCTGAGAAGAGGTTCGTCTTTGAATTCAGAATGTGGTCTCGCAGCTTGCGGTCAAGCTTTGCGCAGATGTCCTCTGCCGCACCGCCCTTGGGACAGCGAATGATGGGGACAACTCCCATTGTGACCACAACGGAGAAGAGCCCAGATACAATTCGGTCGACCATGTTGTCGAGCTCCTGGTCCGACGTCTGGCCGCTGTTCAATGTGTGATAGGCCCCCTTCATGTTCAGATGGAACAAGTCTGGTTCAGAGACGACAAAGTTCAGGTACTGGTCGTAAACCTGGGCGAGATGCTCCGCCGTGTTTGTCTGGACTACCTGCGAACCGAAATCTTCGAGGAGAGGGCGTGGTATGCTGGAGAGAAAGTTCAGATAGGCTGGGCTGTAGAGACCGCGAGAAAGATCGGACGTGATGGTCTGGAGGTTTTGTGCCGTGGGCTCGACGAGATATATGACTGGAACCTACGCATATCAGCATCTTTGTAGCTTGGTAGCAATTTGGCACATACATCAGGGATCATATGTCGTGTCGTTCCAATGTTCAGATGTATTGTGACCTAGTACAGTGCTCAGCATGGCTCCCTGTGGCTCGAGGTCGGGCGCAAATACCCCAGAAGCCCTCAGATCGTTCACCCGCAGGACTGAGCTTATGACGTCTCTCCCCATCTCGTCGAAGACCAACACCTTCCATATCGCGCCGCCCGAAGCTGTGTCTTGTATTTCGGTCGCATCGTTCTGGGCGTCCACATCGGTGATTGGCGCATTCAGGTTCAGAATTCGTTTTATGCTAGCTAGACGGTATCCTGTCAGCTTCAACTCGCAATGCACAGTCCAGCGCCATACCTATCTGCTTGTCCCGCAGTGAGACAGCCATTGTGACGTTGACAGGAGCTGGCTTCCGCCTCAATGCGCGCTATCGCATGCGCTGGGAAATAGGGAAATGCTAGCAGTAAGTAAGGCGAGGCCAGCACCGCACTTGCAAAAAGACACAGTAGCTTGTCTGCCTGTCGGACACCTTCACCAAGCCCCAGTGATGCTTGCGACCACCGTGGATCCCCGGCGCGGTCTAGCGCGGGTCTCGCCTTGGCGGCTGCCCGCCTGTAAAACGTCAACTCGCCCCTGCGCAGCCGCCGTTCTTCTTCAACTCACCCGCCCACCCCAACCCCAACACACCACTTCTTCTGTTTGAACACTTATGCAACTTCTCAGTGAACTTCCGCCCACCTAATAAGGGCTTCTGATTCTGAGCTAGATTCACTTTTCGAGTCCCCGCTTTGGAGGAAGTGTGCACTGAGATTCGCAGCGGCGTCTGCCTGGAGGGTTCGCGGTGGAAAGCAGAGTGAAAAGCAACGCATTCTGCAACTAATTCAACGCCTGCGGCAGCTCATCGAGTGTCGCATCAGGGAAGTTAATTCAAACCCATTGCGCAAGGCAACGCAGTTCTTCGAACGCACCTAGCGGCGAATCTGTGAGCAAAGCGCTGCGCGTGTGTTGTGCAATTGCGTGCGCAAAAGTACGTCAAGTGACAACACCACCTCCGCAGTGTCCCTGATCGTCATAATACGCGAGGCCAAGTGTCGTCCTGATAAAGTCAAAACCATCGCTTTCGTGGATTTGAGGGATCACAGCATTGCGGGCGGCGGGACACGAGCGCTGCGCGTCTGAACGAGCATCCTTTCGCTGTTGCAGCCTGCGCAGGAGGGACTTCAAGGCGCCTTGGGCACTGCAGACTCCCCGACTCAGCACGACACCCCTACATCCTAAACTGGCAGATTACCGGCCATTCCAGACTGTGGAATTCCCTGAATCGGCGGCTTTGTTCACTTTTCGTGACACACGCCATACCTGTTTGTGCCTAGTGCACTGCATAAGTGTCGTTTGCTCAACTGAGACCCGTGGCTTGAGTCACGTTTCAGCCAATCAGAATACATCAGCTCCAAGCTGACATCTTCTGCCATGGCATCTAATCACGTGCCAAGTGACCAAGTACCTCTGCAGGGTCAGAACATCTATACGGACCCGTCCTATTCCAGCTTCTTTTCCAATAATGTCGAGCGTTATGGCGCCCCGTCTTGGGACGCACAACTGCACCAGAATGCCACCCTGACGCCGAATTCTGCGAACTCAAACTGGCACGGCACATATCCCCAGCAGGCCTTCAATGCACAACAGTATGGAGGGCAACCTCAAACTTTCCAAACGACGTCCCCTTATCAGTACGGCCAGTTCAATCAGCACAGCTCAGCAGGCACTTACGGTGCCGTGGACCCTGCTTTGGCCATCAACCCAAACGGCCTGCGCCAACAACAGCAATCACCTTACCAGGTGCCAGTCCGGAACGCCACTCCAAATCAAGCCAGCACGGTGACTCCGCAAGCACTACAACAAAACATTTCGGCTCTTCAACACGCTCGTGCCTCCGCATCTCCCTTCCAGGTAAATACCGCAACCAATCACATGAGAATCTAAACTCACGTCTTCGCAGATCCCAAAAAGTACAGCCGAGCAATTTGCCCAGCAGGCTGCATCGACTGCTCGACCAGTTCGCAACCCAGCGTACGATATCCCGAAAGGCAAAAGGTCGGGTGGTCTGTACGTGATTGACGTCGCTGCGCTGGCGAAAGCCACAAACTCTGCTGCATTGAACAAGCTTGTGACTCTTGGCACAGAGCCAATTCAGCTAGCGACCAACAGAAGTAAGTACCATCGTTGATGATGTATCTTGTTCAAGCTAACAAATAACAGCTGCATTACCACTTTATACACCTCGGCAGTCGATCAAGGAGCTGAAGAAGATTGGAGCTGACAACAAGAAATTTCTTGCCAAGCTTTCATCGTCAAAGTCATCATTGTCCAGAGCCATCAGGAGGCAGAACAATGCAGGCAGCCCTGGAAGTTTGAAGCGAGAAGTCAGCGATAGTGAAGACTACACCGAATCTTCTGAAGATGACAGCGAGTATAGCGATTCTGACGACGAAGAAGAGTCTCCACTTCCTGCGTCGAGGCCTGATGATGATCCTCATAAAGCTGTTTGCTACGATGTGATTAAGGCGTCATGGTTCCCACGGAGATCTCCAGTAGGCCCGGAGAAGATCAAGTCTAGTATGCGCGATCTTTGGGAAGTGCTGAATACAATACAAAAGCGTTGGCGAGCCGATAGTAAGGCGGTCGCCGAAGCGGAGGAATCAAAGAAGACTGGTGAGCTGCCCACACTTAAAAGCCGTGTTACCAGTCAGCGAGATTTGCTGCAATCTGCTCTGAAAGCCGCGCTTGATCATGCACATCCTGACGTCTTGTTCAATCTGGGACAAGTAAAGCCTTTCTTGTATCTCTGTTACCAGTTCTTGGCGAATCGTTTCAAAGCCAAGGACTTTGATGGGCCACTGTCTTCGGCCATTTACGAGGTTTTGTCAAGATGCGGCACCCTTACCACAGAGGTACTTGAAGAGACCAAAGTATCTAAAGCCTTGGTGTCCATGAAGAAGCAAGCGAATGAAAAGAACAAAGGCTTCATACAGAAAATCTCTGATGCTGCCACAGCTGGAACTCAGAAAGCCAAAGCAAACTCTCCACCAGCCGACGCCAGCAAAGGAGCAAAGAGACCTGCATCGGATCCTGCCGCAGTCACTGCAGGCGAAGGTCCCTCAGCAAAGAAAGCTAAGCCGGCCGAGTCCACTGCTATCACAATGAAGAAGGAGGTTGCTGCAGGAAAACCCACAACCACACCTATCAACGCTGCTGCGCAGAAACGACCTGGCGAGAAGCTTACAAACGCACCTGCTCCTGTCAGGGCTCGTGTCAACCCAGTGACAAACAAGTCATCAAACATATTTGCTTCGCTCAACGCCAGCAAAAAACCAGCATCGACTACAACTGCACCTATGGCTACAAAGTCAACCGCACAGTCGAAAACCATTACAGCTGCAGTCAAAGATAAGAAGCCTGCTGCCCCTGCGAAGCCATCCGGATTCTCATTTGCATCGACAATGGCGGCACTCACGAAACCCAAAGAGCTGGAGACTGCTCCAACCAAGACGGAGAAGGATGTGCCCAATGAGACGCCCGAGCAGAAGGCGAAGCGTCTGAGGAAGGAAGCGAGACGCCACCTGCGTGTCACATTCCGGCCTGACGCTTCGCTTGTAGCAATCAAGTACTTCAGCCACGATCCTGAAGAAGAGCTTGGACACGAGGAGAACTTTACCCGCGACGCAGGCGATCTCGGAGGCGAAGGTCACATGTTCAAGCAACATAAGGAATTGGAGGAGGACGAGGATGACGAAGACGATGAGACTGACTACCGACCCTGGAAAGAACCCTCTCAGGTCGACTTCAGCGTTGTGGATCCTGAAGAGCGTAAACGCAACTACAAGCCTTACGGTGGAGGTGAACAAGAGCCTGTCTGCCCGGAGAGGGAGGCGAACATGCAACGCGAGAAGGACATATTGATGGTGTTTTACACAAGCCCCAGTGATATCCCACCTTCGCCACATGAGCCTCCCGAACAGTCTGAGGATAGCGCAGCACCTGTCACCATGTTCGGTACGCCACCTGACAAGTGCTTCGAGAGAGCTCCGAAGCCACCTGTGTCTGCGGCCGCCCCAACTCTCGACTTTAGTAGTCTCGAGAGCATTGTCGCCCAGCTTGCCAACCAAAACCAGCCTGCTGCGACTGCCCCGACACCAGTACAACCTGTATATGCACCGCCAGCGCCGACTGCCGCGCCACCTGTGGACCTTGCGAGTCTTCTTGCTTCTCTTCAGCAGCAACAGCCTCCTGCCGCGCCAGCTCAACCTGCTGCACCAGCGCCAGCACAGCTCCCTGCTCTCCCAGCTGGTGTGCCACCTCCACCGCCTGGTGCACCTCCAGCTGAGCTCACTGCTTTCATGGCTGCTATGCAGGCACAAATGGGGTCTGGGGCGATGCCTCCGATGCCGCCTGGCTTCCCTCCCATGTTTCCTGGTGCACCATTCGGCTTCCCACCACAACTCCCTCCTCAGCTAGACGGTACGGCATACTCACAGCCGACACAAGACCAATACTATCAACAGGACTATCAACAAAATAATGGCGGAACTAAGAGGCCGCGCGACGACGGCAACAACAACACCCAAGGCGGCCAGGGCAAGAAGCACAAGATCACTGGCAAACCTCACAAGGTGCTCCCGTGCAAGTTCTTCCAAAAGGGCGCTTGCAACAAGGGCGACAACTGCACATACGTGCATGATCTCAACATGTAAATCTATCGTCCATGGTCGATTGAAACCATGCCTACATTTCAGGCGCCGAACAGGCGCATGTTCTTCTGCAGCAAGGCTGGAAAGCAGAACAGCGGTGCTGAGCACCCAGGAGGACTTTTGTTATACCCCATTTAGCTTCGGCGTTGCCCAGCTCTCTTTTCTGCATAGACGCATCGCGGCGGGAGGGATTGTTTGCAACGGACAGTACGGATGCATTGATGGCGTTATTCATGCAGCATTTACAGGATGGGAGGTGACACGTGAATGAAGGGAAATCAGCGCAGGCTCCAGACACAGGTCTCGGAAGCCAAATAGCATATTGTAATTTCAAACCACTTGACCAAAAAGTATTTGACTGACGTTGAGGATGCGTTACACGTGATAACGGGCGGCTGCATTTCCCGGACGGACGGTGGTTCGCGCGTGAAGGTCCCAGAGGTTCCAGCCACGAGGCGCCGTGCTTGGCGGGCTGTGTACCGTCATATTTTCCCCAGGCATCAGACGTCACGTCAAGCTCCACGCAGCACCATTTGCAGCCTGGACACTCTCGCACGCTCGTTCCATCACGACTGTCGCCCACGCAGCCTCAGCAACTGCCCCGCCCGCTCCCTCGCCCGCCCACTCGGCCTAATCTTCCCGAGCCCAACCCGCAGAACGAACCGCCCTTGGACGTTCACGAGCCGGCCGACTGCACCCCACACCAAGCCCAAGCCCAAGCCCTCTCGCACGCCACCCTCGTCCCCCGCAAACCCAACAAGCCAACATGGCGCCCGCACGGAAAAGGACTGCCAACCTTGCACGCCCGCGGCGACTCGACGACGAGGACGAGAGCCGGTCTGTCGCCACAGACCTGGGCGACGACTCGCAGAGCGACACTTCGGTGCCCAGCGACGTGGACGAGGACGCCGACGCCGATGCCGACAACAGCGACCTGAGCGACGCAGACAGCGGCATTGCGCCCACAGCAGAGAAGCCCAAGCGGAGAGCCAACGGTGCCCGCAATGCCAAAGCAGCTGCAGCTGCAGCTCCTGTTGTCAACAACCGGCAGCCATCGCCGCCCATTGCCCGCTCCGATGCCGCCTTCACTGCGTCCAAGGACACGGCGGCCATGATGCAGGGCCTCAGTATCGGCGACGCCGCAGACGAGGTCGACTTCGAGACCGGACAGCCCACCGACGCGGCGCCTGCGGTAGGTCCGCCGTCCGGACGACCAGAGACGTTGGGAGACCGCAGGCGGCGGGAGCACGAGGAGTACAAGAAGAAGCGCGACTCGGACCCGGCCTTCATCCCCAACAGGGGCGCCTTCTTCATGCACGACTCGCGCTCCGCGCCCGGCCAGAATGCATTCAGGGCCATCGGCGGGCGTGGGCGAGGACGCGGAGCCATTGGCGGGCCCTTCTCTCCGGCCAAGTACGTACCACAGCCACGAAGCACTGCACCCGCACCCGCACCTGCACAGAGAGGACCAGCTAACTCCAGCTCCAGCTTGAGGCAACACGCCCCCGAGGCCACCGACTCGCCCTGGCAGCACGACCTGCACGACCAAGTCAACGCTCCCCACCAGCCCTCGCAGAACACAGCACCCAGCCACATCCCTGCACAACAAACGCCGGGCTCGTCTCACCAGCAGCAGCAGCAGCAGCACCAGGCGCAGAGGGCGCCGCTCGTGCCTGCCTCCAAGCCACCGCCAACCCGCAACTTCTCCACAACCGTGCATACCCATAATGCCGTCGTCCGTGTCCTCCTTCCCAACATGAAGGCGCCTATCATCTTCCAGAACGTCCCCATCAAGTCGCATACACGACTGCCCAACCACCGCCCTCCCCTCCGCCGCGACAAGCCTGTCCGCATCTCCTTGCCCCCATCAGCACCACGATATATCTTCCCCACCGTTGAGCGGTCATTCATATTCATTCCTCGCGCCCTTCGTCCTAACCAGCAAGGCTTCGGTCGCGGACGTGGCCGCTTTGGTTCCATTGGGGGTGGAGGCGGCGGCATCTCGAGCAGGCGGACCAGCGCCTACGGGGGCAGTGTCTACTCGCCGAGCGTCGCCATGAGTAGACGGTCATCCATCGCCCGAGACAACATGGTGTCACCGGCTGGCTCCATCATGTCGAGGAACGGCAGTTTCATCGACCCCTCCCGCCCAGTTGTACGACTTCCTCCTGGTGGTGTCAGGATGCCCACTGGGCCTGCTATCATCTCGCCTACTAATGGCTCGTATCCTCCGCCCCAGAAGCCAGCCTTCCGTGAGAACTGGTCTCAAGGCCAACTGCCCATGCACCAGCCTCGCCCGCAGAAGAACGTCAATGTTGCTGGAATCGATTCGCCATCCTTGGGCTACAACGCTCCTCTGCAGCAGGAACAGCAGCCTTTCCACCAGCAGGTCCCGGCTCACATGAACGGTTCTGCGTCGGGTGAACCCTCCGGCTTCTACCAGCACGCTCGCCAGCCCTCATATCCTGGCCAAGTGTCCACTGGTACGCCTCTGTCGAATATTCCCGAACGTGCTATCCATGCACCTGCATTCCAACCCTTCCAGCCTGGGTACCAACCTCAGCCCTTCGTACCTGGAGGCTATTACTACGCTCCTGCTGCTCCACAGACACAATACATGGCTCCCGCTGGTATGGTGCCTATGTTCGTGCCTGGAGCACAGCAACCTTACACCATGCCTGCCCCAGCTCCTGCCGTCGCACCTCCTCCACCAGCTGCCGCAGGCCCGCCGAACATGGTCGCTTACGAGCAGAACGGCATGACCTACTATGTTGATTCTAACCAGCTGCCTTACGCACCGCCTGCCGAAAATTACTCGCAGCCCAGCTATACGGTACCGGGCATGGGTGGTATGATGACCCCAGGCCCAGATGGTGTGTACTATTATCCCCAGCAGATGCAGCCTGCCGCTTTCTATCCTCAGCAGTAGAACTACTGGTCAGCAAGCACGCCGGATCTCGTTATCCTACCCGATGGAGACTACCACTGGAGGGTGAAGAGGGCTTGGAGAAAGAGACCTCGCAACTTGACACTCGATTGGTTTGTCTATTATCTCACGGACGAGGAAATTTACCAGCTCTCGCTGTTGGATAATCGTCTGTACAAGCATACGTCTTGTTACTATGTGCAGTAATACACCGGGCAATCTACCCCGTCCTCATGCACTGTAACCGACAAAAACGTCCGCTCGACCTACCACGCCCATCAGACCATTCTTCGACATTCCGTTTTCGCGATAAAACATTTCTACCGGCGACAAAACATGCATTACTGCCTGCTTCTCGGGCTTTTTGTTTCCTCTCTTCCTGCTTTGCATGGCGTTTGCGACACGCGTTTCCTGCGCGTCCCTCTTCTCCCAAGGAAACCTGGGATACGAAACTTTCATCTTCTCTTTGATCGGATTAATACTGCTTCTTTTGATTCCCCCCTTCGTTCTGTAGCGTGCGGTTGCGCGCGCGTGTTGTTGGATTATGGTGCTGCGGAGGCTGTGTACGGTTTATATGGGCTGGTGTGGGGATGGAGTCAGGCGTCGGTGCGAGGAGGGAGGTCTGGCATGGCATCGCGTAGTCATTGATGAATTAATGATGTGTCTGCGCTGCTCTCAATGTTCTTGCCCTGCCAGTGGTACTGACAAACTTGATGCAACTTGACGAACGTTCGACTTGCTCAACCGTACATGGGTTTTCAAGTGTCAGCATAGATACTCAAAGTATAAACCTGTGCCCCTCTGATCACGCAACTTGCTGTGGTTTATCAAGAACATGTAGCGTTATGTCTTGCTACAAGGCGTCAGGTAAGTGTTTGGCATGTGACGTCTAGCCGAACAACGTATATAAGCTTCTTACTGGATGGGCTCGGGATTTCAACAAGTTTTCGAGCCCAAGCGGCGCTCATCTCACCACGATGCCGCACGCGAGTTCCGCGTTCGGTTGAGATTGTTGGTGGATACTCTGCCGTCAAGATTTTGGCACCCACGAGCCTGGCCTCTACCTGCTCACGTCCCATGAAGAGAGATGTGGCAGGTAGGCGCGACTGACTGAAAGGTAAGCAGCGGGCTGAGCATGCTGAATTGCCTGTGTTCCCGAGCGTTTGTTCCAGTCATTGGGGTGAACCGTGGTTGCAATTCTTGGCGGGACTCTATATAAAAAGGAAGGGGCCCAGGACTTCACCTCCCCAACTCAACTCCAGACTTCGCAAGAGTCACCATGGCCCCCAACAACAAAAACAATCCTCAGCTTGAAGGAGACATGTTTCCACCATCACAGACATCACCATCGCAAACATCACCACCAAAACCATCCCCATCAACGTATACATTTACTAGTTATAATCCCGACACAATGCGGTTTCCACGTCTGCCTAGTAAGTTATTCTCAGATATAGCTAGACAGACAGACTTCCTAAAGTGTTGTAGCGAACATGCACGCTATAGTCACTGGAGCAAAAGAGATGGCGACGGATATCGGAGCAAACATCATTGGCTCAGTCACCGCTCTTTCTGTATGGCGATATCTGTACCCTGACCAGACGATATCAAGACGCATCACAGAAACGTCAGAACGCGTTACAAAAATCGAAGCCAGAAACGAACGCGATAACAACACTCGGTTCTGCAACCTCGAGGCCCAGGTCTCAATCCTAAGGGCACAGAATCAGATACTGCGTGATGAGGTCGCACGGAAGAAGTGTTCCTGGTGGTGGAGATTTTGGTAACGAACGAAAGCGGAGGATGGATGGGCTATCTACTGTATCATGCGTACCCAGAGCAGTGAGTGGGGTTGTTGTCTTTTTCGTTCCCTTGAAGATATGGGCAGCGACGGAAAGGGCGGTTGACGTCTGAGGTACTCGAGTACGGGAATTAGATATACAGCGCCTTGCCAGCTCCGAGTGGCCACTTGGCGTAATGCAAGATTCTGATGCCCTTCAAGGCTGATTGGCGCAGACTTCCTAAAAGTTATGGCTTTTGAGATGGCTATGCAGTTTATTGGTCCTCTGTCTCTTATGTGCCCTTCTAGTTGAATCCTTCAAAATCATCGAGTGGCCGCTCGGAGCTGGCAAGGTGCTGTAGGTTTCATCCCCGCGGTCAGCGAGGTCTTGAAAACAAAATAGCTTTCTACTCGAATCACGAATCACGCATATGGATTTTATGTTAGTAGGGAGCAATAGTGAAGAGCAGAGTCGCATGTGCGCGAGGGAGCTTTCATACAGCACCTTTCCAACTCCGAGTAGCCACTTGGCGTAATGCAAGATACTGGAGGCCTTCGAGCTGATTGGAGCAGACTTCCTAAAAGTTACAGCTTTTTAAGATGGCTACGCAGTTCATCGGTCACATATCCCTGGTACTCTCTCTTAGTTGAACCCTTCAAAATTGTTTAAGTAGCCACTCGGCGCTGAAAAGGTGCTGTATTCCCGTGTCTCCGACTTCACTCATCAGCTCCAGCAGGACACTCAGCGCAAGAAGACTCCTCAAACGCGCGCAGCCACACGCACAAAGCCGCCTACGCCCTCGCCCCAAACTGGCCCCCAATCATCTCCCCCAGCGTCCTCCTCTGCCTAACCCCCTGCGCGCCCGTCTCACCCGCCAAAATCCCCGAACTCGTACCCGCGCCTTCCCCCCTCTCACTCTCCAGCCTCTGCCTCAAACTATCAAATCCACCCTTCTCCCCCTCCTCCTGTCCCACCATCCACCCAGGCACCCGCCACGCATACGCGCCCGGCAGCAACTCGCGCCTGTACGCCGTGCCCACAGCCCAACCCACCGCCGCGGCAATCAGAGACCCCGGAAACTGGGAGAGCGCGAGCTGGAATGGTGCGAGGTAGGACGTCGCCTTGCTGGTGACGGTGATGCTGCGCGCCCAGATACTGGTGGCTTGTTGGGCTGTGGAAGCGGAGGGAGGGGTGCTGCTCTGGGGCGAGGAGGGCGAGATGCGGTAGCGGTAGGTGTATGGGATTGCGGCGTAGTAGTTTGCGAGCAGGGCGAAGAGGATGGCGGTCGGTCCGCTGGGGAGGTAGTTTGCGTAGCCGAATGTGAGGGGGCGCAGGATGAAGGTTAGGAGGAGCGGGGGGAGGAGGAGTGTGTAGGGGAGGGTGGCGAGGATGAAGGACTTCTGCATGTCAGTGGTGGTTCTTGTAAGGTAGCGGTGCGCCTGGCTGGGTAGGTATATGTGCGACGTACGAGGAACTTCCGGCTCCCCCATAGCCTCTCGATTACTCGCAGCTGGTAGAATGATAGCACCCCGAATAGCACCTCGGTGCTGTTGGTGAAGACCCAGCCCCATGTTGCGAACCGCCAGAGTTGGCCATAGCCCCAAATGTGGGGGACAACGGCCACAGGCAGGTAGTATCGTGTGTCGGTGAGGGAAGCGACGAGGGCGCCAATGACGATCGCGAAGACAAGTGCTTGCGATACAGGCGCGTTTGTGAAGCCTGACGAGATCATTGTCGTGTGTGGCGTGGTGGAAGAGATCGGCCGGGTGGGTTATTGCTCGTGCATAGCGCGATGGGAAGGAAGTTGCACCATGTGCCCGCAGGTAGCTTGGAAGGTAGCGATGACGGAACCAGGGTTGGGCGGAGCGATGCGGAGTAAACGTGGCACCTCCGAGATTATCACGTGTCAATCCATGCTCTCTGGCAACGCAGGCAAAGAGTGAGTTACAGCAAATTCATTGGTACAGATGCATCCTGCGTGCCAGCAGGTCATAAGTGCAGGACCAGTGCAAGAAGGTCCAGTAATACTAGCATACAACCGCCCCAAATATATCCTTGCGGATGACCATTAAACGCCTTACTCATGCCGGTCATTAAACAAAGCGCAGACATGAATCGTAAAGTCATTACTCCCACTCACTCAGACATGTCATGTCGTCTGCGTAAGCTCCCCTTGAGCTTCGTTATAGCTTTTCTCATGAACTGATCCTCGCTTTCTCGAGGGTTGAAAAGGAAATCTTGCTCAGCCTTCTCAGTAGCTGGCGTTGTAGGACTTGTGCATACACCCTCCGTTCTATCGGCGAAGATTTTTAAACCCAACCCGCCTTCTTCTGAGGGGATGTTGGCCCTGAGCGTCCTCGTCGCCGCTCTCGCCCGCAGCGGCTTTACGTTCTCTGTGTCTTTCCACCAGCGGTCTTTGTCTGCTTGATCTATACGAGGTGATGTTAGCATCGATACCGTCGAGGTGCGAGGATTCACTGAAGTCAAGTCGTATAGTACTTGCTCTTGCTTTCGTTCATCCCGCCCTCCAAAAGCATGACCCGCGATCTTGTGGTCAATAGTCCTATCTGATGACAGCAATAATATACGGTTATCACTGGTGGTGTAAGCACGACGGCTACTCATACGTGGCGGCGTTGGTAGAAGCGGCGCGGCGACGGACTGTGTGGGCACAGAAGGATTTGTTCTCGAGGACTGGCGCGTGTGCACTGGAGCGACTGTTGCAGGTCGTCGCATCTCTGCATCTGAACGAGCGACGAACTGCTCGACTCCTGACTTTTGATGATATCTTCGCTCTCTGAAGCGCGCGTCAACCATCTGAGGCGTAACTGGCGAATCCACTTCAGGAATATCCGGGATTTCAGGCCTCTGGATAGCGGAAATAACACTTGCTGCCCTGAGGGAGGCATCTGAAAGCCGCTTCGATAGACTGCGCGCTGACCGTGTCCGCTTCTTGCTCAATTCAATGAATTGCTTCGAGCGAGCGGAATTGATGGATCGAATGGAGTGTGCATCTCGGTCTTTGTCTGCACGAGGCGTTGCAGGTTGGCTGTAGTAGTCCGAGTCGTCGTGACTTGTGGTAGGCCCGTTCTCGTCGATGCTATGAACGCGGTGAGGGTATGCGCTGCCATCAAATTGTTGCGATTCGATAGCTGCAACCCTGGTCTTCAAGTCATCTACCTCTTTCTTGAGAAGGACATTTTCGCTCTTCAGCCCATCAATTTCCTGGTACAGGCATGCCTTTTCAGCCTCCAAGCTTGTGATCATCTCAACGCCTTCGCTCAGTGCCTCTTCCGTCTCCTGCGTATTTGCAACCGCTTCCTTGTGGAGACTAGTCAGGTTCTCCACCTCAGCTTTCAGGGCGTCGTTTGCCTCCTCGGCTGCTTTCCTTTCAGCATACAGCTTGTCGACCTCGTCATGGATTTCATCTAGGTGGTCTATGTCGTCTTGCACATTAGCAAGCCTCTCCGTCAGCTTCCTATTCTCCATGCGCAGGTCGTAGTTCTCTTCTTCCAGCGGCTTAAGCTGATCTACTTCTTCTTTGGCTGCCACCCACTTGGCCTGCAGCTCATGATTACTCTTGTTCAACAGCTCCACTCGGATGTTCTGTTTGAACAGCTCGGCTCTCAGCTTTTCGATCTCAGCACTCAGCTCTTGATTAGTCTTGCCCCGAGGCGGTGCGTCGTGCTTGTCATGATGCCGCCGCCTGCGGATGGGTGACTCTGGTGTCAGGATATCTTCTGGTAGTTCAAATTCATCGAAGGCGTCAGGTGACAGAGCTGGTGTCTGTATGACCAATGGTGGTGGTGCTGCGGACCGTGAAGCAGGCTTGTCAGCTGGTGCTGGCTTTGTTACGACTTGGATAGGGGTATGCTGAGCTCTTCGCGCCTCAAGCGCGTTGCGCAGGCACTCTGATTTGGGGATACTCATAGAGGTTGCCGATCGTTTGTGTGAGGTGTACGAGTCTGGTGTAAGGGGCTCGAATGTGTGGTCTAAGGAAGATCCTTGAGACGAGCGTGGGGTGGCCATTTTGCGGGGTTTAATCTTATGAATAGTAGTCGTTTTGGTTGACTCCAATAATGCGTGGGTCGTGCGTGGGAAACGACAAATGAAGCTTGCGAGCCACTCTTCCAGTTCGCACAACGGTCAATCAGGGACAAAGACGCTCCACTTCACACTCAAGTTGTATATCGCCTCCCTTTTTTGGTACGCACAAGTTCCGTGGTCCTTTGTGCAGCGCAGAGGGTCCAGCACCTCGTCATGGAAGGGTCGTTTGCTCTGTGGAACGCGATTGATAAGATGGTTGCAGTTATCGCGCTGTGGAGCAGGGATCTCGGCAGTCGTGGGAGTGGTTCAAAAGATGGGGGGAAAGTCGCTCGATAGAGGGTCAGCCTCCAGTTCCATGTCTCAGTCGCCGCAGTGTCGAAGTTGTGATGACCACGGGAAACGGTTCGCTGAGGGCTGGCGAAGCCCAATAGGCGGTGAACTCCACGTCACTTGACAGGTAATGGACTGCAGCACACAGTCGGAGCAGGCAGAACCACTGCGACTGCTGCGATGAACGCGCGGGGAAGTGAACGTTCTACTTTTTGAGTTCACGATGAGGGGAAAGCGGGATGGGAATGCGCGACGTGCGTCGGGCAGCAGCAGCAGCATCTCGTCTGTGGAGCGCGCTCGCGCCTGCGAATGTCGGTCTCTGCTCAGGGCCATGCATCGCTAGACGGCGAAGGCGTGGGCCGCTCCAACGGCTTGCATTCCCCAGCTTCTTTGACTGGCTGCCGCACGAGCTAGGCGCGGATCTGTGCATTAGATCGTGACCCCGTTGTGCTGTCCTGCAGCTTCGCCCTGCATCGAACAAAGCCACCCACTATAATAAAAGCAACTGTGACGAGAACGCGCTCGCTGCATCCGTTCATTCGTTCTCGCATCTTCGGCAATAAGCAAAAATGCAGCCATAAGTCAGCGAAATTTAGACATTGAAATCGAGAGGATATGTGTTCTTGGCATGAACCACAACTCCACCAGCTAGGTACAACTGTAGCGCCGGCCGTATGCAGGGTGAGTCCATCAGTGGCGACGGCTCGACGTTCGAGAGTCGCCCCGGGCAGGTCTTGTGCAGAGATGCCCAATCCATCGTTTTGACAGGCAGTAGGGTACCAACCATTTGATTTCACCATAATGCTCCCGATGGCAACGAGGAAGTGCCTGGTGTGTACCATATATTGTTGGTCCTACGTTCTGATAATGTTGTCAGAAGCATGTCTCCGCCGCCCTGCGTTTGTCGAGTATTTCTCGTATTTCTCAGATGAGTTCCCGAGGTCGTCTACGATGAACGATTGTACCTAGCTGTCATCTGCCACGGCCCGATACGGCTCACGTTGAACATCCACCCTGATGCCAAGCCCGAACTCCTTTTTCTTCTCCCTTATGCAGTGTCTCTTCGTCGCATAGTTTACTCATCAGGTACCACTCGTATTCGTAGCGAAGCCCTGCGCTACGAACGATCGCCCGGCAACGTCCGGTAACGCCATTCCATCTTATTACATCATAGTTCGTTGAGGCTCTACGAGACTTCCCGGCGGAGCGGGCCCCGACGGTAGTGGAGCATGGTTCCAAACAACAGATCGTCGCAGGCCGGACTTGTGGCCAGGCTCCGCGGGCCAGAACAGCGCTTCGTGTCGAGGTTTTGTGTTGCGAGAAGTAACTAATATGGTTTTTGCGGCAGGATCATTTCGCCTCGGCACACACGCAGTCGCAGTGGAAAAGGTATCTTTATTACATATTACTACAATGGCGTTGAAGTGCCTGTCTTGTACAGCCGTATGATATATATGGATTCTTGAACTTGGATCAGTCCTCCATCTCAACTGCGACACCAGCCCGTCTCAGCCTATCCTCCCACTCGCATCTGAGCACTTCCAATTCCTCCCAGCATCGTCGCCCCGTCTCTTCGAACTTCTCCCTTTCCTCTTTTGTAAGGTCTTTCGCGTAAGGGTCCCTTCCCTTCCTCTTATACTCTCCCAACTTGCCTCCCCAACCCCAGCCAGCCACCTCTGTCCGCTCAACACGTTCCTGGCCCCAGAAATCTGTGGCACTGCCCCACTTGCCGACTCCTTCCTTTGCCTCCATTGCGTCAAGAGTACCTTGCTTAGCAAGGGCAAGCCAGACCATGGCGACAGCGCCTTTCTCGACCGTGATGGGGTGCCATTGGCTTCCAAACCAACGAGCAACGTAGAAGGCGAAGACCATGGCATATTCGAGAATGAGAGGAAGGGCGAAGATGGCGGTCGCAGTGATGCCAGGATGTGTGACGTAGATGAGGGGTTTGGTGGTGTCGGCGGGCTCGTTGGGAAGGTCGATGTATTGATCCACTAGATCGGACGTTGCTTTCAGCCTGGATGTGATAGCCATCACGTCTGTCAATCGCTTCGACGACTCATATGCTGCGTCTTCCGAGTTGATGCCTTGCAAGTCATTGACATCGAGTGTATGAGCGTATGCCTCCAGACTGCTTGTCCATATCAGCCTTCCCCTCGTGCCCTCACTGCTGCTATGTCTTGCAAGCAGCGGCGCCAGGTAGTGGCCCAGCAAGTAGTGTCCGAAGAAATTGGCGCAGAAGACCTCGCCTAAGGGGGGCTCCTCCTGCAGTTCTCCGTCTACGATGGGCAATTGAGGCTTAGTGAGCCAGCCTTTCCCAGAGAGCTTGAAGGTCGGCCAGCTGACAGCCGTCTTCCAGCGCCGCAGTATGCTCCAGATAGCCAGGGGCCAATCGATGCCCGTCCAACCGCCAATACCCGCATTGCAGATGACAACATCGAGCTTGGGTGTTGTCTCACGCAGTTTTTTGGCCAGTTTCTGCACCGAGACAAGGCTCAGAAGATCCAATCGCTCCTGCCTGAAATGTACGCGCCCCTGTAACAGCTGGGTGACGCCCGGCAATGTCCGTTCATGCTGGCGGCAGACCTTGCGCAGGTGTGCTTCGAGTGTTGCGATTGTCGCATCGCCCTTCTTCTTATCGCGGGTGGTGACAATGAGGACGAGGGATTCTGTCTGAGGCCGTGTCTGCAGGAATTCGTCGATCATGCGCGTGCCGATGCCAAGTCCCAGGCCGCTACCAGATTGTCAATTCGAGTCACAACTGTAGTAGCAGCTATCCGACGTACCTGTTGGCCCCGGTGACGAGCACATAGTACCCATTGTCGGGTTTGGGGATGTCTTCAAGGTGATATGACATTGTTGGTGGCTCAATGGGGATGATGCGGTTGCGGGTCCCACGAGCGCCGACCGCCGCCATTTCCTGTTCCTACTTTCCTTCCTCGCTTACATGCAAGGCCTCAGCCAATCATTTCGAAGTGATGCATCGATGCACATGTGCCACTTGAAATCAATCCAACATGAAATCAAACTTTACAAAATACAATACGAAGACATCACCAGCAATATCGGACTTCTCAAAAGACTATTCCAGTATGGTGTTCAGATTCTGCTTTTGGCTGGCGCTGTTCCATACTAACGCATAAACCTACTGTCAAAAGGTTCAAGTGGGGGGAACGCGGATGCGCATACCGTACCCCATTTGCTTGACCCTTGGCCGAACTTGTTCTTAATGGTGTGCGTAATATGCTCAAAAATCGGCTGCCATGTCTCGGACAAAGCTCCTCGGTCTTCCGATATCACAAGCCCTGTCTGTGCCGTGTCTACTATGTCAAAGCCCTTGATCGATGTCACTCACACCCACTCGGCGCAAAAGAATTCTGCCGCAGCTTTGCCTAGCTTATTTACCCCTCCTCGCGCTGAGACAGCATACCGGCTGATTTTTAAGCAGTCCAGGGTGTCTTGAATCCTCGTCCGTCTTGAGGAAGAAGTGCGATAGTCCATCTATGCCGGTCGATACTGTAATTTTCACATCCGCTAATACAGTCTACTCGGGCCGCTGCTCCTCATATCAGATCAATGGCTCAAACGCTTGGCCACTGCGCACTGGCTCCTCAAGGCATTCTCGTCAACTCTGATGTGCGGAGCGTTCCGTAAAGTCAAAAGGATGACGCGTGAGTCGTCAGGCGGACGGGCTGGAGACTCGGCCTCGAGCGTTAAGCGTAAGACGTTGCGCTTCGCGGGGAGCGCGGATACTGGTCAACAACCACTAGAAAAGGACCGTCGGACTTTGTCGGCAGAATGAAGGCGATGGATAAAGTGAAGCATCTAGCTGATCTGTATAGGGGCAGCTCGAATGGGGAAAAGGTTTCCACGGGGATTTGCGGACTTTTGTCGTGCAGCATCTTGACCAGCATGCGGTACGAGATCGTACCTTGGTAGATATCAGCCACGCGTTGACCATGATGCGCTCAAGGAAGCCAGCAGATGGGCCCGGCAAGCTTCCGATATTGCACTGCTGCACAGGCGTTCGTATGCACGTCACACTCAGTAAGTTCGGTGCGGGTTTCAGCCCAACGTCTAGGCTCGCTGATCATCGTAACGGGTTTGCTAGACTTGTGAACGGAGCTTGCTCCGCGCTCTGGTAACGGCCACGGTGCCAGGCACGAGGCAAGTCGCCATGCAGTTTGGCCAGCTGAAAATGGCATGGGTCGAGGCTGGGAAGCTTTGTGTAGATAGCGATGAGAGTCCACAGACCAACGTGGGCTGATGTTCACCATGACAGGGATCTCTCTGCGAATCTTGTGTTAGTATCTATTGACGACGAAGGTTTGTGATTGAGGAGGGTACCGGGAGCGGTAGCCGCTGCGCTTGCTCAGCCCTCGGCCAGTAAGTACAAAAAACTAATTAAGCGTCCATGGCCAGCCACTATCCAACGCTGGACGCCGTATCTGATCTGCCATCTGAAGGGAAATGCCGTCGCAGTAACGAGAGGATTGCGCACATTCCTGCGTATGCAGCAGCAGAAAGGGCCGACAGCCTGAGCGAAACGGGGCTTTCTGTCAAAGCTCGGCCCGCTCCCGCGAGCCAGAACCTCGGTTCCTGAGGCACGATCGTACTGTACGCCTGCAAATACTACCGAGACAGCAGTGATTTACCAATACACGTGGCATGTTGCTACCAGTGGAGCCGTCTCTCAGACGGCCATAATCCGATTTAGTAAATGGTATCAGAACGAAGGACGGAAACAGGGTTTCACCCACTGATGCAGGGCTACCGATTGGACCGCGTCAACAACCCGAGACCATACGACCATCACTTCATCCCGTGCTGACACAATTGAGATAGCAAGTAACCCAGATCTAGTCAACGTCCAATCAAGACGGTATGGTGTAGACAGCTGCATGAAGCACTTGCTGTTCTCGAGTTATTGCTGGACCGTAAGCAGGCGGGCATTGTGGCTGAAGACAAGTCAAAAACCCTGTACTGTGGTCACTAACTCATACGATTATATCCGCAGAATCAGCTCATAAATGGTGTGTTGTGCATATAGACCGAGATCCCATTCGCATGAGGCTGCAGAATGTACAGCTCGATCGGTGACGTTTGCATGCACGTTCTTCATTTTCTGTGGGTCATGGGACAGCTGTGGGTGCCGCGGGGCCTGCGGCGCCAGACCGAAACCTTCACCTCTGTTTGACGAAGACACGGAGGAGCAGGTGATGGTGCTAGTCGCAGTCACCAAAAGGTAATTTTCCTTTCAAAGGCTGCCTTCGCAGGGTGACCTCGTCTTCGACTTACAGTAGCTTTGGATACGCACACAGCGCTCCCGTACACACTGATCGTTGCTCTTTACGAATGCAAGACGATGCACCTAGAATATTTTGGATGAAGACGTACAAGTAAACGCCACTACCAGGTCGAATCAGCTTCTTCGGAAGCACATCCGTGTCCATTCACCTGTATGAAGTGAGTGCTGCCGTTTGAGCGCAGGATCAGGCCTGACCACTTGCTAGATGTGGCACGAACTGTGCGATTGGTTCCGCGGAGAGCGGCTAGGAACAGAACGTCATTTTAAGTCACTGATGGGTGTGGCTGCTCCTTCGATACGAGTCAGTCGTGACGAGATCGGAGCTGCTCAATGGGTGGCTGGTGTTCGCAAGATAGAAAGGAGCAGAACCTGCGACACTGGTCAATCTTTTGCCTTGATGGTATATGTGTACCCAGCATCGCTTCCGTTTCTGATTCGCCTGCCATTCTACACTGAATAGACTAGGCTGTAAGTCCTCACCTGCGTGAAAGCCCGCAAATCGTGCATGATAAGACGTAGGTTGCCGCGCCGCATCCATGTGCAACTGCCGCGACCCTTGGGACGGCAGCTTGCCAAGTTCTGGGGTTGACGAATGGCGACCACAAGACAGAGGCCTTGGGGACGTGGGTTGCCCAATGTACTTCTAATGTGGCTCGTTTGCCCGAATGAGATCCTTCGTGTGTCCGCAAGGAGAAGCGATGGTCCACAATCCGACGCCTAGTATTTCAATGTGCAGAATGTACAGGCATTATGCTTTTACTGTGGAGAATTACTGATCAATGTCCCGAGTTGACGTCCTTTTCATCATATGATCAGGGTGGTTTGGGACAAGGCTGTGTATCATGGTCAGTAGTCACACAATTTACGCGGGCTTGCATTGACGCCGTGCTACATACGTAAAAACTGGTAAAGAGAGGACAAGGCTTGCTCTGTTCAGCACACCGAGCACATAGTATTTTGTAGTATGACAATACTTCCTATGGTATTGCCAACCCTTCGGTGAGGCTTGGTCGTTCCTCACCAAGATCAATGCTCCCTGGTGACGTTCGTATGCGGTTCTGTAGATCGTTGCAGGGCAGCTAGCAGTTTGCAACTGACAACTTAATTGGGCACTGAGCGTGGGATATCCTGGTAGCAGCATCTTATATGATTGGATAAATGAAGCGGTGAAGATGCTACGAATCCTAAAGAACGCCAATGTAGGCATACGCGTTCTATAATTTGGATGTTTGTACTGCGTCAGCAGCAGTGATGTGTGGGTGTAACCGGAGTTCACACCGACGGATATACGTTGTGTTACCGTTCCCCTGTACCGCGTCTTTGCCGCAGAGCTTGGTGCAACAACTAATTGAAAATCTACAAATTCGTACCATAAACGGTAGTTCTAACATCCTCATTGCTCGTCGCTCCCCTCAAACTGTAGAAACTGTATTGGGAATCTTGGGAAATGATCGCTAAAGTGTACTGAACGAAATCGTCGCGCGGCGACTGAAAGAGAAGGAACATGCCAGCACTCTCGTAGCGACCGGGGTCATGTTGCGTGGACAGCGAAAACAGCCACCGTGACACGTCGACAGAAATGAGTGTTGAATTATAAACGGGTCCAAAGCGGGTTACCAGCAGCTGTGCCTCGCCGCCATCCCGTGTGTGCCTCGCTTGGTAATGCGCCTGGACCGTGAAGAGTGGGTGATTTCCTTGACTAGCGGTAACGTGAAATCGTGGAAGTTCTGCAGTCACCTGGATCACATGTTAGGAAAAAAATAAAGCAAAATTCAACAGTCTGCACAAACCACAGTCTTCGTCCAACCGGTATTCTCTGGGCCGCTGTCAGCATCGTCTGCCATCAGGTCTGGTGCGGGCCTTACATAGCGACCACATTCGCAGGGCATCGTTTGTGAGTTTCTTGATACTTTGTGCACCAAGCTCGGACAACATATCGCAGATGGCTGCATTTGTATTGAACTTGAGTATAGTCGCACATGGAGAAGATGAGGGTATCGATTTTGTAAAGCTGAGCAAGTTGTACGGGTGCAAGAGATATAAGATGCTTTCGTGCCGACCGGAGTGGCGGAGAACTGACACCAAGTGATAAGAGAAGGTGAGTAATGGGTGAGTGAGATGGCGTCTGGAGGTATACATAAGCTGCTACGTGCCGTTCCGTCTACCCTATTAATGCAAAGGAGCAGTTGGGGGTCAGTGCGAACCAGGTACCCGAAGCATGATGCGGAGCCAGACCAAATACATGGTATGGAGTTCAGGTGACATACATCTAGGATGCGAAAGTTTGCTGAGCGGGAACGAAATCGTGATTGAGCACTTGCATCTAAGTTTGGCTAGCTGAAAAGTCAACCCTTCGCCGAAAGGAAACAACGGGTATGAAAGGCGTGTTCCGGCCCAAAGGGTAGACTGAGGTACAGTGTTTGCGTGTTGAAAATTACCGTAATAAGAAACGGACAGCAAAGTCTTACCAGGGCTGTGAGTGGTTCGAGAAGATCTAGCAGGGAGACAGCATGGTGTCATCTTGCAGCCCTGCCACTAAATGGCACTAGCACAAGTGTACCAAACTCGGGCACCGGCTTGATCTGCACAACGGGCCCACGTTGGTCTGAGGATTAGGGCAATGATGCGTGGGTTTGCTGCGCCGTTGAAACCTTGACATTGTGTCTGGCTGAGGTCCATGCACGAGCTTCTTAGCACACTTGGTCTTTCTTCGGCTTGGCAACTGTACCCGTAGACAGACTAATATTATATGCTTTATAACACCACCACTGTCACTGCCTACTTCACTGCTCCCAACTTTGTTTGTGACACTAGGGCCGGGGGGCATCGGAAGCCCACTTACGACCTGCATCCTCCCGTCTCCCCGTCCGGGAAGGCTCCTCGGAGGCATATCCGCGCCTCACGAGCGTTGTACGCAGATACTGGCACAGAGGTGAAATTGAGGTCCTAGTTGGGCGACTGGCGTCATGTCCGGGCCAGGGCTGGCAGGCCAGCTGTCAAAGCGAGTCATCGTGACATTCCCGCGACTTCCGCACTTGACACCTTGATCATTGCAACTGCCGCTAACGTTTTGGCATTGGGGTTTTGGCCTAGATGGAGCAGGCCCTATTGGACGTTCGTTCGTATATACGGGCGGCAACAGATGAGGCCGAGCAATGAGGCTTAAACAACTCCCCGAAACCTTCACATGCGCGAGTTGCCGCAAAATGGGGCTTCCCGAGTGGCTATGTGCGATGTGGTTTGCACATCAGAAGCAGGCGCTACATGTCGCAATTGACAGTCGATGCTGGGGTGATGTGCATTCAAGAAATTTACCGGCGTGATCAAATGAAGGGGGATAGCCGTCGATCACGTATCCACCCAACGCATGGCAACGATCGCCCAACGCCCTGGGCCTCTTTTCCAACACCGCCCAACCGTCACCCGATCAGGCAACGTGTTGGAATTCGCCTCAGCGCTGAGTATGAGGATGTTTTGGATGGACACGGTGTACTCGCCAGGGTCGCGTTCACTCTGAGGCACATTTACAAATGTCGGCATGCCGTCTGTTTCAGAGATGCCAGGAATACCGGCCACTGAAACCGTGAGCTTGGTATTGGCACTGAAATCCGATTTCTAGTCGCAATATGTTCTATCCATCCGTCTGGCTGTGACTGGATGACGACGGTAAGAATTTGAGCATGTCGCCCTCACACTTTCATGCGCATTGACTTTATTGGGTTCGCCTTGCTTCAGCCACAGTCTTGACCTCCGTACGGCTGCCGATCATCGAAGCTTTATAAGCCTTCGATGAATTCACCCGGTTCGCACGAGGAACACCAAAGTAGGTGCCCGATCACATACACGGCTACCTTCGCGATTTGCTGATGGAAGTAAGATGAGTCCGTATCAGCACTGACGAAATGTTGAATGTTCACAGTCGAGGATTTCTTTTTGCAGTCGGCTTTGTCCGTGGTAAGACCATCAATCGTCGATGGGCATCAACATACAATTGGGAGGCACGGCCTACGATTCAGGGTTACGGCTGCTTACTCCCGCAGTTCCTTATACCATTGAAGTACCGTGATTTGTACAGAAGAGAAACACGTAGGGTGGAATGTCATACACGTAGTGCTTTCACGTCGTTCGCGCCAAAGCCAAAGCGGCGCATCCAGGCGCTCGGTCCTATACCTTGCCACGAGGGCTAGAATCAAGGCCTGAAGAATTGAGCACGTAGTCGGTCTGCTTGAAAGCACCAAAACATCTAAGCTGACTCCGATTGCCAGGCACGTGTTTAGTTTATCGTTTTGACGTCTATAGATATGTCTTCGGTCCCATCATACGCAATACCGCCGGTACTTGGATAACTTCCCCTTAACACCACGCTATGAACTCGATACACGTCTCTCTAGCTCCTTTTTCGAATTGGACGCCTCCGATTCGATGTCATGAATTCGGCGTCTGCATCATTGGCATACTAGGCCGAAGCGTCGATCTCTCGCGTCGTGCGCGGGTATGGTCCAGGACGCGTACTCACAGACGTCAAGACAGAAGCTGACTTCGCCGTCGAATGTGACACAGATCGCCGAAGCGAAAGCCCAGCAACGACCTCGAGCAGTCTTTCCCTCAAGAGCTTCATTGGACTCGTATCCTCTTCGGGGACACCGATGCTGGAAAGCTGTCAGAAAGACCGCAAAGCACCGAACAAGAAATGCACCCGCTCACGGGTTCATCTTCATGGCTTTATTCCGCACTTCCTCACACTGCTCGAGCGCCTTGATATGTCTCTCCTGTGCTATTTTCCAGGTAGTCATGACCGCTTCGTCCTCTTTCATACGAATAAGGTAGCTCGCAAAGCCTAGCTTTTTCGTTGGTTCCCCACGAACATGGATGAATTTGTCCTCAAGATCCTCCAGCTCCGAATTTCTAGAGGTGAAGTGATTGGTGATCCCCTGACTGAAGGCATGGAAAGCCTTTACATAGGCTTCCATGTGACTGAAGTATGCGTCCGCGGCGGCTTGGTCGAGCTTTAGGGGCGCATGAGGAGCAACAGGTAGAGGCGGCAATTTCAAGGTGCGGGCAGAGTTTGGCTTTGTAGGATGGGCGGATGAGGCCTGCGATTGGAAAGGCAGCGTATCCTTAAGAGCATCGAGTTCGGAGAGACCTCCGTTCTGAGTTGGAAGGAATGGTTCCACAGAAGCAATACCCGACAGCCCGTTTAGACCAGGTGCTGCAGAAGTAGCGGTATTCGGTGGTACTGAGCCACTCCTGTTGGAGCTGTCTTTTCTCGGCGACGATGGTGCTGTTCTTGGCCTAGCAGCTGAAGTGTTAGCATTCGTAGTTGGTGGTGTGTCCGTGTCTATGTCCATTTCATCTGGTGAGCCCTTTGTATCCTCAGCAGTCGCTTGATACCTGGGCCTCGATCTTTCGGTTTGGTCTTGTTGCCTTGGTACAGATGGCTTGCGTGCAGATTTTGGCCGCTTTAGAGTGTCAGTCGTCTTACGGTCTGGGACTTCATTGGGCAGCGCCCAGCTGGGTTCTTTAAATGTCTCACTCCAAATCTCTGGACTGAACTTGGCTGTATGAGGCATGGCCTCAGCCGGGGGAGCGAACTTTGGTGGACCTGGGGGCGGTGGCCCTGGAGGCGGTGGAGGCATGTAGCCAAACTGAGTTTTGAAGGTGTTGCCAGGTGGCGGATAGGGTGCCGCTCGCTGCGATCCGGCCCTCCCTCGTGTGGGGGATTGCCGACCTTTGCTAGCTGGCTGATTGTTAGGCGCGAAGTAATCGGCACTGTTCCCAAATTTGCCATGCCAGTCTGATGGCGAGAAGTTCATGTTGATGCTCTCTTCGCTCCTACTCTTGAAGCTGTTGGGCATGTTGCCTGAGGTGGGGGCATCTTTTTTAGGTGGAGGTGTTGCGAAGACATTCTGAGTCCAAATAGGGGGTGGGTTAGGCGCCTTTGGTGGTGCTCGCTGCCTATTCGCAGTGCCGTTCCTGAAGACCTCAGCTTCAGACTCATCACTGGAGTCTGGATACATCTGTGGGAACTGGTTCTTCGACGAGCTGCCACCGTAAGAGTTTCGCTGCTGTCTCCGACCAGAGTCTGAATAGGAGCCTGCCTCATGAGAAGGGCTGGGTTGCTGTGAATGCAACGGGGAATTGCGCATGCTAGCAGATCTGCCGATACCCTCCTCACGTATGCCTGCGGCTTTGGTGTAGTATGGCGTTCGGACTCGATTGCCTTCAGAAAACGGAGCGTCCATGTTGGGCGAGCTTGTTTCGGCAGGGGTAGGCGGTGTTGCAGTCGGTCGAGCGTAACTGGAACGATAGCCTCCAGACTTGGCTGGCCCCTCATCCGCACCAGGCGTTCCTGGATTGAACCCAGTCTTGGACGGCACTCTAGTGCTCTGGCTTCGCCCAAAAGGTGCGCCATTGGGGTTGTTGGGATTTGTGGGATTGGGACGGGGCGCTTCAGGACGGGCGCCCGTCTTCATCTTTTGCCACGCGGTGAAGACATTTGCACGATCGCCATTATCCTTGTGCGCCGATTGTGGTCGTTGCGCGGTCGGCGGCGGTCGGAAGTTCTTGTTCGTAAATCTCTCCTGCCCACTGGCGTACGTCTGGTAGTGGTTCGGCTGCGGCCGCTGTGGTGGGGGCTGAGGCTGAGGCTGTGGTTTGGGAGGCGCAGCGCGGTAATAGGAGCCGTTGGGCGTGGATGTTGTGTAGTTATTTCGCGGTGGCGGAGGCGGTCTAGCTCGTGGTGTGTTCGGTGTGTTCGTAGGGATGTTTATGTTACGGTACTTCTTCCTGTCGTTGTCGTACTTATGCCGCTGCGTGGGATCGCACAAAACCTCGTGAGCAGCCTGAATTTCTTGGAACTTAACGACGAATTCGGCCTCACGCCCCGGATTGCGGTCCGGGTGATACTGCAGGGCAAGCGTGCGGAAGGCTTTGCGGATCTCATTCTCGCTGGCGGTGGGAGCGACCTTCAGGTCAGCGTAGTAATTTCGCGAAGCATCAGCTTTGACCATGACGGGCGATCTGTGTTGCGCCGTGCACGCTGCACTGAGACGACAGGGCCAGCGTGGGTGTTTGTAGTTTCGAACACCAGGCAGCCACAGTTGCCGTCTGGTGCTGCACGCGCTGTCTCACAGCCTGCCTCGCGAGGCGGAGCGGCTCAGCTCAGATGATGGATTCTTGGGCGCGGACACACGTGTACATGTCGGAGTGAAAGCCGAACGGAGCGCTGGTGAATGTTTCTGGTGAGTCTTGTCAGCACTGCTATGTCGTCACAGGCGTTGGTGCTGGCAAGAGCTGGTGTGAGTGCGTCTGGTCGCGATTGGACGTGGAGTTTGTTTTCTCCAGTTGGACTGGAAACGGGCCAGCCCTACGGCCCTCAGCACCAAGCTCAAGGCATCCTTGTCTTGCAGGACCTGATGCAAGACCAGCCGTACGGAAGACTCACCAAATCATCGTGTAGAAGTCAAGTGCAGCATCACTTGACTTGTAGAGCACCTTGGAATGTGAGCCCAGCACGCATTATGCAATTGGGCCGCATCGCACCGGTGAGATCAGCCATCTGCACAGCAACGCACTTCCAAGGCACAGCAGACTCGACGATGCTGAAGCGCAGTATAACGCCACTATGCCACGGTTGAGGTCCTCTAGCAGCCCAGTAACTATTACATGATCCCTGACACGCTCTTGACAGCATTTAGCTAGCAATTTAGTCAGGGACATACATGTACGTTCGGTGGGGTTGACAACCTAAGGATCTGCTGGCATGTGATCACGCTTAGATAAGGTTGACACCTGAGGTGTCCAGAGGCGCGACACCACTGAAACGCCTCATCCTTCAGCACCGCAGCCATGAGAATGCACAAAAAGAAGATGGAAGACGCTCTTCATGCCTTCAAGATCCTTCGCATCCTCAGGCCACCTGGACAGTTTCTATAGCCATCGTAATATTTCAAGGTACTGGTATCACGAGCCTCACTACGCGCCTGCAGCTTAGGCCCCACCCGTTCACATCGTTACATCATGCTCGAGCATCGACAACCCTCCTGCATCGAAGCACCCATGATGTCGTCCACCATAAAGACGGTTCCCTTCCAGCCCCCCAAGAAGCAGCAAAAACTCAAAGAAGACGCGCCATGGCACCAGTACCTCACCATCGACCTAGTATGGTACGTGCTGGGCTATACCATCTTCCACCCCTTCGTGTCGTGGATCGTTGTCCTTTGTCTGCGCGCACAGTACACCAAGTACGAGGCGCCTGAGATGCGCATTGCCATAGCCTGGTCAATGGCCATGAGCGTTATCGGCATTTTTGGCATTGTTAGCGATAGAATAGCTTTCGGCCCACATCGAGAAGTCGACTTGAGCGAGGAGGTCATCGTTGTCACTGGTGGTGTGGATGGACTCGGTGGGCTTTTGGCAGACACATACGGCATGAGGAACGCCATGGTTGCTGTGCTAGACGTGAAGGCCGTGGACAAGGCTGAAGCAGAAGCAAAGGGCGTGTCATACTACCAGTGTGATGTCGGAGACGCACAGCAGGTCGAGGCAGCAGCCGCGCGCATCGTCAAAGACGTAAGTCCACATCAGCCTGAGTGCGAGGGGTAGGCGTTTACTAACAGACATAGCTCGGTCCTCCTACAATTCTCATCAACAACGCCGGGATCGTCCACACAAAGTCAATTATCGACTCCACCGCCGCCGAGGTCGAACAAACCTTCCGCGTGAACACTCTGTCACATTTCACAACGCTGCGCACCTTCCTCCCGCACATGATCGCAGAAGGCCGTGGCACCATCGTCACCGTCTCATCTGTGCTTGGCCACCTGGGTGCCGCGAACCTATCTTCATACTGCGCTTCGAAAGCCGCACTTCTCGCCCTGCACCACTCGCTACGCGCCGAACTTGCACAAACACCCGGCGCCGAAGATATCAAGACGATACTCGTCCAACCTGGCCAGATGAGCACAAAGATGTTTGAGCACGTGCATGCACCGAGCAAGTTCTTTGGTCCTCTTGTTACTCCTGCGGAGATGGCTCAGGGCATCATCAGGTTGGTGGATAGAGGCGAGAGTGGAGAGGTAGCTCTGCCGTTGTATTCGAGATATATCCAGGTGTTGGGATGTCTGCCTTTCGGGATACAGCATATCGCTCGGAGGTGGAGCGGGCTAGATACGGCGGTTGATGTTGGTAGGGCGAAGACGAAGGAAGAGATGTCGGAGAAGAGTTGAAGACGATATGCTCCAGGGGCTTTTTAAGAGGAGTAAGCTTACTAAGATCTGTGGCGGTCTGTATAAAATCACAACTTCAATGAATATGCTTTTAATTGCATCTACACTAGTAGAATGGACGTATTGCCGGTACTCGCTACCCTTTCGCACCAAGATCCCATCCAAGACATCCATCGAGAATACTGTCAGTACCTTCTTCTTTCTGCGAGCGTAAAGCAGTAACCACGGCCTGATCAGTCGCCTGCGACCTGCCTACCGTACATACTCACCAGTGGAGCACATGCTTTCCCAGACGGCCCGCAACCGAGCGTGGGGAACGGTCCCGCGCCTCTTCTCTCTTGATCTCGCGGCGTGACTTGCCCTCCCGCTCGTTCTTGTTGGGAAATGCCTTGCTCTGAACGGGGCTACGAGAACGCTGACGCTGACGATCCCTGCTCTCCCTAGCATGATATGACTTGTTCCGAACAGGACTTGCGGAACGCTCCCTTCCACGCTCCTTCTCTCGCTTCCAGGCCGTTTCTCTCATCACCGCTTTGCGCGACTTGCCATTTCGCTCCTCCAGAGTGGCAAACAACCGCCGACGCTTTGCGTCAGAAGTGCTCTGTGTGGACTGTGACATTGAGTCGGAAGACGCGTTACGGTATGGTGGAGAAGACAGACGACGACCTGTGCCAACAGAATGGGTGAGCCTGGCTCCACTGTTAGGCACTGGATCGCGTGGAGGTAGGGGCGGGCGCGAATTCCTGTCTCCTGTGTATGAGTCTCTAGCTGTATTGTTGCCGAATGAGGCTGCCAAAGATCTATCGTCCCACGAGGTGTTGCGCTTTGCTGGTGGATGTACTGATGATGAGGGGTAATCTTCTGAAGGATTTTGGGGTCTTTGATCGACGTTATGATACTCGTACTGGTACTTGGCATATTCGTAATGACGATCTGAGTGAGCATTCGTCTCTTGCCCAACGTTCAAGGAAGTCGCGTTCTGGAGAAAACCTCCCTCGTCCATGTATCGCTGTGGTGAGGTAGGCTTGTAAAAGTTGCCGTCTTCGTCCTGAGCATAGACACCGTCGCGGAGGAGTTCAAGTTCGCACTTTTGCTCGTGTTTGCTGATAGCCTGCTGTACACGCTCGCAGAGAAGCTTCAGCTTATTGGCTTCTCTCTTGATCTTCATGATGAAATATTCATCTTTGTCGCCTTGCTGAGCAACTTGCTGCTGGAGGTGCCTCAAGGCAAAGATGTCTGAGTGAAGGGTTTTGCCGGCCTTTCGAATCTTTGCAATGTCTTTAGAAACCCAGCGCTGGCCACCTTCAGCGTCACGCTCGTAGTTCATGACGAGGTCGTAGGCGTTAGCTGTACGCCTTATGAAATCATCAAGAGACGGGTGCCAGACTTGTGGCAGTGGCATCTCAGACTCGGGGCTTCCAGAAGCGCTAGTAGTTTGCGAGCGGCGGCTGACGACTGGGATCAGGTTAGGGTTCCGAAAAGGCTCAGTCGAAGGCTGTGACTGTTGGGTGCCAGTGGTAGACACTTCCGCGCGCTGATCATACGCTGTCGAGCCCCACGAAGTGAGGTGCCTCGATCGCGCTGCTGCTTCTGCGCGGTATCTAGTGTTATCAGAGGGTTCAGCTATAGCATTACGCCGCTGCGGAATCCTCGCATCTTGCGGCAGGAGTGGACCATCTGAAGGGCGCCACGAGTTCCTACAGCGTGGTCCCTTCTCGTCATGGCGTGGTAGTTGAGCTGCCATTTCTATTGGTGTAAGTATGCTTTCGGTAATGAATGGTATTACTGAGCGAGGTTGAGGGCGGGCCAGCTTAAAAGGTAGAGCGGCGGCAAGTCGCTTTGCCTGCGCAAGAAGTGAAGTGAAAGATCAAGCCGAAGCGATCACGCCAGCCACAGAACCTGCTCGCACCCCCGAGTGTAGCAGCTGCTCCAGACACAGCATACTTAGATCTCCATGCTCTTTTGCCAGGCCTTGGTGCTTTCCTTCTACAAATTGGCTTTGAGGCCAGGGACTTGCACTGGTTACGAGCAGCAATACAGACACGTTCTTGCAGAGTCGCTATCCCATACACATAGAAACATCTGTGGTGTTAGAACTGTCTGTATTTTCCTGGCTTTTAGCATATGATTCTCACGCGACGGCTTTGACTGTTTCAAATAACATATTCAGCCCATTCTACTGTAAGCAAGTAACGACAACGAAAATACGAAATCTTTCAGGTTTTCTGCAAGAGTCCAGGAGCCTTCCTAAGGGTTTTTCTTAAGGGAATTTCTATCCTGGAAATGTGCGTGGGATGAGAGAAGGTAGTCGCGTGGGCAACACGGACAGAATGAGGCCGTCCATGGAGAAGGAGCGAGGGGTCGACCAACAACATCATGACCAAGGACCACAACCAGCTCTTAACAGATCGTCGAACACAGGCGTCCGTGGCTATTTCAGGTTCCAGCCCGATTAGGTGCCTGCGTGTTACGCCTGGTCCCAGTCTCAGATCACCTGCATGTTGTCCGGGGCACGATGCTTTCTTTTGCAGCGATGGTGACGTGGGGTGCACAACCACTGGCAGCAAGTGCCTGGAGAGCCCCTGGTCCTGACTGTGCCATGACTCTGACCGTGGATGCTCGCTGGGAACGGGCCTCAATAAACAATGAATGCAATGTCGGCACAAACACGGCGCAGGACAACAATGCATTTTAGTTGTTTTGGTGCATGTTTACGCGAAGGGTGACCTGGGCAACTACGATCGTGCACGGCTAAGCGCGAACGGCTCCTTCATGTCTGATGCCAGCCACAACACAACACACTCTCTCCCGGCCCAATAACCGCAGACGCTGTCTCACAACGCGCCGTCGTTCGCTCAATTGTGCCCTACTAACTTTGCAGTCGATTCACCAGGCGCACGCAGCCTTGCCATGGACGCATCGCGCTGCTGAAGAAACCTCGACGTGCTTGTTACGTCGCGTCGTGAGCTTGCCAAACTCAGACCTTACCGCCCCACCTATCAAGCTCGCTCCCACCACCACTCACGCGCCCAACCACCCGCTGCGGACCACCACGTATGGCAGCTGTCGCTGTCCCGCAGTCTCCCCGGGTCTCTGCAAACATGGCAAATCGTCGCGTGCCGCTGGCCAGTTTGCAGAATGCCACGAACTCGCCCATACGCGCTCCCGCTCCCGCCGGGAAGCGTCAGCGCTCGCACGCGAGCGAGCAGCGCGACATGACGTATGGCCAACCACCGCAGAAAAAGCAGATTATCGAGGTCGACGATGCTGAGGCCCGCCGTCATGGACTTGTTCGTCGTAGCGGTGCTCCAACTACGGCCTTGACTAGGAAGCTTGAAGCTGCCCGTGAGAACAAAGCACCGCCAAAACAGGTCGAGAAGACGCAGCGAGTCACCAATGACCTCGAGACTATCCGTCAATGGCAGAGGCACTACCGCAAGCTCTTCCCGCAGTTTGTCTTCTACTTTGATAGTGTGCAGGAGCCGCAAAAGGATAAGCTCATGAGTCGAGCTCAGATCCTTGGCTCAGTACGTTGCCCATGCCCGCAAATGCCTTTTGTATGCTAATACCTTGCAGCGCGAGGTTACCTTTTTCTCCCGTGAGGCTACCCATGTTATCACGACGCGTCCCATCCCTGCCGAACTCGACACCAGCTCGTCGTCCGTCGCCAAGGGCACTGTCAACCCTGCCCAGTTGGAGAACAAGAAGTCCGTCTTCGATACCGCACTTTCGAAATCTGGTCAGACCGGCCGTGGTGACATCCTCATCAAAGCTAGAGAGCTGGGCATGAAGATATGGTCGGTGGAGAAGCTTCAACGCATGATCGATACGATGTTCAGCAAGGAGACTGGAGAGGATATTCAATACACAACGCGTCATGGTACCATTTCTGGACAGAAGGGCCGCCAGGCGGACTTGCAACGGTTGCTCCAGAATGAGAAGTTGGATCGAGATTATATCATCGGCGCCCAGGATATGGTCCAGCTCCGCGGATACTACATCTATGTGCACGATATGGACGAAGCCACACGACCTGTCATGATCAGAGAGTATCAGAAAGTTGAGAAAGAGAAGGGCAAGTGGCCACAGTTCCGTGCCTCGGGTAATGGCAAGTGTCCTTTTGTCGAAGATCCTCATTTTGGCCGTCGCCAACAGGAAGAGCACGAAGAACGTCGTGCGCAAAGAGCTCTAGCAGCAGCCCCGCGTACCCGTGCCGCGTCGGCTATGGAGGAGAGGCGTGTCCTGGGCGAGAACAATAACTTGGCGCGACGTGATACTGCCCCTGTTGCGGTCAAGAAGGACGAAGACGAGGATGATGCAAAGCCTTTGGAGCCACCCAAGGGCGTGCCTCTGAAGCGCACTTCCACTGAAGGCCCTCCACCCATGTTTGGCAGTGCCCAGGCGAGCATCCGAGCAATGCCTCGTTTCGTTGCAGGCGAGCCTGTGGCATCCGGCATGCACCAGTCCAATATGACCTCCGCTATCCAGTCTCAGATGATCTCGTCGACGGCAGCTGCACCTCGCGCTGGTAACAGCAAGGAAGTCAATCAGCTCCAGCGCAAGGTTTTGGAGAAGAACAGCGTTACCTCAGCCAACAGTGGCTATTCTTCTGTCATGAATGACGTGCGCGGCCCCCCTAACCAAGACCATGCTCAGCCAATGCGCGCTGCCAAACGCAAAGCTCAGGAGAGTTTGAGCCAGACTCAAGAGATCGCTGAGCAGGAAAGGCAGGCTCGTAAAGTAGCAGCCCTGCGCAGACGTAAGACTGCGGAGAAGGAGCTGAAGCCCGGTTATTGTGAGAACTGCCGGGAGAAGTTTAACGACTTTGACGAGGTATGTGATTGTCCCGCTACGCTGAACCTTCTAACATCATGTAGCATTGTGTGTCACGCAAACACCGTAAATTTGCTGCCACAAATGAGAACTGGGCGGAGCTTGACCAGCTCCTTGCCCAGCTCGATCGTCAATGAGCTTTACGCACAGCACACGAATCCACGTTGCATTTCCACAGCGCCAACGCACGACTAATACCCATGACATGGCTTCCCTTCTGGCTCCATCCACTTAAGCAGCGGCCCTCATATCTCTGAGCCCGTGTATTTTGCAACCCCTCGTTTCATACCTTCTTGCGACTTGCAGCATTTTCGAGGCGTAACTTCATCTTCATCTTGGTGGCTTGGTTTATTTACTTCGTTTTGGCGGCAACTTCGATTTTGAAGACTGGTGACCATCAGTCTTGTGTATACCATTGCATGCATAGAGTCATCCTCATGCCCCCATACCGATTACTGCTGGCTGGATGTTTAAGAGGCAGGTATTCAATGACGGTGGCTTGGTGACTAACCACGAGACGGAGGAATGAGAGCGAATGTGGCTATTGCAGCACAAATGTGATCCTGCAGGCCAGAACATTTATTACTATCGTGATAGATATCTAGGATTGTATCGAACGCGATTGGAAATATTCTTCACGAGCTTTTCTACTTGAGTGATGTGCGGTACAGTGTGGTGGGGCCTGATTGGCTGCGTCCAATTACCACATCAACCAACGTGACTACCTAACCATCAACTCTTCAACAACAAACCAAAACTCCGATCGTAACCTCTGCAATAGCGTACGGGCCCACGGCAGGATCTGCCCTTGATTCGTTGTCGTGTTCAACGTCGCTATCGCCTGTTCAGGTTGTCGTCACCCATCAAACCAGCCCACCATGTCTCAATCACCAGCGGAAAGAGCGATAGAGGAAGACGATCAGACTGAAGCCCCTCTAACAATGGCGGCATCTGTCGTTTTGACGAATCTGCCGCGCGACGCGTCAAAAGCCCTGGAGACAGCGGGAAACCTGAGTATAGAGAAAAGTATGTATCGCATGTACCAAGCCGCACCGCAGATCTGGCACCAACTAACATGAGGGTGCAGTCACTGTCCGCCTCCAGCCAATCGGCTCGGCACCTCACTTGAACCAGAGAGTGTTCAAGCTATCCACAAACCAGCGCTTCGAGACCATCGTCCGGTTCCTGAGAAAGCGCTTGGGCGCCAAGGAACATGAGAGCGTGTTTTGCTATATTGGCAGTGTCTTTTCGCCCGCGCTTGACGAGGGTGTGGGAAACTTGTGGACGGTAGGGTGGCTTAGTCTTGGCTAAGAGATTGTGATGGCTGACTTTCAAACAGTGCTTTAAGCAGAATGAAGAGCTGGTTGTGGGCTATGCGATGTCACCGGCTTTTGGGTAGCGTTTTGATGTAGTATGGGCATGATTGCGGTAATGCGGCGATGCTGGGGCTATGAGGCTGTTGTTTGTCTGGAATTCAACGTAAAGTGCTAACTTGATAGTCTGGGTATGTAACAATGCAAACAAGAATAGGCAAGCAACGCGGTCCATCTACTCTCTGTCTTTCACAGCTTTCGCGAAGTCCTCAAATGCCTCCTTCGTCATGGGGTATGTGTGTTCTGGTGCAGGATAGGCTCGGCTCTTAACTTCATCCTTGTACTGCTCGATAGCCCTGAGCGACTCCTCCCAGACATTGCCGAACTTCTTGACAAATTTGGGAAGGAATCGGCCCGGCGGGAAGTTACCCAGCATGTCAACCTGAACAAGAACCTGGCCTGAGCAGCCGTTGCCTGCGCCAATGCCGATGGTCGGGATGCTGAGTTTCTTTGTCACCAGCTCAGCAACCTCTGCTGGCACTGCTTCGACGACTGTTGCGAATGCACCGGCTTCTTGTACCGCAAGGGCGTCTTCGAGGAATCTGAGTGCTGAAGATCTGGTCTTACCCTGTACGCGGAAGCCCCCAAGAGCGTTCTGTCTCTGAGGGGTGAGGCCGATGTGTGCAAGCACAGGAATACCAGCTCCTGTGATTTTGGCGATGGTGGGTGCCATATCCTTCCCACCTTCGAGCTTGATAGCCTTGACACGTCCTTCTTTGATCACCCGGATAGCAGAGGCAAGAGCTTGCTCAGGAGAGATCTCATAACTACCCATCGGTAGGTCGCCAACCTGGGCCCTATCAGCATGATGGAAACATAGCGGAGAGAAAGTATACGCACTGTGAAAGCACCTTTGGTAGCTCGGGCTACTGATTTGCAATGCAAAATCATCTCATCAAGTAACACTTCGCTAGTATCGTCCATGCCCATGGCGACCATGGCGAGGCTGTCGCCAACCAGAATGATGTCCATACCAGCATGATCGGCAACATGGGCGCTTGGGAAGTCATGGGCTGTTATGACGGTGATGGGTTCATTCTTGCGGTAGAGACTTTGGATGGTGTTGATAGTGACGGGTTTTCGCGTGGTGAGGGTGGTACCCAGAGGTGAGTGGGAGCTCCAGCGGGCATTGACGAGGGGCGTCAGCCTCTGTGATGACGTTGCGAACGTCGACAATATTGTTCGAGGTCGCAACATCTGGGAGGCCATCCTGAAGGTGTTCATCGTAGCACGCGACACCACCCAGGTAGTTATGATTTAGGAAAGATATGGCAGTTGGCTGTCAGAATTTCTAGTGGTGATTTGGTGGGGCTAGTGTGAGCGAGTCTCTGGTAAACATGGCTCAGGGGCTAGGGAAAGTCTTATATATGGCCGTAATGTGGTGTACACATATCTTCGCTGAAGTCTCTCTCACGATGGACGCTCGGACGATTTTGTCGGCTCGGTCAGGGTCACGCTCTTTGTTGGACTAGGGCACCGCTGCCTCGACTGGCCGGCTCGACTCGTCTAGCTAGCTTGGACGCAGTCATGGCCAGCTACTCGTCACAGCACGATGGGCTCGCCGCCGGGCTGCTGGACCACGTTCTGAGACTCTGGGGTACTGCGTTAGTGAGGAGGCTCGTCCGCCGATCCGAGGCCCTGGCCACGCATGCACCGAGGCCTCGGAGGAGCCGCGGCGTTGCGACGCTGCGATTGGACTCGATTGCGACACAGAGCTCTGCACCTGCAAAGGCGCACAGTTGTAGGCTTGCTAACAGACTTGGTTGAGAGACGTTCTAGAGAGCCTTCGCTGGCTCTGACTAGTATATGTTTTCAGGCGGCCGGCGATGCTGATGATGAGACGATTAAGGCTGTCAAACGGGACCAGGTCACGACCTGCGCAGAAGAAGATTGAACCTGTGAATTGTGCCACTGCATGGCAGACGATATGCGATAAGCGAATCGTTCTCAAACAAGACAAATGGCAGGAATCAAATGCTTGTTTGCGCCTATGCTGACTGCAAAGCACGACATGGCCGTTGCACCACTTCTCGGCGAGGCGAGGTCTTGCCGGACTGAGCGGACGTGTACAAGCGCGACTTGCCGCCAACACAGGTACTCGTGACCGCAACTTGACTCAATCCTCTTGATTTGTACCTTGACCTCTGCGCCAGTGAAGCCCAAACAGCGACATCTAAGTCCCGCAGTCCTCGGCCCCCTCCTCAACGTCATCCTGCCCGCAAAGCACCGACGTAGCACCTCACACCCCCTCCCGCCGTTCGCTATCGATAGCCCCGCGAGCACCTCATAGCTCACCACCACCTACACGACCGACGACGACGACCGACGACCGAACCGCGACGACGTGCACACCCCACACCGTGCAGATAATCGTACCTGTATACAGAAAACGACATAGCATCAAGCTTCACAAAGGTCTCCAGGAACGTCAGCACCATGAGTTCTCCAAAGAGGCGCATTGAGACGGATGTAGGTCAATAGCTTCGCAGTGCGTGAGATAAGGACAAGACAGCTAATCTAGGCTTTGCGCTGCTGTTGTAGGTTATGAAGTAAGCTACAAGAGCATTGCAGACTCAAGAGCACCGCTGACAGAAGTGTAGGATGTATGTCATGGAACCACATTCGGGGCGACATTGAGGTCAAGCAGCTGATGCATGGCAGGCTCATGAGCGACTATGAAGTGACTCTGGTCAACGACAACAGTAAGTTCCTCCCCCGTTGTTCTACTGAAAGCTACTGACGTCTCTGTAGTGTCCGTTTCCCCGCGATTCTGCAATGGTCCATTATTCTGTGACGTAGCTGAGACGAGGCAGGCAAGAGTTCTATGTCAGGTTCAAGGGGCCTGAGGACAGTACGTTGTCGTTCACGCATTTTGTATCATCTACTGACCATGCAGCGCCCTTCCAAGGCGGACTCTGGAAGATCCACGTCGAGCTGCCCGATCAGTACCCGTACAAGAGCCCCAGTATTGGCTTCGTGAACCGCATCTTCCACCCAAACATTGACGAGCTGTAAGGGATCCTCCTGAATCTATACGAGATGCTGTATTGCAGTAAGGTCCTGCACAGTTGCTGACCTGCGTACAGGTCTGGTTCCGTCTGCCTCGATGTCATCAATCAGACATGGTCCCCTATGTACGACATGATCAACATCTTCGAAGTCTTCATTCCTCAGCTTCTCCGGTATCCTAATCCGACTGATCCTCTGAACGGAGAAGCTGCTGCGCTTCTCATGCGAGAGCCAAAGAGCTATGATGCAAAAGTCAAGGGTCAGTCTTCTTCAAGCGTCGTTGCCCAACACACACGCTAACCTGCACTCAGAATACGTCCAAAAGTACGCTTCAAAAGACATCTCTGAAGACTCCGACAAGGACGATGACGACGATGACGACATGAGCTCGGTCGGCAGCTATGAGTCAGGCGACGACGAAGCCGCTGGTAACATGGACGACATCTAACCATGATCCTCCATCAAGTTGCCTCTCTCTTTGTTTCATAGTGTCTACGGCCTCTAACATCAACATCATCGCACATGGACGGACGTTCGAGGCGTAAATTGGCGCATATATAGGTGCATTGTCCTCCAGGTATCACTCTGCCGGTAGTTAGATTGCGTTTTTGGATATACTTCTCTGATTCCTATTGTGGTCATTGTGTACGGGGCAATTTTACAGTAAGGCTTGCGTCAGGAACCAGATGCAACCCCACTCGACATTTTGTATGGCAAGTCTCAACTCTATCTTGATATATACACTTTTTTCATCCTCTCTATTCGCTTTTCTTATGAATGCTCATTTGCAGTAGACTCTCAGCCCATCTGGTCGCATTTGGTTTGTTTATTTTCGCAAAGAACGCACTCGCAATGTGCGAGCCATCATGGTTGTTTGTGTGAAAGAGCCGGGTGCGACTGGCAATCTCCTGCGGTTTCCATAACCTCTTCAATCACTGCTCGAATGAGTCACGACGCGACAAATTTCAAGACTCTACCTCCACAGGCGACCGCAAACTTGTCGTCCTGATTACCCAAGGTCCATTTCAGTGAAAGGTCCTGTGAGCTAATTAGGCCAATCTCGGAAACAGCAAACGGTGGTTGAACCAGTAGGCTCACCGTCCGTTACCGGGCCAGCCATACGTCGTCACCATCTCTTTCACCATGAGTCTGTGTATGTGTATACATATAAACAGCTCCATGTATGTATATAAGCGTCCGTGTTCCTGCCATCAACCACCACCTCGGCGATAGACTCTCTCAACTGCATACTTTGTATGCGCCACATTCATTTGAAGAATACTACACTCGTTTAACTACACAGACTACTACGGCATTCTCGAGCAACATGACTCGTCAATTCGCGGCTCGTGGCGCTTCCCGGCCGGGTCGTGTCTCGTCTGGTGCGAACAGTCCACTCGGTCACCCAGGTCAAGGTCACGGTCAAGGTCACGGTCAAGATCATGGTCAAGCTACTTCATCAACAACACTTGACGGCGACCGAGCAGGGCAGACACACCGCAATCGCATACGCAAGGAGCGCCGCAACGAGATCAAAGCCCCCCGTAGAGCCGAACCTTTCATTCCGCGCAAGCAGCATGCTCACCGCGTGAAAGTAGTCTCGGAGCCCAAACCCAGTTCAGCGTCCGACATCAAGAAAGCCCGCTCCTCCACCGACCCGCGTCCTCCTCTTCAGCGTCAGTACCGCATCAGCGCCGATGAATACTTCAAAACAGGCCCGTCAATCGGCTCATGGACCGGTTCCCCCGTCTCCCCGCCACCTCCACCCCGACCCCCCACACGCCCCGCTTCCACCACCACCACCTCGCCCCCATCCCCATCCCCAGGTATCTCCGACTTCCAGAAGCAGTACAATCCCACCCTGCACCCTCCCCGTCCCGTCGCCCCAGCAACACGACAAGAGCCCATCCGCATGCTCAACGTGCCTCAAGTCAAGTCTCCAGTCCAGGCCCAGAAGCAGCAGCGTCGCCCGGCGAACAAGTACAAGGGCAAGGATCCTGTCAAGAAACTCGTGCAAAACGAGAGGCTAAGGAATGTTCTCCTCGGTAAGACACCGAAGCCTAGGAAGGATCCTGCGAGGATGGTGTTGAGGGTTGCGGGGAGGAAGGAGTTTCGTTAGGTTCCATGTTGTGGGCTGGCGGAGCGGGGAAGATGTGGGAGTAAATGGATGTGTGGGGGAAGGGCGTGTTGGCTGTGGCTGGAGGGGGGAGTGCTGGGGAAGAGGTGCGGTGTGGCTGGGTGCGCAGTGTTTCCCGGTTTTGGGGGGATGTGTGGACAGGGAAATTGTGGGTGATGGTGGGCGACTGGCGTTCTTGCTGGTGAATGGTCTTTCAGGTGTGTCAGGGATGGCTTGTATCGCTGGGACATATATACATGTTGCTTTCGCCTTGAGGGTGGGGCTGCGGGTGCGTTGTTCGACTTTCGTCGTCAGATGGGTCTTGTCTGATAGTGGAGCTCTTAGGTAGCAGAATCACGGTATTACGAAAGAATGGATTGCTTCGATCTTGAAAAGGGAGGTTGAGTACAATGAATTGGGATCTCCACGGCTACTATGTTTGCTGCACACTTTGCGTGTTAGGGTCAACATATGCCCTCCCCGTCTCGACCAGCGAGTGTCTTCTCCAACTAAGCGTAGATCACGGCGCCTGCGACACGAACATGACCAGGAATTTGGAGCATGCTTGAATAGCTGCATTATGATCGCCAAGCGGGCATTTGCTTCCTCACCACGCGTGACTCTCGCCCTCACGTACTGCTACATAGACGATCTCGAGCAGTGGAGTCGCTGCAAAGTCTCTATCCAGAGATTCACTCTACCACTGCTCGCGGTCTTCAATCTTCCAGCACCCTTGACAGCTTCACGACTCGGCCTCATCCATATTCCTGATCCAGCTCCACATCCACTTAACCGTATCGAGATGCGCCTGGACGCCAATCCTCTCGTCCACGGTGTGGATATTACCCATGCCCGCTTGCTCTTTATCCCAGCCGGGCCCGTACCTGAAGATGTGCTCGCTCAAATCCCAGTAGTAGCGGGTGTCGGTGTTGCCCGTCATGATGCCCGGCGCGACGATCAGGTCCTTGCCGTACAGCGCGCGGGTTGTGCCCGAGAGGATGGAGAAGGGCGTGGCTGCGCTGCTGTTGGAGGAGCGGTGCAGCGTTGTTGGGGTTACGGGCGCGGGCTCGAGGACTGTGGCGCGGTGCGAGAGCGTGATGCTGGAGGGCTCTTCGGTGCCGTTGAAAGCGTTGAGCTTGAGATTGTACTTCTTAGCTACAGTGCCAGCAAGTGAGGAGATGTGGGATTTGATGGCGGAGGAGGAGGAGCCCACATTGATGCGGTGGTTCACGGTGATCTGGGTGCGTTCGGGCAGGGCGTTGTTCTTGACGCCGCCGTGGATGATGTCGACGGCGACGGAGGTCGTGAAGAGGTACTTGACGCCGAGACCTGCTTTAGCGGCCTCAATGGCGAGAGGGTCGGAGCGCTTCGCGCAGGTGTGGTGGCGGGCTGAGCGCTTGTCGAGCAGATGGTGCAGCTTCTTGGGGAAACCGGGGGCGTGCTCAGCACCGCAGGTGAGGAGACCGAGGTATGGGTTCTCCTCAGCAAGACGGGGCTCGTAAAGATTTTGCTCAATGAGTGTGATAAGCTCGGACGCAACGCCGATGCCATTGTGCGCAGGAGGGACAGAAGAATGACCACCAGGCATACGCACGACAATGTCTACGTCGATGTATCCCTTCTCTGCGACGCCGGGGATGGCAAAGTCTGCGCCCCAATTCTCAACGTTGACAGCACCCTCATCGACAATGGCAGCAATGGAGTTGTGGCCGTGCTTCTCGATCAGATGCTTTGCAAGGTGCTGTGCACCCTCACGGCCAGAGATTTCTTCGTCGAAGCCGAACGAGAGGATGAGCGTGCGGCGGGGCGTGAAGTCCGCAGCGAGGAGCGCCTCTACAGCATTGAGAATTGCCATAAGCTGGTTCTTACAGTCGCTTGCGCCGCGACCCCACACGAATTTTCCATCATAATGGCCGGAAAAGGGAGGATGAGTCCACTGCTTGACTGTGCTATCTGGAACAGGGACAACGTCTTGATGTGCCATCAGCAGGGAAGGCTTCAGAGAGGGCTCTGTGCCAGCCCACGTGAAAAGCAGACCATGCTCATTGATCTTCTCAAGTTGGAGAGTAGCGTGAGTGAGAGGGAATGTCTTAGCCAGATAGTCTGCAAAGGAGTTGAAGATATCCCATCGTGGATCTGCGCCGATATCGCCCATGTCATCGTAGCTCTGAGTCGGGATCTGCACAGCACCGGACAGACGCTCGATAGCAAGCTTGCGGAAGTCGTCAGATTGCAGATAGCTTTCGGTATCATTCAATTCCTTTGTGCTCCTCGTCGGGAAAAGAGGCTCGACTTGCTGGCATTGAGCCTTCGAATGCGCGCCTGTGCTGGGATGCCATTGAGGTGCATCACCAGCGATAACGATATACGTGCGAAGCAGCAACCACAGACCTGCCAACGGGATAATGCATCGGAGGGCCGTGGACGACTTCCAGCTCTTTCTTGGCCTCTCCGGCTCTGCAATTGCGTCTTCCCAAGTCTTGGCCATGTTGATGTTGTGAGTGAAGGTATGATTGCGGGTGTACTGCGGGTTTAAGAAACCGGACAAGGAAGCGACCTAAGCCAGACGCGGAAGGTCATTCGTGCTTCCCCATCGAAAAGTCGTCATCAACAGATACCGTATCAGCGTTTGCACAGGATAACATGTTCCGTAGTCATTCGAAAAGTCTAAGGAAAATTAACACATAAAGATTGGTGGTATCATGCTGATTAAACTAAAAGGTGACGAAGCCTCCGAGCGGTAAAACCGCGGATATGTGCAATTCTCATCAACGTGAGACGACCGTGAGAAGCATAACAGTTGAAGGAAATACAGAGGTTGTGAGTATTGTTCAATTCCGGTCGCAGAGCATCTTCTGCTTCCAGCCATTACCGGTCTCTTCATCCTTGCTCATCTGGCTTGCTGCACGACCGGCATTGACGAACTTCGGCCAAGTGTTGGTAAGCACCAGATATTTGATCTCGCTCTCGGCTGGGTCGAAGATGATCTCAGCAAAGGTCTCAGGAATCTCAATGTCGGCAAATCTCTCATCTGAGTAGAGCGCATCCAAACGCGACACTGCTCTGAGGTTTGCGCGACCAAGTGCATCAAGATCCCTCAGTCCGAATGTGGAGCCGGTGGGGCTGGGAGGCTGATTCGATTGAGCAGCTGAGGCATCGTCCGGCTGAACAGCATCGAAAGGTGTAGCAGTATCGGAAGTCTCAGAGGACAGCGATCCACGCTTGTTGCGATACAGAAGGACTGCCGTAGTGTCGAAGACATTGTACAAACGTTTCATCTCCCGGGAAGAGATGTTGATAGGAAATTCAGAAAATTCAAGGGAAATAAAGCGAGCGTAGATGTGAGTGGCAGCGATAAACTGTTGACGTCGATGTTCAGAAGTGGAACCCTTGACTGTGAACCAGTATTTGCGCCAGTCAGCAACGTGGGTCAGGAAACTGACGTTCTCTCCCGAGAAATCCTTCAGCGCTGCGAACTCAAGCAAAGGAGCCGCATTCGACCTAAGGGCATTCTCGAGCGCTGTCATGGTGAGCATGCTGGACCTCGTCGACTCCATGGTGTTGACAGTTATGTCGCCGGCAGATTTGAGCGTCGTTGCCTTGGAGTAGGTGTCTGAGTACACACTGCCACCCTTCAGGGTACCTTCAGCAGTGGGGCCATCAAAATTGTTGAGAGCTTGACGTTTCTCCCAATCAGCAATAGCCTCCAAGGTTTCCCGTCGAAGACTCTGGGCTTTGAAGACGCCCACGATAGGGAAGCCGAGAGTGATGATCTCCATGAGGAAGATGAAGAAGCCGAACCACATCGGCGGGGGAACGTAGGCGCCGACAGCTGCCATGGAGGGAGAATAAAGGCCGGCAAGCCAGAGAGGTGATGGGAAAAGACTGGAGGTGATGGGTCAGCGATGATATATCACGTGAATTGAGCGACTTACCCAGCAACACAGCAGCAGATCGTCTGTAGTCGCCAGCCGTGGACATCGCGGACTCCCCTGCTCTTCCAGATCATGTAAGGCGCGTAGATCCAGGCCCAGACGAATTGCCAGACAATCGAGGTCCACCATTCCCAACCCTGGTTACACTTCAGGTACAGCTCTGCCTCAGTGCCCTTGACGTTGTAGTCCCAAAGACCCCAGCCAGGGTGGAACTTCTCAGAACCAAGGAAAATGAGCAATGAGACTGCGATCTATCCCTGTGTCAGCGAGCTGATCTTTGAGGTCCGACCAGAGACAAGACTCACCTGAGCAACCATACCAAGTGCAATGAAGACCAGAGATCGGTCAACCTTATCGGCTCGCTCAACTCCAGATATGATTCTCTTCAGACGGCTGTTACCCATCGATTCAGCCTCCTTCTCACTGATGGGCTTAGACTTGTCACTGAGCGTGCTCATGTGAGCAAGCTGCTTCTGTCGGCTGGCCACGTGCAAGAACTGGGTGTTAGCAGCCTGGAACATAGCCATGCCGAACGGGACGAGAATGCTCATCATCCAGTAGATTACAGTGCAAGGGAAGTACGCGCCGAAGGGGTACGCCCAGATACTGATGGCTCCGTAGATATGAAGAGCAATTACACCTGCAAACAGAAGAGGGAGCTTCCTCATCCGCACCGATGGAAGCTCGCGATGCCTGTTGCCGCAGTCAGTGATAGGTTATACGCGATGAGCGAGAGGAACACCTACTTCCACAGGAAAAGTATCGCAGCAACAAGCGACACATTCCAACAGATCTCAAAAGCAATGTAGAACCACCCAAGGGGTCCGAGCTGTGCCTTCTCCAAAGCCATGATAATGAGTGACAAGCCACAACAAACGGTATGGGGTAGTTGGTACAAGGCTGCAGGTACCGACACAAGGGCGCCGAACGACCCTTATACCGGAACGCTTGAAAGGAAAGAGTGACGCTCGGCCTAGTGAAAGGCACGGAGTTGGAATGCTGTAAGAGATGCAGCAGATCAAAACCCTTTAGGACAGGATTGAGATCGACACGACTTCCCCTTCTATTGGTGCCGCGATCTTGCCGTGGAGTCAACCTTAACACGGATTGACCTTGCTAGCACCTTGCCGTTGTTGGATGCTGGTTCGACGCTTAGGAGGCTCGGATTGATGGTCCGGCAGCCAATGTAGTTAGCGGATTCGACACCCGCCTATCACGGAGGTCGACATCATTATCGTGTGTTGGATGACGGGCCTAGCGGTGCATGCAACAGATGACATGGAGCTACCGTAGCACTAGGAGATCGTTATTTTGCAAGGCTGCTAATGATGGCAGCAAGTCATAGACCTTGGACCATGTACTCTCCAGTCAATATGCTACTGGCCGCAGCAGGCTCCCGTAATCGTATTGTGGAGCGATGATGGAAAGGAGTATTCGTACCCCCCTCTGTGGGCTGCATGAGCTCTGGTTCGCCGGGCACGTTGCGGTGACATTCAGCTGCGATTTAGGTTCGTAAGGTTGATCCTATCAGGTCTGCTGATTGAGCTTCCAAACGCTGGTTCATCCGCTGCACGTTTTGCGGCTTCAGCCACGGAAACCCAAAACTCGGGAAGGAAAATGCGCCGACGAAGTGGTTCCACTTGCACACAGCTCTTTCCACACCAACGGCATTTCCGTGCTTTGGCATAATGAACCCGTCTCCTGGCGCTCTTGACAGCGGCTGAGATGCACGAGCCACCACGGTACTTTAGATCATGGTCTGGATCGTCGCATGCATGGCACCATGCCACATTCCCACCGCGACCGAGATGAGTTTGTGGAGGAAACTCCGCAAGGATACGTAGGGCTCATATCTCTGCTCCGTGGAGCAGAATACAGCAGAAATCTTTCTTCAATGGTTTGGCTATAATTAAAAGTCGTGTAGGTTCGCTGATCGCAAGTGCATGAATCAAGTGCTCGGCGACTGCCGGCCGTGAACTCGCCGCTGAGGCTGAGGCTGTCAATACTACCCCACGTTAACCACCAAACCTACTGACCAGAGCTGGGTATCACATACTCTTGGTAGGTAGGTGATGCGCGAGATCTGCTGCACGGATTGACATCCTTCGAACATGCACAGACGTCCCGGATACATGACGTCCGACACGGCATTGCTCCCACGATGAACATCGGGGCTGTTGAGGGCGAGCATGTTGCCGCTGGCCAGTCATTATATGCCATGGTCTGCAGCAGAGCTATGCATGCTTTTTGGAGCATAAAGATGCGCGTTGATTAATCAACAGCTAAAAAATGGCAGCTGTCGAATCTGCGTAAGCGGAGCCGGGAGCTTCGCCACGTGCGCGGGCCTGTTAGCTGCCCAATAGCCCTCATAGTTATACTCTTCTGCGCCACGCTCTACTGTACTTGGCATTTGCACAGTGGTCGAGCACAATGACACGATAAATTGATATCGGTACTGCGACAGTAACGATATTAGCTTCAACTTTGCGTTAGATTTTGGTGGTGGTCTGGTCGTTGTTCTGGGACCTACGCTCACAGAGGAAAGCAAGGCGCGTTGCGGTAACAGCCATAATGGACCCTGAGGGACTTTTCGAGACAGCGTTCAGGGCAGCGTGGGACAGTCGAAAGTTTGCCATGTGGACGAGCAAGTCCGGTATCGATCTCGCTGTCAGGTTCAGCAAGTCCCATGATTGAGTTCTGAACTCTATGTTGCGCACCTGTCAAATCTGTCGTAATATCGATAGTGATCAAGGAGATCGCCGAAGAACGCGCATTAGCCGCAAATGCTCCAGAATGTCGGCAGCCTTGCCCTTATCAGCATTGTCGTCGCCAAACGTCGAGAAGAAGTGTCCTAATTGAGAACATGAACATAGGTTAGGAGGGGCCGCCAGTGTGCATAACAGTCAGAAACTGCAGATTTCTGTCGCTAGCCAATAGCATCTTGTTACAGATGCTCAGGAGAACGGCGGTTCGTGAGACTTAGACCAAAGTGGAGAAGATGCTCGATACAGTGGGTCGTGACCGACAGTAAGAGGCAGTGAAGTGTGGAGCAGCAGTTGCCTTGCTCCTCAGGGGAGTGGTTTGGATCGCGATCTTACGGTACCTGGACCCTGCAGTACCGTGGCAGTAGTCATCGAGCATGTCCAATGTAGAAAAGAGCAGTGCAGATCCGGAAAGTAGCGAAGTTCGAACAGCGAAGGCTAGCAAAAGTAGACGTGTGTGCTCTTTGTCAGTAGTTCCTTCCTGAGTAGGCATTTCATGAGCCGAATAGCCAGGAAGGTTGGAGACAGGCTGCAAACCTGGGATCGTATGAGCACCTGACCATTTATTGATCGGTATGGATTGGGTGTTTTGAAACTATCTACAAACTTTGAAGGTCGCTTATGTACCTGAATCCCCTTCAGGCTTGTCGCAGAAGGCGAGAGGCGATGCTCGTTGGTGGAAGTTGCGGCAAAAGCGCAGTAGTTCGTCGACTTGCGCACGTCAGGTCATCACGCAATACTTCTGAAAGGGTCGCAGCCGTTGCGGTTGTCAAGATAGTTCGACGTTGGTTCACGTTGCTGAGAGGGAGATCGACCTCAGTGGCGCGCCTGCCTGAGACAAGTCTGTGCGGCTGTACAGTACACGAGGCAACCAAACTCCACACACCACACCTTTGAGGTATCACCAGCACCGGTAAGACCGGGACAATATCTGATCTACACAGGTCTTCCCCCGCGTTTACGTTTACAGATGTAGCAAAATGTCAACCAATACTCTCTGCAGATAAGCTATAGTTTCAATTTTCTATCACATCACCTGTTCGTCCAGAAATCCCCCGTGAGTTTCAACACACGAGTCGTAATCATCCAACTTCTACCTGAATTTGAGCATCACCCGATTTTATGCTTGCGCTAATTGAGATTGCGTTTCCCCCGCTCAAACCGCTTATGAGTCCGATGCAAATGGGTAGTCTGTGTATCCCTCTTGCTCCGTCCTGCCTTGCGCGTAAAACGTACTCCTATCATATCCATTCAGCTCTCTGCCCTCTCGAATTCTGTACACCAAATCAGGATTCGACAAGAAGTATCTTCCGAAGACGAATACCACTTCATAGTCCCTGTACTTTGAATCCGCAGCATCCCACACGTTTCCAGAGGTGTACCCGCCTGCAAGAAGCACGGGGTTTTCTTTGCCCCAAATGTCGAGCAGAAAATTGACGCTTTCTGTGCTTTCGCAGTCCACATTGTTATTGACCCTGCTTTCAATGGCATGCAGATAGCCTAGACCAATCTTTTTGAGCTCACTGGTGAGGTAAGAAAATGTAGGCACGGGATCTTCCATTCTCATTCCCTGAAAGGGACTCCACGGACTGACGCGGAAGCCAACCTTCTCAGCTCCCACGGCCTTAGCGCAAGCCTTGGTAACTTCAAGACCAAAGCGCACTCTGTTCTCGATAGAGCCACCCCAGGCGTCGGTACGTTTGTTGCAAGTATCCTGCGTAAATTGGTCGATGAGATACCCATTTGCACCATGCAGTTCGATTCCGTCGAACCCAGCTACCATGGCGTTTTGGGCTGCTTGAGCGAAATCTGCAATGCATCGATAGATATCGGCTTCGGTCATCTCCTTCGGGACAGGTGTGGGTCCACTCTTCTCTGTGAATCCTGAACCAGGCATAGGCATGGCGCTGCTACTGAGCAAAGGAAAACCCTCTCTCTCCAAAGTCTGTGCGTCTGCAGCGCGACCTGGTGCGACGAGTTGGCAGATAATACTACATCCTTCTGCGTGAACAGCATCGGTAACAGCCTTCCAGCCGGCAATCTGCTCCTGGGTCCATATACCCGGCCCATGAGGCATTCCGGCGTGAGCAGGAGAAATCAGTGTCGCTTCGGCGATGATAAGCGTGCCTGGGGTGCTGGCACGCTGTGTATAGTACTCCACTGCCAGAGGTTGTTGTACATGATTCTCATTAGCCCGGAGACGGGTAAGTGGTGCCATAGCGATGCGGTGCTTGAGGTCGACCTTCGCCACGCGAAGAGGCGTAAAGAGTTTGGAGTCGGACATGGCGAAGTAAAGTTATGCTTGCGGCTTGTCACAGCTTTGTGCTGTCACCACGATGTAGGAACGGAACTTCGTGAACAATTGGGATTGACAACGAGACAGTCGACCAAATGTCTGGGGTTTGAGGATCCAGTGTGTATAGTGTGAGTGAGGGATGAAAGTGTTCGCCCGCCTTCTGCAGATGAGATTATTGAAGAGTTCCCACTGAAGGCACAACCTCGACACAAAAATCTCTGTTGCAAACTCGTCATTGCTTCGAAATCACCGCTGACCGAGGATCAACTTGGTCAATGCCATCCATCGAGGAAGTACTAGAAGTATCGCCAGCTTCGCCGATCGTTCGCCGGACATGTGTTGATGGACTCTACACAGGGGCAGAAGCATATTTCGATCCTCTGGACGCCCCTGTCGATGTACATGCATTTGCTCTTCTGAGTGTGAAAATCCACCTGTATAGGGATTGAGATTACCTATGTGGTGGCATCGAGGAATCATGCATGTGCTACTGCAGACCCCAGCTCTCTCCAACATCCACTCTCTGTTAGCGTCTGTGAGCAAAACAATCAAGACGTTGCTAATCGGACAAAGATTGCCGAGACTTGAAGAAAAGCAAGTTGGCTCATTTCATCTCGGAAAGGACAAGGAAAAACACAACGGCCGTGAAGGATCAAAAAGCAAAAACATACAACAGCGGGTATTCGCTAGTGGTCACCCACCTAACTACTAATCCGCCGGTACGTTGCTTAAATAGGGCTGAGCGAACGGGAAGCCTTGTTTTCAACGTCCTATGGTCGTATGTGAAAGTGAAGTTCACATATAGACAATATATAGTTGGTCACTCAAGAGGGATGCACGCACACTTTGTCAGACTCACTATCACTCGATTACCTCTATGTCCCACGTCTGATTGTGCCCTTTCTGTGCTGCGTATTGTAATATTGTAGGTCCCGTGTATTCGTCTGTGTACTCCTTCTTGATGGAACGTTCATCTGGCGGCGTCTGGTAATTCCTCGATGTTGAGCTTGCCGGTGACTTTCTCCAATAGCTCAGGCACAATCCGTGCAGCGTCGCCCTCAAAGAACCAGTCATTAGAGTGCAATCCGCTGGCTGGAGCATCGCTTCTGTCCATGTTGATAACAGCAACTCGTGCCCCCTTGTGGCGTGCTACGTCGACATAACCTGCAGCAGGGTAGACCTTGGCGCTCGTACCAATGACCATTATGAGATCGATCCTGTCTTCGTCTATCCAATTCTCAACGTCTTCCAGTACGTCACTTGGCAGCATCTCGCCGAACCAGACAACGCCAGGTCGCAGAAGGCCGCGTTTGCACTTGGGACATTTCGGCAGGTGGTTATAGTCAAGCTCAGGGATTGCAACGTTCTCGTCAGAAATATCCAACTCTCGAGCTGTGAGCGCTGTGTTGGTAGTGGGGTCGGACTCGTCAGTAGGGATGGCCAATGCAGGAACGATCGGATCGGTGTAATTATCCTTCTCGACATAGTCGCAGAAAAAGTCCGAACACTTGACGTCGAACAACGAACCATGGAGAAGCTTCAGCTTGTCAGCAGGGTGGTTTGCGCGAGGCGAGAGGCCTGATCTGTTAGTGAATCCGTCAACTGTACACAGTAGAGTACTCACCGTCGACATTCTGGCTCAAGGTGAGAAAGTTCTTGTGCTTGGCCAGTTCTGCTAGGGCGTAGTGCGCGGGGTTCGGTTTCACACCCAAGGCCATGTGGCGGCGGTAGCTGTAGAATTGCCATACCAAGCCCGGATCTCGTTGAAATGCCTCTGGTGTTGCTAAAGAGGTGGCATCGTGGGTTCTCCACAATCCACCTGCTCCCCTGAAGGTGGGCAATCCAGAAGAAGCTGACAGCCCGGCTCCCAATAGAGCCAGGATCCGCGTTGATTTATTCAGATGCGCTTGGAAACTTTCCAGGTCATTCTTGGGGACGACGCTTGGTCTGGCGGTCGTTGCGGCCATTCTACGGATGATTCGTGGTAGAGACAGGATGGCGGCCTTATACTATATATGCAGGATGGATGTGTGATTGGCAGGGACATGTGGCCGCCAGCTTGTGCAAGCAAACCAACATCAGATCAACGGCGCAAGCGCAGGCGCAGGCATAAGCACACACAAAAGGAAGCTGTCGTGCTGCCTGGCAAAGTGTTACGTCAGATGCCCGCGCTGATGGTCAAGCGCAATCGATAAGGTCGGAAAGTGCTGCCAATTCCGCACTGTCGTGATTCGTCCCTGTCGCGACCTTCGTTTCCTGTGTTATTATGAGTCTCTCTTTAAGGTTGCTGCGACCAGCAGCGAGGGCCCATTGGAGGCCCGTAAGGCTGCAGAGCTGGAGAGCCTATGCGACTGCGGAGGTGCCTGCTTCGAAACTCAGCTTTGGACAACCGTTGCACGAGACCCATCCTCACCTGCTGAAGCCTGGAGAAAGTACGATCACTTGCGCCTGCCGCTCCGAACCCAGCTGAGCAGCACTACAGTCACGCCGAATATCACTGCCCTCGAATACTACCAGCGCCGCCAAAAGCTCGCCGAAAAGCTACCGCCGAACTCGATCGCCATCCTCGCCGGTGCAGATCTGAAGTATGCCTCGGGTGCCGTCTTCTACAAGTTTCACCAGGACCCCGATTTCCTCTACCTGACCGGTAAACGTGTTGCATATCTGGTCAGGGGTGCAGCGGCTAAAAAGAATAGGCTTCAAGGAGCAGGATGCTGTTGCTATCATTGAAAAGCAAGAGGACGACGACCACATCTTCCACCTTTACGTACGCCCGAAGAACGCCAAGGCAGAGATGTGGGAAGGAGCCCGCTCCGGTATAGAGGCTGCTGAGGATGTTTTCAATGCAGACGTCGCTGGCGATGTCGAACACCTGCCTCGCATCCTCCCAGAAATCATTACGCGATCGAAGAACATCTTCACGGACCTCCCCAGTGCCCGCATATCCAAGAACGTCTTGTCGAGGTTCCTATCCGGTTCTGAGCCTGCACGCATAGGAGGCATACAGAAGGTTTTCCGCGACGCGCGAGATGAGAATGAGATTTCGATGAAGCCTCTGCGACCGCTGCTGAATGAACTCAGAGTCATCAAGAGCGACGCAGAGATCGAGAACATGCGCAGGGCAGGGCAGCACTCCGGACGCGCCATTACAGACGCCATGCGCCAATCCTTCACCACTGAGAAGGACCTGGACTCGTTCTTGGACTACTGGTTCAAGCAGGATGGCTGTGACGGCCCCGCATACGTTCCCGTCGTTGCGGGTGGTATCAATGCCAATACTATCCACTATGTATCAAACGACATGCAGTTGAACCCCAACGACCTTGTCCTGGTTGATGCTGGTGCACAGTACGGCAATTATGTCACCGACATTACCCGCACATGGCCCGTTTCGGGCAAGTTCACACCAGCCCAGCGCGATTTGTATACTCTCCTCTTGAACGTTCAAAGGTCTTGTGTTGCACTCTGTCGCGTTTCCGCACAGCTGTCCCTCGATAAGCTGCATAATATTGCCGCCAACCAGCTCAATGAGGGGCTGAAGGATCTCGGCTTTGACATGTCGAATCATGCCATCTCTACACTGTTCCCACACCACGTTGGCCACTACCTCGGTCTCGATGTCCATGACAGCCCCGGCTTGACGAGGACGAGGTACCTTGAAAAGAACATGGTCGTCACCGTAGAGCCTGGAATATATGTACCTGATGACGAGAGGTGGCCAAAGTGGGCAAGAGGCATAGGCATGAGGATAGAAGACAGTGTTTGTGTCGACGAAGAGAGCCCGTTCGTACTGACGACAGAGGCCGTGAAGGAGGTAAGACTGACCTCAGGGCATGAATCGACTACGCTAACCTCCTGCAGATTGTGGACATAGAAGCACTCAAAGGCACCGAAACGAAGATATAGAATCGGCAGTAGAGGTAGAGGTGCGTTGAAGTAAGATAACATGTACAATAACACGCCATATTACAACACACTATTATTTTCCATACTTTTACACCAAGAGACAGAGTTTAAAGCTTGGTACAAATACAATGGTTCGTCACATCTAGAACGCGAAGATTGACTCCACGTACGGCAATCACCATATGTCGCCGACAAGGCACATTGAGTGATTTGTGGGGCGGGTAGAGTTGCAAACATTCTTCCAAAGTCAACGAGGCATGCAAGGAAACTTGCTGTCGTTCCTGTCGAGAACAGCAACGCAGCGCCTTGCCAGCTCGGGGCAGTCGCTGAGACAGCCAGATGGCAGTACTCGGTTCGGGATCCTTCAAGGCTGAGTAGTCGAATCTTCAAACATTTATAGCTGTTGGAATGGATACACAGTCAACCGGTTGTAAAACCATGTGGAGCCCTGCCATTCGGATTCCTCAGAGTTTCCAATTGTCCTTTCAGAATTGACGCGGACACAACGGCTGCTGGAAGCTGTTTGCTTCATATCAGCAATCCGTATAGCACGCAGAGAGATTCATCGTTACCATCAGTTCAGCTGCCCTTGAGCTTCATTTATCCAGTGCAAATTTTCGACGACATGCGCAAAAGGACTTGCTAACCATATCCGAATCCACATCAAAAACACGAGAGATATGATCGTTCAGACCTCCTTGCGCCGACATATCTAGGCACTTGAAATGTGGGCCAGATGACGAAGTTCTGCAACGGTACACGTGAAGGGCGTCTTTTACCGCACTTCGAGCGGTAAGAAGCACCTTCACCAGAGTCGCTTTCTAACTTCACCTTGGATTATCGCACTCACCGCTATCTCAGACTTCTGAGCCCACTGAAGTATATGATAGTCTGTGTTCTTCTTCTCAGTGGACAGCTTGACAGTACTTGTCCTTCCAAAGATCGAATTCGACCTCTCTGAACACACAATATCCATCATTTTTACTATATTCCTCCACGACTCTCCAAGATGTTCGGCTGGGGTCGCAACCAACAGCCTCCGGGTACTCCTCCCCGTGCCCGCAATCCTGGTCAGGAAGACGAATCTCCTCTCGTCCAGCGTGTGAGAAGAATGAACGAAGCTGCCGCCCCGAGTAGGAACGCTCAACGCGGTGTCCTGCATCCCAGCCCTTCTCCTATCAGCAAATCGGCCGTAAAGCGCGGCTCTGCCGCCCACGGCGTCAGACGAGCCAACACATCACACCGCTCGTTACTCGCGCCCAATTTGATAACCCGGGCCACTGATGTCGCATGGCTGACAGGAATGAATGACCATCATGGTCAGAGAAACGTCAAGGAACTGTCTGAGGAGGATACCATTGTCGCAGGGGCTAAAATCGTCTACTTTGTCACAAATGACTTCAACCCACAAGACCTCAGGGCACTGACCTCAAAGCTTACGCCGCTAAAGGAGGACGGTCTTCTCTGGCGTGAAGCTACTGCTGAGTTTGGCTCCAGAAAGAGCAAGTGGCAGAATGGTGTAATTTCGTATATCGAGGCTACTGTTGTCAAACTGATGGACGCCTGGTCACAAGATGCCACCAACCGAGGAAGAGAGTTCAAAGATCTTCCGGAGGTCGATCGTCTGGTCATTTGGATGGACGAGTACAATCATGACTCGCACAGCATTGCGCAAGAGTGGTGGAAGCCAGTAGGCGGCTCACTGGACTGGCATGCGATCTTTGACATGCCAGACGACGCTTCAGACGATGCGAAAGCAAGGGTCGCCCGGGTTCAACGAATGCTGCGAAACAAGTGGATCTTTGCCTGCGATCAGGTCTGTCAGTTCTCAATCTTGACAGCTGCTGTGCCGCTGGCAGGGTTCTTCGAGAACCAAGAAGCTGCGCATGAGATGAGCTCAGTAATTTTGCTGATCTCCAGATTACATGCGCTTGGAACTAATAGAACCAGAAGCAGCATCTGAAGAATTGGAAAGGCTTTGCGATGCACCCGAGATACCGTGGAGTTATGGCCGCTTTCGCGGATGTGCCAGTGCACTCTGAGTACGCGAACGGCCGCATGAGCGTCGCTTCTGCGAATGGAACCAACCCCAATCAGGATCATTACGTGAATCTCTGCTGGGACTAGGAACCAGGCTTTGTTGAGGACCACGAGATCGGCCCAATTATGCGTTTATTGAGAAATTCTCAGGAACATCTAGAGGATTTTCTGTTTCCCTTCCAGAGAATGTCTTGTCATCTCGAAAGGTGTGGCGTTGCGTGCTTTGATTTCATCCTCCTGCGTTACTTTCTATACCAGGTTCAACACCTACACAGTATGAGCTATGATTCACGAGCAAACTCCAGATTCAACATCTGGTATTAGGTTCAATGATACTTGTTTCCTTGAATAATTTCCTCATTCTGCGCGACATTTATCACTTTGACTGCACCCAACCTACCGTGGACTTGTGGTCGCTTATGGAGATGTACCAGTGCACTTTGAACACGCCAACGCACGCCTTCGTATCGCTTCTGCAACCCGCATCATTTCTGACTAGCGCAATATTCCGAGATTTGATTGAGGCGAGGGGAAGGCTTCACTGAGGTCTACGAAGTGGGCTATATAGAAGATCCGAACATGTTTCCAAGACCACAAATCGTAAAGGACTATGCCGGGATATTGAACCTGAGCTTTGCAGCCACCACAGTACCTTAAGCAATTATATGAGGATATTGCTATGTTGACCACATCCATCAAATGGCGTCTTAGTTTTCTATCTCCTGCTCGTATGAAAGTGCCCTTCGGATACCACCACCAATATAGTCAACCCATTAGCCATGGGCCCATTACAGGCTCCGGGTTCGGGTAACTACAATGACGGCAACGGCGATGGCGCGTGAGTTGCAGCAGAGATCAATGAGTCAGATCCACTTTGATGCTATAGGTTGGAAACATCAGGCAGTAGCGGCTCTCTTTGATAAAATTGCAAAGGTGAAGAGCGATTTAGTGAAGGACAGCGGTAGGTTAGCGCGTACTAGCGCGGAATGGTCTGGCATATGAGTAGTGCCAACACGCTGCTCTTTTGCTTTTCCACCTCACTTCGGTCCGTCTAGCAGTACGTTAAGCTGCCGAGGCATTACCTTCAATTAACTTTTTTCCCCTTTTGTACTACTATTTGTACTACTATTTCCTCTGGATCCATCGTAATGCTCTATCCGAGTAAAGCGCTCTTTCCGGAACAACCTCTCACAGTCTCAACGACGCCTTCCAAGATCGTACTTCGTCCTAGTCTCTGCTCGCCATGCAGACTCCCACTTTCTGTCAATCACAAAAGCTGGCAATCGAACCGCTCTTGGCGTTCCAGCGTTGCGGCATATCATTGCGATAGCAGTTTCCATACCAGACAAGACTCGCCGCGCCACCGCATGCTTGCCTTCACTACAAACCCACTCTCTAATATCATCGCCGCTCTCGTTACTCCTCACCAAGTTGTCAAGAATGAAGTGTACCTCTGTGCTCAAGCGTCAGCGAAGCGTCACCAACCAGTCGGCATCGACCAGTACATGAAAGATCCAGACGTGGCCAAGGCTCTTGCACGCTCGCACGTCTCTCTAGCCACGGTCAGTCTTTCTTGGACTCTCGAAAATTTCTGGATTTAAACTCTAACATGCTGTTCAGGACAAACATCGACACCAAGAGGCTGAACAAGCTCAACGTTTGCCGCCCACAAGTGGTACAGCGCAAAATCCTATTTCCGTCAACGATGGTGCGAGTCAGTCCATTCGAGTAGACGACAATTCAACTCAGCGTACTCAAGTCGACGAGGATGCGGGTCAAGCTAGCCAAGCCAACTATGGTGACACCCAGCAAACCTCTGATAAAGATACTTCCGTCCGCGATGATTCCACAACTCCCATTGATTTCACCACTCCCTACGATTCTGCAACCCCTGTAGATCTCATAATGCGGGATAATAGCTGCCAACACGAGGATGCAGAGCAGGTCGTCCAGCCAATTCGCTATGATTTGCAATTGTATCCAAAACAATCATCTGCGTTTCAACCTGCCCTTCCCTCGCCCAGCTACGATTTGCGTCCACGGCCAACACAACCATACCTCATTCAGTCTGCAGTAAATGTCCCTATTGAGACACCCAACCGTCGCATGGGAACGTTCGAGTACGTCGGCAACGTTACTCTGGCAAAATTCTACAACGCATCTATCACCGCTCCCGGAGTCACCGAAGATGTGTTCGGTATGGTGTCTCGTCTGGATCCGAATAGAAATAATGACATGCGGGGTTTTGGCATTGAAGCCACCGAGACTAACAAAACTCACATGCCATCGGCGTTGCCAGGATTCAGTCCTTGGGTCGAGGGTCGGAAGTGGAGCTTTCCAGATCCAGAAGCTGACTTACCAAAACTGTTTCTTTCCTTCGCAGAGGCCGATCGGAAGCTTCAGCCGACGCTCAGCCATGTCATACCACACTTTCCTTAGACGAGAAGGACATTGTTGCACCCATTGGACCCTTCGAAGACCCAATTTCTGCACTGACAGCTTGGCCTAACCGCACTGAGTTGAGTCAGTAAGGATACTCTATGATACATGCCTTGTCATGTAAGTCGGTATATGCGATGTTCCGAAACCTCGGCCAGGTTCTCACTAGCGATAGGAATGCATCCATGATGCACTTCGATGTCTTCCCGCGTCAAGTCTCTTACAGGGAGATGAGAGCTTTACTTGGACCTGCAAATGGTGCTGTACTAGAAGCAATGCCAGAGGAGCTGGTCTCTTTGTGGGCTACCTTTACCAAAGAGTGCCTCCGTCAATCCAAAGCGCGTCTCGGCCTTGTCTTCGGCTCCACAGCCCATAAGACCCAACAGGTCCTTCAGTCTTTGCCACACTTTGCTTTTGAAGGATACGGTCAGGGGAAAGTACAGAGGTAATGGGACCAATCGAGTGTGTAGCTGTCCGAAGAACCAAAAAATTCTAAAATTCTGCAAAAATCAGCCTTGATAGGCCCCGGTCAAACAATTCATTTCTGCGCTTTCCCACAGTGTCCTACACAATTCTTAAAGCTCCGAGCGTGAGAGAGTAAACAAGCAATAGGACCCATGGATCGCGTAGCCACCCTGGGGAGCCAGAGGCTCTCAAAGTTTCCACCAATCAAGCTTGAAGAATTCCGAGTATATCTTTGCCTTGGTACAGGAGGTCACAGACTTCGGTTCCTTAGATGTCTTGACAGATGATGCAGAGCTCTGATCACATTGAGCTTGCCCCAGTCATGGCAGCGGTGACGATCCCCACGACGCTAGTCCTAATTCGTCCTAGGAGGGAGACCCCTTCACGCACTTCCCCTTCCACGGGCACAGAAATGGTTACATCAGCTTGACCCGTCCCGAGAAACCCAGGCGCATACTATCCGAATTGTCTGAAGATGCAAGCAAGGGTCTTGTTGTCTCACCATACAGGGCTTTCGCAAACGAGTATAGGCTTCTAACCAGATGTAGAGAATTAATATGAAGCAGCGCGGAAATATACGTGAACACGATGGATTTCGTTACCGACTCTCTGAACTAACATGCAACTATCACGAATACAATTCCACAACACTTGGAGCCAAAGTAGGCTGAGAACAAGTAATCATCTCAATTTTGCGCAACTGTTTTCGTTACACAAGACCTGAGAAACTCCCAAGCCAAATTTCCCTTAATCTGAGACAGACGCAGCCGCTGGAGCTTTAAGAGAAGCAACCGCTGATGATGGCCTGACGAACGGCCGCAGGGAGTCGCGCAATGCACACATCTGTGCTCGTGATAAACCTGTTGAGGGGGTTTGTCAAGCTGCCAGGGAGAGTCGAAGGCGATGTAGGTGCTCCTCCACTGGGCAGAGACCCAACAGGTGCGGAGGAGCCACCACTAGGGATAGAGCCGACAGGGGCGGGAGAGCCGCTGCCCGGGAGAGAACCACTGCTAGGAAGAGAGCCGCTGCCGGGGAGAGAGCCGCTGCCGGGGAGAGAGCCGCTGCCGGGGAGAGAGCCTACAGGGGCGGGAGAGCCACCGCTGGGGAGAGAGCCGCTGCCCGGGAGAGAGCCTACAGGGGCGGGAGAGCCACCGCTGGGAAGAGAGCCGCTGCTGGGAAGAGAGCCGCTGCTGGGAAGAGAGCCGCTGCTGGGAAGAGAGCCGCTGCTGGGAAGAGAGCTGCTGCCAGGGAGAGAGCCTACAGGGGCGGGAGAGCCGCTGCTGGGAAGAGAGCCGGTTCCGGGTAGAGTACCTGCAGGTGCAGATGGCAACGATGGCACAGAAGTGCGAGTCGTAGGAACTGGCGCAGATGGAAGACCAGCCGCAGGGACAGATGTCGGTACACTGGATGCAGGAGCTGAGGGAAGACTGGACGCAGGAGCTGAGGGAAGACTGGACGCAGGAGCTGAGGGAAGACTGGACGCAGGAGCTGAGGGAAGACTGGCTGCAGGGGCCGAGGGAAGACTGGATGCAGGGCCAGATGGCAGCGAGGTGGGGCGAGCGGGAGAAGGAGCAGCACCCGAAGGCAATGAGGGCAGACCAGATCCAGAGGCAGGCGCAGGCGCAGGCGCAGGTGCAGGCGCAGGTGCAGGTGCAGATGATCCTCCTCCCAATGGCAGGTTTGAGAGCGAAGGAAGGCTAGGGATAGAAGGCAAGTTAGAGAGGAGCGAAGGAAGCGAGCCAATGGCACCTGGTAGGTTCGCAATCGACTGTACACCGCCTAGGGGGAGAGAGGGGATAGAGGGCAGGCCCGAACCTGAGCCTGACGATGGAAGCCCGGGGCCAGACGACGGAAGTCCTGAGCCTGATGATGGAAGTCCTGAGCCTGACGACGGAAGTCCTGAGCCTGATGACGGAAGTCCTGAGCCTGATGACGGAAGCCCGGGGCCAGACGACGGAAGTCCTGAGCCTGATGATGGAAGTCCTGAGCCTGACGACGGAAGCCCTGAGCCTGAGCTTGAAGGTGGAGCCGCGGAAGCACCTCCAAGCCCGGGCAAAGCGTTTGCAAGAGGCCAAGAACTCACGGGAGGCAAAACACCAGGCAATCCGCTCACAGGAGCTAAGGCTCCGGGCAAAGCACTTCCAAGAGCCGGCAAGCTGCCAGGAAGAGCATTGCCAAGAGTCGGCAGGCCACTGGTCGGCAGACCTCCCACAGGCAAACCACCGAGCAGACCGCCAGCAGGAGCAGGCGCAGGCGCAGGCGCGGGAGCAGGGATGGGAGCGGGCTGTGCACCACCTCCCACAGGGAGGGCCGACGGTGCTGGAAGAGCTGACGTAGCTGGCAGAGCCGGTCGGGCTGATGCCGATGACGAAGCAGGCTGAGGAGCAGGGCTCAAGATCTGGAACAAGAGCAATCGGCCAAGCGCACCACCGCACTGAGTAGAGTTACCCGAGCATCTCGAACCGCAAATATTGTCGAGCGCACGAATAGGGGTGAAAGCGAAAGAGCTACCGCAACGGCAGGTACTGCCACCTTCGATACCGGCATATCTGAAACCGTTTACGGAACAGTAAGCGGTACAAGACTCCCAGGTCAGATTTGGTTGAGCAATCGAAGGTCCAGTCAGAAGATACTGGAGAGTGCTCGCCAGACCGAGGACATTAGGAATGGACTGGAAGCTGATGAAGAAGCCAAGGTAGATTGCGCCGCTGACTGAGTACAGGGTGGGCGCAAATGGCTGGAGAACGGTTCCAACAATCGCGCCTCCCGCACCTGCACCGGCGGTACCGAGGGGAGATGTGATTCCTCCAATTAGTCCCCCACCAACACCTGCTGTCGTACCGCCAGGGCCAGAAGAAGCTCCGCCCAAGACATTTCCACCAACGCCTCCACTGGTTCCTGTCAGCCCAGAACCAGCGCCTGAAAGAAGACCGCTGGCAGCACCAGAACCAGCACCCCCAACAAGTCCAGTGACGGGGCTAGCAGCGAGGGGAGCTGCGAGAGATAGAGGTGCAGCAGCCAAAGGCGCGGCTCCACCGAGACCTCCCAGAAGATTTCCGAATTGAGGGAGCGCAGACGCTCCCTGGATTAAAGGAACCCACAAAGCAGCTGCGTGCATGATGGAGTGCTTAAAGGCAGTTGAGCCTATTGCACGCACAAGATAATGAATGACAAGAGATTAACGAGTGTCGTCGGACAATTAGAGATTGTCCTGTCGAGGCTGTTGAACCAAAAGTAGCAGCCGAACACCGACCTTTTCAAATACCCATGTTCACTTTCCCATAGCGAATCGAACATCCTCGCCAGGTAAGGAGAGACGATACTCGGACTGGCTAATCTACAATCCTTGGCAAAGAATGTCAAGCAACCAAGCATTTTAGGACGGCTACAACCATATGCACTCAATTCCTCGAGGGAGCATTCTTCGCGCTAGTCAGAAAGACTTTCGAATTCACCTCAATCGCATGTACAATACGAGCGTACAATCAATCGTCCAATTGCAATGGCGAGCTATTTCGACGCATCCGCGGAGCACATGGGCGAGGCAAAGACTATATGTTCGTAAGTGCATTCTTCGGCCTTTCTATCCGCTTCCACGCAGCACCATTGGACGACAACGCCGAAATCCAGAGATACAAACGTAGCAATCTACATATGATCATTGCCCTGGACTCTTCCTGAAACCTTGGACGAGACGGTGGTATCTCGACAGAAGGCGAATCTTGTACTCAGTCACTGACAAATCAGGATCTGGAACTGCGGTTGCTTGCCCTATGGCACGAGATGTATGGTGTAGACCTGTTGCTCTAGACTTGTTCAGCTTCTTGCACCCCTCATTCCTACTGCTCCAGTCGAGCTCGGATCTGGCATCAAACGGAGAAATGACCGGCCGAGTGGTCTGCGCAACATTCGACCAAGATCGTACACTGACTGGTGACAGATCGACACCATGATACTCTCATGTTTGTCAACTATGCATCGGAATCTGCCATTGTTCCCTTCTCGACACCTCCCGAAAGCGTATCCTGAAATTCTGTAGTCGTTTCCTGGTCAACTTCAACACTTTGGGCCGCGGCCCCCATACACCGATCGCATACCGTTTCAGGTGATTGATACTCAATTCATTATCTCTGAGTTGCTTCGCGCTGAATCAGATCTGGGTACAGTAGCCAGGCAGAGTCCTGGATAGCCTCGATCGGCGAAGCTCTCAGATGCACCTGCATTTGATGTCCAGTCGTCGTTTTGCGACCCACTACCATGGATCTACACCAAAAAAGGAGCTAATGATTTACGTACTGAAGTCCTGTAATACCAGTGACAGTAAATGTAGTCAGAGTGACGTTCAGTCATGCCAACGCAGGGTAAAGGCTGTCAAAGGGACCCCTCGGAGTCAACCTCTTGACGCCCCTCCGAGAACGATCAAAGGTACAAGCAGCAACAATTCCTGTCCGGTCAGCTTCGCAACCCTTGCTATTCCAACGAACCTGCAATGCGGTCTAGAAGCGTCCAATGTGGGGTAGCTGAAAAACAATGATATTTGCCGTATTTCATGTAAGTGCTAGTATGTAGCAGCTACGCTACATTGATATCGATATAGCAATGGGTTCGGAATGGACGTCAACACTCTTGACCTCTCTGGTAGGGTGGAGCTCGGGTTCGGACGCTGTACATTGGGTAGCTTGGTCCGAGGAGTCTCTCACCGGCGAATTTAATCATGTTAGGATGAAGCCTCAATTTTCCAGCCATGAGTCAAGAAAGAACCAAGACGTAGTCATGCTATGCGATAGAAGATTCCGACGAACAAGGGCAATAAATAAATGCAACCAACAGAATGTGTATTTGTCTTTGAAGCTCTTGATATACTTAGATCTATCAACTAAAAACAAGATGCTTCCCCTCGTACGTCAGATTTCGGAACCTTTCCAAAGCTGAGTTGCTGCACAGAACTAGAGTACCGGAATCGATGGGACAAGCAGGCACTCAACCATCTGAGACTGCGGTTTGTCAACTCCGAGTCAATTTTCTATAGTTCCCCTCAGCCAGCCGTCCCACGCTGTCTAACAAGGAGGTCCATGCGCCGCAGCCGTCCAACACAGGAGCATTCTGGCACTGCTACTCAGCACGATGATATATGATGAGTTACCGGAGCGATGTAGTAGCTGTGGGCACTTCCTATGCTATCAATGCTCGGATCGAGCGTGATGATGAGGAGTGAAGTGAAGTGAAGGCAGTGCTAAGTGAGTGGGGATTCCACTAAGCGAGAGCAAAAAAGTCAGCAGACTGATCAACTATGTAGTCATCTCCAGAACTACAAATTCTCGGAGTCTACACCAACCAACCTTAGAGGACTTTGGCTAGAAAGCTAGTTTCTAGCCCTCTTGCGTTCTTCCAAGTGTCCACTCTGAGCCGGCAAGGTACAGTGGTTGTAATCTTGAGACAGGTGTCACCGCAGCCTTGAAACTTTTCGTGTGTTCTTATCTCATATAGATCTTTCACAATAGTTGCAAGGCGTCATTCGTGAATGATAATGGGTATCTCAATTTGAATGGCTATGGGAATATCTGGGTAGAGATCAAAGTTACAAAATGACATCGCCTGCTCGCTGGAACTGACACGACTACAATCACAAGCAACGCAGAACGCTATAATCGATCGAACAACGGTGATTCTTTCCTTGCAGTTGGTTGGCTGTATATTAATCTTTGATCACTGTAGCTGGGATGTCCTAAGCGGCCACAGCTTTTCGCGACTCAAGCTTCCGCGGTGCTCTCCTCGTTGTAGAGGCCGGGCTAGAGTTTGCAGTGCTTGAACCGGATGCCAACTTTCTTGGTTTCCTACGCTCCCCGTTTGCCGATGCGGGTGCTGGATTTGATGGAGAAGATGCAGGGGCTTTATTCGCTGATTGTGGCTTGGAAGCTAGCTTCGGCGGGGATTTCTTTGCTTCTGCATCCTTCTTAGTGGCAGTTTCCTTAGCCTTTGGGGCTTGTGGCTTTTGTTGCGAGTTTTTGGTTGCCGCCGGTGTACTGGCTTCTGGCTGTTTTGGTGAAGTGGATGTTCTCTGCGATCGTCGGGGTTGGGGTTTGGACTCGTTTGCAGGAGCCGGTTCTTGTTTGGACTGCCCATTGACTTTTGGCGCTTCTTTAGGAGTGGGTGCTTGCTTGGGTGTAGGGGCCTGCTTTGCTTGCTGAGGCTTCGATGTCTGCCTGACTGCATGTCCATCTTGCTGCGACGCTTGTCTGGCTGTCGGTTGGGCCTTTTGTTCCTCACCCTTTCCACCTAGACCAAGTGAGGCACCTAGTCCTCCCAAGCCAACAGCAGTGCCAGCTTGGGACATGGACGGCATGTTGGGCATCTTCGGCATGGACGGCATTGAAGGCCTCCAGCTAGTCATGTCCTGCACTGACTGGGACCAAGATTGTGGCATATCGTCAGGCATGTCATTCTTCATCTGTTCCAGCTCCTCCTGAGACGGAGCTTGCGTCTCCTTTGACTGCATGACCATCTTTTCTAGTGCCTTCTTCTGTGCCGGTGTCGACTTCCAATTAGGGAAGTCACCTATTACACCTCGAACACCATGACTGGCCATTTGTCCGAGGTCCCACATGGGGCCATTCATGGCTCCGTACACTGAGCCGATGCCACCGCCGAGCAGACCAGTGATCGTAGACACTGTGCCTCCAACAATAGCACCAGTGAGCTTTCCAAGAGTAACTCCAGGTTGTACTCCGAGACCTGCACCAGCAGCGAGACCTTGAAATGTACCAGACTGGGTATATTTGGCCGCTTTGCCAAATGACTCCGCCTCAATCTCTTTGTTGATAGCTTTTGCGAGTATCTCTTCTCGAGCATCTGGATCGCCCGCTGCATTGGCTGCCTGCCTGTACTCCCAGGCTTTCTGGGCCGCCTGCAGTGCCATTGTAGCTGAGACACCAGAATTCTGCTTGATTTCCCGCTCTGGGATGGGTTGGTTCTTCGAGTTGTCACCCATTTTGCTGTTTTTTTGATTAGGTTTCGCTTTGGGCTTTTGTTGTGCTTGTTGCGTAGGCATGTTTTCGCGTTGTTATTGACCCTGATAATCCTGAAGGATCATAAGGGATCCACAGCTGGTAATAGTGAGATGTTGTTTGTGCATACGTCATGTTCAAGGATGCTTCGGTGGCGTAACGTATCTAGCGCGCCATCTACCCGCGACCAATACCTGTTTTCGCACCGAGATGCATCGTCAGTTTACACAGATCTTCACGATCGTGCTCCGTCTGATGCACTGGTAGGCTGGACCCTAGATTGCCGTGATCTCCAGTCATTTCGGGAGGGGTCCACGTGTGGCAGTTGATAACGGAGATCCTTGCAGGGGTGACGTACCGGGAGACTGGACGGCAGCTGCGCACTCGTTGGCACCCCACACCTCGATCACTATATGGAAGTACTCCTGAACCCTAGTCAGGTTGTGGCTATGCATTCGATTCCAAAGATTTGTAGGTAGTTTAGCACGTCCATGCGCACGCAGAGAGTAGCCCTTGGGCAACGCCCCCAGGAAGTTGAATGTAATTAAGAACTGGCATTCAGGACTGACGGATAATTGCAGCAGAATATCAAGATCTTCACTGGCTATTAATGTACATGTGTCCACTTCAGTCTGACATCGCGGCTTCAGTGTAGGGCAGTAGAGCTGGCATGTCAGCAACGAGGGTACGATGGAACACCAGAGAAAGAGCGTAAGTGGTTGTTGCCTGGTGAAGCCTTGCGCAGAAAAGGTAAGAGAGGTTGACTAGATTCCTTCTGAGGTTATATGTGGCATCATGTCAGCATGCATACAATCTGCGAATGCATAAAAGGAATGGGTATCGATGCATTCGCTTCTCAATACTATAGTGTAAAACATGCCCCGAACTACGACACCTGCTGGGCTGGCGCAGCAGGTGCACTTTGGACATTACGCGGCGCTGACGGTCTGGCACCCCTGGCAGAACCACCTTGACCGCCCCGGCCGCCACGGTGCCCGCCACGACCTCTACCGCGAGTACTGCTAGTACCACCTTCGGCCTTAGGCCCTGTAGGTGGCACGAACGCAGGTGCCTCAGGGTTCGGTGTCTGCATTGTCTGCTGTGGCGGAGCCTGACCTTGTGGCTGTGCCTTTGGCACCCGTGGTTTTTGTACTTTCTCCTTCTTCGGGCCATCTGTCGTTTCGCCCTTCTTCTCCTTCTTACCGTCCGCACCTTTCTTCTTGCCATCAGTAGCGTTGCCTGCGCCGCCAGCTCCGCCACCGCGGCCCTTTCCTCTCCCCTTTCCAGCAGCCTTAGCAGCACGTTCAGCAGCTCTCTTAGCCTGCTCTTCCTGCTCGATAGCACGCTTACTTTCCGCCTCCCACCACTGCTGAAATTCTTGTTCTTGCTGGATTTCCTCCAGACTGCGCTTGGCGGCTGCATCACGGATGGAAGTCTTTTCGGCTTCTTGCAAAGACAATATCTCCATAATGCTCAGGTTTTGGCTTGGCGAGGTGGGTGAGTGAGAGGGGAGCGGTATGTGGCGGACCGATATTGGTACCGGTATTGGTGTGTTTGAGACTGACATGCCGCGCTCAGACGCCGCAGGTCGAGATGGGGAGGACCCTTCTTGAGTACCGGCATCCTTATCTTTGCCCTTGCCCTTGCCCTTGCCTTTCGCTATCGTTTGTCGCATTGTGAGTTGTGGCGTGCTTGAGGCTCGAGATTGTTGAGGCGATGGCTGGGGTGAGGGTTGCTGTTGTGGGGGTTGTTGAGGGGGAGTTGCAGTAGAAGGAGCCAGGATCTGGTTGGCACTTGGCTTTCTGTAAGAAGCAGCCTGCCAGGGTGATACAGCTGGCGGTGCCGGCTGTGCAGCTTCGATCTTGAGTCCTTGCTGCTGGGCTTGCTGAAGCCGTTTGCGCTCCTTCTGTGACATCTTCGGCTGAGCAGCACGAGCACGTTCTCTCTCCTCTCTAGCAAGACCCAGGGCAAGACCTGATGGCTTGTCACTTGAAGTCTGAGCCATTATGTCCTTGAGATCGAGTTTCTCACTAGCTAATGGAGCGGTACCCCATGGCTGGCTCGGCGATCTTGTTCCTGAAAGCGCGCTTGGTGGTAGGGAACTGGGTGATATGAAGCCGTCTTCAATAGTTCCTTGTAGAGCAGACTGTCGCTGCTGGATCGAAGCAGCCCATGGCGAATCAGGCGAGCCAGTCGCCGCTTCGTCAAGGTTATCTCTTCCGCTGGTAAATTTTGGAGGCTTGATCTTCTCTGCTATAGCATCTTGCTCGTCTTCACCATCAGACATCTCGAACATAAGATCTGCAGCTGAGCTTTTGCCTTTCAACTGTGGAGTCAATGCTGGGCTCTTTGGTTCGGTTTTGCCTTGGTTGGATGCCCTTCTTCTGTTTCGCTGACGTAGAGGTGATGCTGATATCTCCTCGAGACTTTGAGCCCTAAATGAAGCTGATGGTGTGTCTGTGCCAGCATACTTGTTGGAAAGCACGATTGCATCAATCTTAGCGCGTCTGCCCCTTTCAATCCTTTCTGCGAGCTCGGGGTATTGATCGAACAGCAGGGCCTCAGCCCGTCCGCTTCTCGCGAAAGGAAGATAGGCCAGCTGGTTTTCGCGAGCTACCTCGTTCAGCTCGTGCAGCAAATCGTCGTCGAGTTCATCCAGAGATCTGTCTAAGTCAGTCTCTGCTAAAGCGCTATGGCAACGATTACCTACCCATTCTGCATGACTGCCTCGAGACTTAAGCAGACATACTCCAAAGCTGCATCCTTGAATTCTGCAACCGAGCTGGGCGCTACCGCAGTGAGCAACGAGCACACATTACGGGCATTGACTAGTTCCAAGTAAGCTTCATTCTTTTGAGTAAGATGGGAATACATACCATAACGACCGATGAATCTTTGACAGATCTGCGATAAACGGTCGAGCATCAATTCGTTGGCAACGGACATAACATCCATGACATGATCAAGGAGCTCATCCAATGCAAGCAAGTCGTTGAGATCTTCGCTCGTTACATCGTCAAAGAGCTCCTCGCCCGCGTCAGTGTATAGATGGCGAACAACAAGCTCAAAAAGATGAAGCTCTACGTTAGTCAGATCGATCCGGACTGGTGCCGAGCCTTCTCGTCGCCCGGAAAGCCATTGGCCACCGGCACGACCTCTGAATAGTCCCTCGAAAAATGGGCATCGTTGGCATACGATGTCGGAATGAAGCAACATCTCGCCATCTGCAAGATCAACGATGACGTCTCCGCTTTCGAAGAAAGAAGGCTCCCTAATGGCAAGCTCCATGTCAACCTGCAAAGAACGTCGAGGGAGAACCATCTGTCGTACGGCCGGCTCAAGCTGGCGCATATCCAATTTGGATGCCACCTTCATGAGCTCTGTCCGGACAGAGCGATAGCGAAAGGCCAACTCAGGCGCGTGTCGAGTGACGTTCCAAAAGTCGACAATCGAATCCGTGTATGCGTAGAGCACAAGGTCGAATATTGTCAGAAAATCGAGTCCTTGGAACATCACCAGAGTGGAGGTACCATCTTTGCTGATTGTCAGCAGCTCCGGTATGACGTGCTCACGACTTTTTAGACGAAAATCCAGCATAGCGTCTCTAAAGACACGAGAGCGGCCAGAAATGACAAACTCATGCACAGGAAGACGGATGTCAGAGAGAGTGCTGCCGATAACCATGTCATAAGTGTTTTCCGAGGTCATAGATGCCTGTTCCAATACATCCGAAACTTCCTTTTCAAGATCCTTGGATTTCAGCACACGCTTGTGAAGTGCCTGCGATTGACCAGGTCGATTCCAGTACCGTGGCACGGGCTCCTCGTCGTCAGATGACTCCTCATAGTTGTGCAGATCATAGAAAGATAGCAAGGGCGCCAGGTCTTCCCACAGGCCAGGGTCATCGACACCGATTTGGTTGCGCGTAACATCACAGTCCTTTCGAACTGCAGCGTACGCGCCATATGCGGAGGCGCGCACAGCGACGACACGTGTAAGACCTGACACACGTTGGAACTTGTAGTCCTTTGGTTTCAACTCGGCTGCAGCTGTAGTGTTTGCGCTCTTGATTGTCGCTCTTTTTGTCCGCCGCCACACCGTACCAGCCTCGGTAGTGAGAATGATGGATCCATCTTGATCCACATCGACATCCCTGGCAGCCATATGGCTTTTCTTAGAAGACCAGATGCGATAAGGTGCAGAGAGGGCTTTGCGAATCTGCTTGGGGTTTGTAGTCGATGTGGTCGTATCTTGACTGCCATCTGCGCGTCGACTTACGGCTACAGTAAAGACTTCGCCAGATGTTGACAAGGCGCAAATGGTGTCGCCACCTGAGGTAATCTTCTGAATGCGATTCGGCGCGGTATCGTATTTCGTTGTGAGCCAACTTTCTTTGAGGAAACTACTGGTAAACCCATCAAGCGCGAAATTCAGCTTTGAGTAGCCGTAGTTGGCGAACACCCACACCTCTCGGTTTTCGAGCATGCAAATGGAAGCGCCATCAATGGCTGATACAGCAGCGATGGGAGAAGAGAAGAGGGATGCCGCAATCTTGCGAGGAGTGACCTGCATCTCCAATGACCGAGCATCAGAGTCAACAATGCCTAGCTGTCCTTCGTTCTTGCCAAATGTGTACAAAGACGTTGCGCTGTGGACAACCGAATGTATTCGCGAAGCTGCAATACCAATCACAGCCTCACGCTTAAGAGGACCGAAAATCTGCAGAGGTAAAGTTGAGATCGGATCATCGTCTTTGAGGGATGGCTTCGGTAAACTGTATCCGAGTTGACCGAAAGCGTTGTTGCCCCAAGAGTAAGTCTCGCCTTCATCAGTGATGGCGAGAGTGTGGTTCTGCCCCAGGGCAACTGCGGCAACCCTCTTCTGGCCCAAACCACCGCCTTCTACGCAGGTAAACTGGTAGCTCGTTGTCTCACTTCCAATTCCTAGGCGTCCACCTGTGCCGTGTCCGCACATGTAAAGATTGGAAATAGGGTCCGTTGTCAAGACGGCGGTATGTAGCTTCGACATCTGTACATCCTGAATCACAATGGGCGTATTACGGATGTGGGTAGGCAGATCGACGGTGCCTTTTGGCGTCTGCGTTCCAGCGTCCTGCACAGGCGCGCCCATAGCAGCCCAGTATTGGTTGTGCTTTTCTCGATCTTCCTTGTAGAATCGACGAAGGAGATGATCGGGTCGGCGCAAGACGACGCGTTCCGGATAAGCTCGATCATCTTGATCGCCGAAACCAAGAGTGACATTCTTGTTGCTGCCGAAAGTATACACCTCGTCGCCTCCAAGTAGAGTGGTCGGTGTTATCAGCCGTTTGCGAAGCTCATCGTCCATATCTCCGCTGTCGCCATGAGCCATTTCATCTTCCGAGTCTGAATCAAACATTGGCGCGTCTTCCGGTCGCAAAGTTCGATCCTTGATAGTCATCGAAAATAGGTCAAGAGGACCGTAACCTTCCTTGTCCTTGATCTTAACAAGACCACGCGCATGCTGATTAAATCCGCCATAACCCTGACCAAGTATATCCTGTGCGTCTCGATTCAGGATGAGGCGTGCGATGGCGATATTTCCAAAATAGAAGGCCCGGTGCAAAGGTGTCCAACCGTTTTCTGCGTCCTGTATGTATAGATCTGTCCATTGGTGCTCCAACAAGATTTGTGCAAACTCAACAGCGTTTTCAGATGTCGAGGATGCTGCATGGTGCAGTATGGTCAAACCGGCCGAGTCGCGACTATTGATGTCTGTACGAGTCAAAGTCAGACCTGCGCCCATGGCCGTTCGGCGCCCCTTTGCGCCTAGCATTAGCGAAGCATTGTAGCTGCCAGGACTGTTGTTCACCGCTGTGTTGACTGCTGGGCTTTGCCAACCAACGTGACTCTTCTGCGCGCCCGCGCGGGACGACTGTGTACTGGATGCGACGACATTCCGGAAATTATCGACGTCATCTTCGAGGTAGTATTTCCAGAGATAGCCGCTCATGTGCCAAATGTTGTGGGAGTCTACCGGAGTTTCGACGAGTGCCTGCCCCTCGCTACGATCTCTAGGACCAAAGCGTGTTTAAAGGTGCTGGCTGCGAAACTGAGGTGGAGCTCCAATGGGTGCGCCGAACGCGATCGCTCGGCTGTTCTATCTCCTGGATAGACTGGAAATTGCTCGGATTCGTATCGTACGCGTATCGCGATTGCCGTTCGTAGAGGGGCGAGTGCTGTGGTTTGTTTGCGGCGAGTGGCGAGTGGATAGAACGCGGTCGCTCGAGTCAATTATGCCAGTAGTGGGGTGGCGAATGGACGCGGTATGGACGGGAACCTTCGAGTAAATGATGTCTATGTCGCGTCAAAATTTTCGGCGACCAGTGTTCTGAGTAAGCCGTTGCTCTCTTTGCTATGTCTTCGTTGCCGGGTGCGAGATATCTGGACTCTGGGTATCTATGACGACTCAGGTACTGGTGGTGGGGTTTGCTGCTCGCTACTACTATGATCGCCGCAACAGTCTTCTTCTCAATCGGTTCAGTAAACAGGCAGGAACACAATCAGTCAAGTATGAGAAAACGCGCGAAACGTGTCACTTATATGGGATCGGTTTTGGCGGGGTACGAGTGAGCATTGCGGGCTGCTCGTGGGTTATGTCCTCCATACTCATCACGAGCCAGCCAATCAGCTGTCAATGCTCTCCACGAGCTTCCTTCTGCGCGATGTGGCCGTCGACATCACAGTGACGGCGTGATGGAATGACAAGTGTTCCATATACTCAGGAATGGTCCGAGTCTCGGAGGCCTCTCCAGCAGCGACATTGATTGTAAGTCTGTCGACGCGTCTGGCAGATCGCCCTTCAAGTACACGCGCCGGGTTACCCCACAGGCGGTGAGCGGCTGAGTGCACCAGAGACCTGGAGCTCAACGTCAGTTGGTTGGTGTCTTGGAATGATCGTAAACATGGATTCAGATGGCGAGCTCTGGACTAGTTCGCACAACACGGCATTATGTGAACAAGCTGTTCCCTGTACAGCTATTATTTGCACACTGAAGAGCCTTATTTGGTGTGGATTCATAGTGACTATCTCCAGGTTGCGATGGCCAACGGAGTAGACTAGACGCAAGTGTTGAGCCCGGCCTCAGGTCATGGTCAAGGCCATGCTCTGCACAGGTCCTTCATCGTCACAATTGCACTGCAAGTTCTCGATATGTATACATGAGTGACGCAAACCTGCAGACTCGACGAGCGCACGTTCAAGACGGCATCCTCCCGGACAATGAAGCTGTCTAGCGAGACGTCCATCAGCCAGTGATCACTGTGCTGACTGCCAGATAGGCTCCCAGGCACACGACAACATAAACTTCACCGGCGCTGGAGGTTGCACACGAAGCCTAGAGCGCATCTTTACGCGACCGGTCAAGCTCGGTTGGCTTCAGATTGTGCACGAAGGAAGGTGAGGCGCGTGGAACGGTGGTGCATAGCCGCGGCCAATGGCGTGCGATGTCGCAAAGTGACAGCCAGCCAACGCGACTGGCAGCGAGGAAGCAGCTCTCGGCGAGAAGACGAGTCATCTCTAGAAGAGACGAGATGTATGCTCCTCGCCGCTCGGCAGCCTGATACCGTATTCGATAGCAGCAGAACGCCTGAGTCTGTTATCGTGGGAGCCAGGGTGCAGGGCCCCGGACGCTTAGATCCGGTAGCGCAGACCGCATTGTGGTGATGCTCGCAGCACCGACCCTACCTTAGCACCGAAGAAGACGAGCTCCAGCTTCCCCAGAGTCGCTGGACTGCATCAAAGACGCCATAGACTAGAGCGCGCCTTCGCCGCAGCTCCTCCAAACTCTCCTTCCACTGCACCTTCCCTTACTGGCGACTGCATCCCCTATCGCTATCAGTCCTCAATCAGCGCCGGCCTATTGTCGTGGAGCTAACCGTCGTCATTGCGGCAGCCAGAGTCACGCTCAACTGTCACACCTCCAACTTCACACGTGCTGAGACACCATCCCTCACGCCGCAGCTTGTCAGGCCTTTCTGACAGCTCCTGTGCATTCATAGACGCCCAGGGAGGCTCTTGCAATCTCGACGTTGGCCGTCCGCCCCCGTCGCGAGGCCTTGCATCCAAGGTGCTCAAGCTTCCCAGCCTTATCTCCATCCATCTCCGCGCCCTCTAGATCAACGACATGGCTGTTGCCTGAGCTGCCCCAGCCCTGCGCGACAGCCCTCGTGTGGATCTCAACGACATCTCTGACTGTCGCTGCTGACCCCAGCCGCCTGCACTCGTGATGGCTCCCGGGACTCATCTGTATTCGCCGCATCGCCCGTAACCGCATCCTAGCACCCGCCGCCCATATACCTCCCATATCTGTTCCTGCAGCAGACCTCCCGCACCATGCAGCCCTCCTACCAAAGATCGTCGCCGCGCACCGCCTCCGCAGCCAACAGCCTCCAGACGAACCCCACACGAACCAACAACCAGCGGTACGACTCGCCCTACTCAGACACAGACCCATATAACGAAAAAGGCCCCGATGAGGACGAAGGCGACATGGCTTCCGTTGACCAGAAATACGCCGTCAAGGTGAATCAGGTCATTCAGGTATATACTGCTGCACCCTCTGCGAGCCATCTGCTAATGCGGCCCAGAACTTCTTCACCAAAGCTGCCCTCACAGTCATCTCTTCACGGGTAATATTGCCTCCCGCATTCAACAGCGGTGGAATCAGGCAAAACAAATGGGTACGTAATTGCGCAAATCCTCTGAGCACTGTCTCATGCTAACATCCACCTCAGTTCAATGTTGTGTTAGACGACAGCGATGAAGTCCAACAGCAACTTGCCGAGTGGAAAAGCATGGACGCCATGGGCGGCCAGCATCCTCCTCTTTGCATCGAAGTCTATCTCGACACGAAAGCCTTGGGCCACAAGCAGTCATTAGTCATACGTGACGACGACGGCAAAAGATGGGATGTTTCTCGTGCCCTGGATAATGCCTCCTCTGGCCGTTCTTCAAATGCGTCCCAATTGCTTCTTGAGCGCTGGACTATCAGCGTAGGCGACAAATCTTCGGTAAACCCTGCGGATCTCGTTGATCCTCTGCCGAATGTCTACAAGAAAGCTGTCGTCCTGTTCCGGTCGCTGTACACGTACATCCGCTTCATCCCCGCTTTCAGGTACTACAAGAGTGTTGCCAAGCAACCCGCAAATTCGCCGGCCCTCAAACTGGCTTATCGAATAACAAACGGCGATTTCAAGAGTCCTCGTGTCGATACTCTGAGTCTACCGCTGTATCGGTCCGAGGAGCCAGTCACGGCTCGTCACGACTTTGGACCTTCTCATTCACCTGTTGGACCTTTGTTCATATCTGTGCAATACCGCACGAACTGCGAGTTTACTGTCGAGGATTCGGAGTCCCTGCTTAGTTCTGAGTTCATGGGGCTGGACAACACATACTTTGAACAGTCGCAACGGGTCGTGCCCGGCTCGCTTCCTATCAGCAAAAACTACACGCAGGAGACGCCTGACGTTGGTCAAGCTTACGGTAGCTTGTCTACATTCCACCAGGTTGGACCTGCGACAGGGACTAGTCCTATATCGGCTCTTCGCGCTGTACGAGACATGCCCTCATCGTCGCCCATGGAATCACCGCCGCAGAAACTACCACCAAATCATCGCACTGCTCACGGATCGAAATCATCCCTGCGGGGCGGCGATGTCCCACAGTATCAGCGACGCACATCAGTGTCGTTTCAGCCCTTCAAGGCTGGCTCACTGTCGTCATCACCCGCCCCCGGGCCAGCGATGCTGCCTTCACCAAGTAGCTCGTTGGGTCGACCAAGCAGCTCGCTTGGCCGGAATCCTACCCCCAACCCTCTATTACAACCCCGCAACCGTACCTCTCTGACTGCCCTACCCCAACAAGCATTGAGGACTCCATCTTTACCAAATGACACTGGACATGTCTCCTCAGCGTCAAGCTCACCTCGGCCAGCTCCCATCAAATACAGTAGCAGTTTCGGGCACCGCCGGAATCGCTTCTCGACCAGCGGTGGCAGCAAGACCGAGGATGACAATCTGAGCAGTGGTAAAGGTAGCGTGGCGTCTTCGCTGCAGCGAGGCTCAGACATGCTGCATGAAGGGGAAGGAGGCAGCTCTGGCGAGGTCAAGTCCGATGATGACAATATCTCAGACTTCCTAAAACTTCTCGAGGCGAAGAAAGAGTTGAAGAGCTTCAACCGCAGTGACAACGCTTCAAAAGAGTCTGCCATGCGTAGGACCACGGCACAACTGTCTAAGTACCAGCGTCTGAAAGATTCCCATGCAGCGCTCTCAGACTCTGTTTCGTCTTCGACTATGTTGCACCGGTCGTCGTCTTCGTCAAGCCGACAACTTTCTAGTGTTCCTGCCATGATAGCGGGGACATCAGTGTCTACTGCTTCGTCTCCAGGCAAACCAATATCGCCTCACACGCCCCACACACCAGCCATACCATCGCGACTCAGCGCAAATAGCATTATCGAATACGAGCCGCGACCTCGGCGAAGTCGCTCGTCTCGGCCGAACCGCGAACAGGAGGCATCCGACGCTCAGAGTCCAGACGAAGGTACTGATCCAGGCACAAACGCTATTGACATTCCCACTTCACCACGCCATTGGGAACGAACCTATGCTCGCAGATCTAGCTCGGTCGCACCGCAAGATCGCAACTTACCCGAAGACGATCTTGACAACTACGGTCGCGCCGCCAGCCTACCACTCAAAGATGCTGGGCGGGTGAAGGAGCCGACACCAAGCGGTTTGTTTGCCCAGGTAGAGGCCGGGGACAGCACGACGCAAGATGACCAAGGTTCTGAGGAGATGGATCCTCTCGACCACGGCGCGCAGCGGTCTACCTCATCCAATCTGCCAGCAAAGCGAGGTACATATTCTGGTAACTCTCGCGGCCGCGCCAGCTTCTTTTCTCACGGCTCGTCGTCCGGCGCCACGAGTTCCACAGAACGGCCCAACCGCTACAGCTTCTCGAGCCGCGGGCTTGCCGCAGAAGACGACGAGCCCCTCCTCTTCCAAATGAGCGAGATTGGCGCTGGCGGCTCGCGACGCAGCCTCGAAGAAACCCCGGGCAGCGCTGGTTCCGGTGTGGCTGGCAAGCGCATGTCGCCTTGGGGCCGTTAGGATTACACAAGCCTTTCTCTTTCTGCATACACACTCCTCTTAGAACTAAAATGCATCGCTACCTCCCACCTGTGCTTGGAAAAGAGGGTATATCTGTTCAGCTCGGCGTGGCTGCGGCGGACATGCGCATATTGCTTTTCCCTTTGCTCTTATTAGTTTCATCTCGCTTTTCTAGCCTGCATTTAACAACACTTTGCCTCACTCATTGAGAGGCTCTATCGGCGTAAACCAGGGCGCAGGATTTTTGGCGCATGTATGGTATTCACAATTGTTTCTGGGGTCTCGGGTCACATAAGATTGTTCGTGGGACGGGAGGGCCGGGTGTTCATAGCTACGCTGCTCGGCGTCATGCATATTGCTATTTTGGTCGCGGTGATGGATGGGTGGAAGGGAAGGGTGCGAAGCTGCGTAGGTACTACGAATCGATCGTGTCGTTCACCGTCTTGCCTGGTCAGACCATTTCAGTGACGTATCGTTTTTGCATTCCGTATATATACACGCTTGTCTACTTCTTCGCCAGCAACTCCTCCAGGCCCGCAGCCCCGCCCTCATATCCCTCAAGATCATACTCCTTAGGGTACCGTTTCAAGATATCATCCATCTCGGCCGCATGCGCACGCTGCTCCTCAGTCAAACTCTCCCAGACATCCGTAAACGCGTACTTGATACTGGGCTTCTTCATCTTCTCGGCCTGCTCAAACGCAGCCAGGACCTCCTTGCGAGTGGCGCTCCGAAGCTGCTTCTCGCTTGCGTCGTCCCAGACGCCCCTCCCCTCAAGCCATTTCCGCAACCGCGTGATGGGGTTATCGCGGCGCTTCCAGTCCTCGACTTCGACGCGCTGGCGGTACGCAAAGCTGTCGTCCGACGTGCTGTGGTGGCCCACCCGGTACGCCATGCACTCGATCAGCACGGGGCGGCCCCCGTCTTCCAGCGCCAGCTCCCGCGCCCGCTTCACCGCGTGTCGCACCGCGAAGATATCGTTCCCGTCTACCCGTAGTGTGTCCATCCCGTACCCGGCGCCCCGCGAGGCTATCCCGTCGCCCCGGTACTGGTCAGATGTTGGGGTGGAGATGGCGTACCCGTTATTCCGGCAGATGAAGATGCAGGGGACTTGGCGCGTTGCGGCGATGTTGAGCGCAGAGTGGAAATCGCCTTCTGAGGCGGCGCCTTCGCCGAAGAAACAGACGGCTACGCGTTCGACTTCCTTGTTGGTGGGTTCAGAGGGGGAGGAGGGGGAGGGCGGTGCGCCGATGCGGCCAACGAGACCCTGGTTTTGGAGTTTGAGCGCGTAGGCTGCGCCCGCGGCGTGCGGGATCTGGGTTGCCAGTGTGGAGGAGATGGTGTGGATGTTGAGTTCCTTGGAGCCGTAGTGGACTGGCATGTTGCGGCCCAGCCCGTTGTCAGAGCTGTTGGCGAAGAGCTGGTTCATGAATTGGGAGAGGGTGAAGCCGCGCTGGAGGTACACGCCGGACTCGCGGTACTGGGTGAAGATTACGTCGGAGGGGTGCAGCGCTGACGCGGAGCCGATTGCTATGCCCTCCTCGCCGGCGGAGACCATGTAAAAGGAGAGACGGCCTTGACGCTGAGCTTCGAACATGAGGAGGTCCATTACGCTTACTGGTTGGTGTTAGGTATGCGTTGATTTGGGGAGGCGTGGGACTGCTTACGCTTCACCATGTTTTTGTATAGTTCAAGAGCTTCCTCGTCTGTTGTGTCTGCTCCCACGCTCTTGTCGATGATCTCGCCATACTGGTTCAGGCATCGGTATGTTGCTATGGCGTCCTTGGACTTGGATGGGCGTAGGAACTTGAGGGTGCTTGTGAACTCGCTGTTCAACGCTCCAGGGAAGAGGACTCTTCTTGTTATTAGCAAGTGTTTATGAAGCATATCCTACTCCGCATACTTCTCAGCATTGGCAGTCGACGCAACGCCTCGGCACTGCCATGTCGGTGCTCTCACAACGGGCTGAGCATGGCTGGAAACAGTAAGTCTTTGGGTACGCAACCTGCGCGCGGAGTAGCGGAAGGACATTTTGTGGTGTTCATGCTACATGACCGTGGGTCCGGCGTGGGTTTTGGGGAATCCGGACAGGCAGGTCGGTTGTAATGGCGGTGCTAAGCCGAACCCTTCGGCTTAAGATCCCCAGGTTTTGGGCCGAGCGGCGCGGGCGGACGTGGAGAAGAGTGGGCACGTGCGACCGCGGCGGACTGGCGCGCATCATCGAAGAAAAGTCGCGCCAAGCCATTGGGTCGCTTCACCACGACATTGCCATGCAGACGACACGGACTCAGATCGGGCGCCAACTGCTCAGGACGCGGGCGAGGATAGGGAGGGAGTCTGTCAGGGCCTTCTCTGTTTCTGCGCCGAGGGGCGTGAGGGAACCGCCGCCCCCGCCGCCAAAGGATACCCAGGATGGGACGACACATTTTGGCTTCGAGACGATCGCCGAGGCGCTGAAGGAGCAGCGAGGTGAGCATTGATGTGCGAAATAACCTGTCGGATACAAAACTAATACTACCTGTGACAGTCCGCGGCGTCTTCTCCTCGGTCGCCTCCAACTACGACTCGATGAACGACTTTATGTCGCTCGGCATCCACCGCCTCTGGAAAGACCACTTCGTGCGCAACCTCAACCCGGGCCGCAACCCCCTCACCTCGTCCACCTCCGACCAGAAGGGCTGGAACATCCTCGACATTGCCGGCGGCACCGGCGACATCGCCTTCCGCATGCTCGACCACGCCTCGCACATCAACAACGACGCACACACCAACGTCACCGTCGCAGACATCAACCCGGAGATGCTGGCTGAGGGCAAGAAGAGGAGTCTGCAGACCCCCTACGCCCGCAGCCCGAGGCTGAAGTTCATCGAGGCCAACGCGGAGAAGCTGCACATGATCCCCGACAACTCCATCGATCTCTACACCGTCGCTTTCGGTATCCGCAACTTCACACACAAGGACGTCGCGCTCAAGGAGGCGTTCAGGGTGCTCAAGCCCGGAGGCGTGTTTGCGTGCTTGGAGTTTAGTAAGGTTGAGAATCCCCTTTTCAACGCTGTCTACCAGCAGTGGTCGTTCAACGCCATTCCGTATATTGGACAGCTGGTTGCTGGCGACAAGGCTTCGTACCAGTACCTTGTGGAGTCAATTGCGAAGTTCCCCAGTCAGGAGGAGTTCAGCGGTATGATTAGGGATGCTGGGTTCTTGATCCCTGGAAAGGGGTATGAGAATCTGACTGATGGTATTGCGGCGATTCACAAGGGTGTGAAGCCTGCGTAGAGTAGAGTGTACAGATAGATGTTTGTGAGTAGTGTGCAATATGGTGTACGGATAACATAGCATTAGAGGACAGGCGTAATTCAGATTACATTATCGCTTCTGCAGCTGCAGCTTTTGCCAATTCCCACTCCGCAATTGCGAAGTTCGGACAGATCATGACTTTCTTCGCGCCCTCACTTCATGTAGCAGCCTAAGCCTGCACTAGCCCTGCCTCTTTCCTTCTTTGACCTAAGATGCCGTATGGGGCTGGCGGCGCGCTGCTCTTTCTCGGCTTCGTGGCTGTGCGCTGCACTTCACCACCTCCAAGCACTATTTGGCACGTTTCGTACGCGCCAAGTTGACAAGCCAAGTCAGGTCATAACATTGTGATTTAGACAGCTCGAAACTCCGGAGAATATTTCGCTTTGAAGAGACCAGCGTTCGCTCTTTGCTTTTCGTTCTCCTGTTACTGAATCCTTCCAGCCCAAAGGGCCAATTGGCTGTCCGCAGCTGACAAGGCGCAGCGAGGCTGCAACCTGACTCCGCCCCCACAACACGCGCCCTCAGCATTATACGTTTGCCTTACATACAAGACATCCATCGTTCTCTCGTCTGATAAACCATCAGCATCTCATCAATAATGCATCGCTCCCTTATCTAGTATACCACCCAGCTCCTTCATGACGCTCGCCCGATAAATCGATACGACACTCGGGATCCCTGACCTTTATGTGCACATGGCGACAACACCCAGTATGAGTTCCATCTCTACGGACTTGCCACCGACCTCTCAGCGCTATAAACATATCCCACTGGACAAGACCAAGAAAGAAATTCGACTTGTACAGATACAACCAGACAGCGATGACAAGACGCTGCAGCTTGTACTCAAGACTGCTATCTTGACCCAGAGGAATGCAGAGCCTGAGTCCGAAAACGAATCTGAGTCTGAGTTCGATCCTAGTTCCCATGTCGAGCCAAGTCCTCAAGTTGAGTCTAGTTCTCATGTCGATTTGGAAGACCAAGACAGCCGCAACAGCGTCGAACCAGTCGGACCATCAGAACCAATAGCTAGAGAGGTCGACGACGCAGGAAACGAGTTCATCGCACTATCGTATATGTGGGGACCTGAAACGCCGTCACACGATATTCTCATCGTGGACTCCAGCAACACTGGCTGGATCTCAATACGCCAAACTCTGCTTGATTTCTTGATTACAAGACGCCACTCCGCAACCCAATCACCATGGTTCTGGATTGACCAGCTGTGTATCAACCAGGAAGACGATCAGGAAAAGGGCCACCAAGTCAATCAAATGTCTCAGCTGTACTCGACTGCCACAACGGTTGAGGTCTGGCTGGGTCTTGGCTTTGAGGGAAGCGATGAAGCCTTCGACTACATGAATCAGCATATCGGCACAAAATGGTATGATTGGCCTAAACAGGAAACATCTGCTCATTCTTCAGCTTTTGAAAGAATTGCAAATTTACCATATTGGTCACGTCTGTGGATTGTCCAGGAGGTTTTCCTTGGGCACAACATTACAATTCGCCTCGGCGATAAGATCACATCGTGGCGGACTGGATTTGAGTATGTCGCCAAAAAGAGCACATCAGGATTATTGCATTACCTTTACGTCCGCAGTGACGAGAGGTTCTTTGGATACGGTAACTGGGGCGGTATCGTATTATTGTCTGAGGACAGAGCGTGTACAGATGTGAAAGATCATGTCTTCGCCATGATGGGCTTGGTCAAAGAGCCACTGCGTTTCTATCCTGATTATTCAATGCATGTACAGGAAATTCTGCTGACGATCCTGAGATTGCACACAGCTCATCTTCTCCTTTTGTCGTCCGAGCAATGGGCCGCAATTATATTCTCAGAGGAATTTGATATCGAAACATGCGCGGCGCGTTGGCACTCACTATTGAACGGATCAAACCACGAGATTGGCCTCAAAGCAGTGCGCCGCTTTTTACTTAAAGAGGTACATCCTCTGCTTCGTAAATCACCATATCGCATCTACTATACCCAGCCAGATTGTTTGAGACGAAGCAGGTTCCAGTCGTTGTTCACTCTAGGAGTTGGCCCTGCTCTGCTGGTACGCCTGAATTTGCGTTGGCTGTACCCTGATCGACACAGCATGCTATGGAAGTACAGGAACGGAAAAAGAATAAAACGAACATTGATAGACCGGCTTGAATTGTAGAAGGAGCGCCCGCAGCACAGTAATTATGCAAAGGACCTCTCTCGGTATATGAACCATGTTTTGAGAGCTAAAGTACTCGCGCTAAACGCAAGCTGCGGTTACTCCTCCAGTATGATAGGTGCATGATTGTTCAGCCCTAGATAAGAAAGGTTGACTGCATGAGCGAGATTGTAAAACTATTTACAAAGAAAATTATGCGTAAGCAATATGGGCAGACGATACGACTACCACAACCTCAGACGACCAAAGACACTAAAAGCAGTACTGAAAATGGTCCCCACCGGATCCGTATTCCTCGCCTTAATAATATCCGCCGCCTTCTCCGCAACCGCATACATAGTAGCCTGCAGATGCGTCGCAGGCAGCAGAGGGATAATACTCCCATCAACAATGCTCAACTGCTTAACCCCATACACCAACAAATCACTCCCCACAACCCCACCAAGCGCCTCAGGCATCATCGAGCAACTGCCCGACATATGCGCAAAGCTCGCCTCCAGCGCCTTAGTCTTAACCAAAGCATCAATGATCTCGTCATCCGTCTCCCCAACCCCAGGCACCAGCTCAACGGGGCTGAACTTCGCCAGCTCGGGGCGGGCCCAGTGCTGTCGCAGCCAGCGTACCATCTCAGCAATGATCTGGCGATCGACGGGGTTCTGGAATGTGTTCCACTGCACCACGGGCGGGGCGTACTTGTTCTGTGCGTTGAGTGTGATGGTGCCGCGCGAGAGGGGGCGTTGCAGCGCGCCGATGGCCAGCCCGAAGGCTACCATTGGGAATTCTGCGACTGCGGCGTCGGCGCGCAGGTGCAGGCTAGCGATGATGTCGCGCTGTTTGGCGAAACCCGCGAGGAGCTTGGAGTCTGCGTAGACGGAGGGGAGGAAGGAGCGCGCGTTTTGGGTTTTGATGGATGAGACGATGGATTCGTACTTGTCGGAGATGGTCTGGAGACTTAGGAAGGCGAGACTGCTTCCGTGGGCTTGGGTGATGGGGCCGGTGCGGTTGGCGTTGTATTGTGCCCATGATGAGGCGTTGATGGTTGGGTTGAGGCCGGAGGTGGGGTTTATGGTGGCGAGGTTCTTGAGATCGAATACCATGTTGGCGTTGGGGTGGTCTTGCATGTTGGCACCTACAGCGGGCATGTCCTTCTTGACACGCACGCCTGCTGCGTTCAGGACGGCCTTTGGTCCAAGTCCACTCAATTGGAGGAGCTGAGGCGTGAACACTGCTCCTGCTGCCATGATCACCTCACGGCTAGCGTAAACCTGATGGACGGATTTGTCGGAGCGCGAAACATACTGGACACCCTTGGCCTTGTATCCAGTGAGAAGGCCCTGGTCGAAGAGGATCTCATTGACAGTCGTGCCTGTGGCGAGAACGAGGTTGCTACGGCTTTTCACTGGGTCATAGTAGCCGTTCCTGGCGTGTGATCGCGTTTGTGTCTTTGGCTGTAGGGCCGTGGGAATCCAGAAGGCTCCAACTGCATTGCCAGAACCGCCTTCCCGGGGCAGAGGGACGCCCTGGGCCTTGTAGGCTGCCCAGATAGTTGCAACATCTGAGTACTCAAAGTTGGGAAACGACGCTTGTATAGGGCCGTTTGTGCCATAGTACGATGCGTCGTAGGTGATACCAAAAGCCTTTACGTTGGCATCTGGGGGAGGTGTGAATGTGGTAGACTTCTTGAAGTAGGGCAGAAGATTGTTCCAATTCCACCCAACGTTGCCGAGTAGTTCCCACGCATCGTAATCGGCGGCAGCCGCCCGGTCAAATGCCATGCCGTTGACAATTGATCCGCCGCCGACAACATTGCCTACCCAGACTGGCTTTGTCACGCCACCAATGTTAGGCTCGGGGGCTGATGTGATGTCGTACATCAGAGAGGTTTGCAAGCTGTTTGCAAAGGCTGGGACTTGAGTCGCGGCATCATCAACGATATAGCCATTCTCAAGGACTAACACAGTACCTGGCCTTCATCAGTGACTTGATCTCCCCACATTTGATCAATTCTTACGGCTGCTGTCTTCACTCAATCGATTAGCGACTGTGAGTCCAGTCAGTCCGCCTCCAACGACGATGTAGTCGAAGGTTTTGTCTGCTATGTTTGGCTGAGAGCCAGGGCCCTGTTGAACGGGTGGATTGAAAATGTATGGCAACCAACAGGCAAAGAAGCACACGCCTGCACCAATGATTGAACCCATATTAAAGAAAGTAGAGAAAAATCACCAAGGGAATGCCCCAGCAAGACGTCGGAAATGAGTAAACTGCAGGAGGTGCCTGGACCCAGGCGCGGGACGTCGAAGGTTTGTAAGTATTCAACAGCAGATCAAGCCACAGTCTAGCAATACCTAGCAAGGCTGGACCATTGTTTGGTCCTCGGTAAGTCTGGGCGAGAAGTCGAAATCAACTTTATCGGACGACTCCTTACAAGAGAGGCAGATTTTGCGGGTCGGTGGCAGACCCTTCTGTCGATACCCACCCGGACAATCGTACAGCGCAGATCTAACGGCAATTGTCCATCTGTCAAAAGTCTGCTCTGTGATCCAGGGGTTCAGCGAACAGCGAACCTGAAAAACCCTAGTGGCTTCCCTGACAGATGGTCGCTCCCAGAGGCCATAAAATAAGCGAAAGCTACGACCATCTTGGCAAGTAGTGCGTACTTAGCATTGGGCGAGTGCAGCAATGCCTGGAGGCAGTTATCGAATTCTTGCAAGTGTGGCGGCCGGGCCTACCTAGAAGGGGCTTCACAAGGCTCAAGTTCGTGTTCGTATGGATGGGTGCGCGTGCGCCGTCAATGACCTGCATCTGTCAAACATAAGAGAGACTGACATCTGGCACCGTTGTTTTACATGTTCGTTGTTTAGCCGGGTCGACGCTTCCAGATCTACACGGCAGAGACAGCAGCGGATCTGCGCATCCAAATCAGCGAACCTGGTTTGCTCCCGCACGATCTGCCTAGTGTGGCCCCGGCGCCGCTTAGCGAGAATTTCCCACGTGGTTGCAACGTACCATCTCGCTACCAACATGTTGACCAGCCTCTAAAACCCTCCTATAGAGCCCGGGCTGCCCCGGATTTGGGTTGAAATCTCCGGATGAGAGAAAATGTACTAGGTCTTTGTCGGTTATATGTGGTACTTTTTCGGATGCTTTCAGAATATTGCTATATCTCAGCTTACCCTCAACTGTATCCGGAACAAACGGCAACACCGAAAACATTGCATCTTCAAGAGTTCCCCGCTGAGGGGCATTTGGCGAGAATCATGCCACATTCCACGTTGTTGTGGCTCTTAGGTCTCCGCGGCCTCGCCGGCGGCGCAATCGAGGCTTGACGCCTTGACTCTACCTTTCCGCGAAATGGATTAGGTTCATCGTCAGAACCTTGTAGGGAGTTGCGCTTCGGACCTGCCGTACCTGAAAGGCTTAGCTGATTGGGGTCTTGACCCATCTCCACGTGGTGGTCAAGCAAGTATCTTGGTATCTATTCCCGCCATCCAATAAATCTCCGCGCGACCAGGGCAGCGGTGGGCGACTCTGTGCAATCAACATATGTATTCACCTCCGCGGCGGCAGCCAAATGTCAATGAGTGTCTAAAATTGCATATTGGTTTGTTGGTCTGATCCTGCACAGCAGATACGCCACTATCATCATGGAATCAAAGTTTTGACTTTCGGGCGAGAATGCTCCTGGTACATGGTTCGCTTCTATCGTGCCTTTTCGAGCCATCGAGGCATCCGGGTTTCTGAACAGGACAAAAATTAGAGTGTTGATCATATGAATCACAAGGTTCAGCTGCTCCGTGGGATGTACGATTGCGTTTTCTGCGGACGATCTAACGGTATACGCTATGGCGGTGGCGCTAGCTAGTGAACTTTATGTACCTGAAGGTTTACCTTGACAGGCAGTACACAGCTACGCCAATGCTTTTGTGGCCAGCTAGAACACCTGAATATTGAATTGGAGAATCGAGAAGCCTCGTTGATGCCGTCGACCAGACTTTAGCAGAAGGCATAAGTCATTCCAGCGCGATAGCCGTTACCGTGGTCCAGCACCTCCGAGCGTACAGGGCGACTGATCAACAGTTTCAGTAACTGTAGCCGTTACACGAGAGCATCTGACAAGCGAACTAATCGTTGTTGGAAGGGGTCTTCGAGTCGTTTGGTGGGGCTGTCTGTCTCCAGCCGCGTTCACTTCTTGCGCAAAGCCACCCGCACCAAGATACCCTGTGCGGCTGGACACATCCTTTCGATGGGTCGTTTGCTTGGGACGGTCGGTCTTTCTGCGGGACCGGAATCTATATCATATCTAATATGAGGTCCTCCCGCCCTGTCCACGGAGGGGTATCCGCTCTATGCATCATCCCGCCTGATTTACGCCTCTTTGCGCTCTAAGTCTACCCACCTGGCGTGGTCAAAGCATCGGCGACATCACTTCCTTCCTCTTCATTCGGCCGTTCTTCTGTTTCTTGCGCATTCGACATCATGTCTACTGCGCCCTTCCCGCAAGGGCTGCCTCTGGATGATCGCTCGAAGGACCTCAAAATTCCAATTATTGCATTGATTGTTTTCAGTTCGATTTTTGTGATCTTGCGCCTATATGTCAGCTTCAGAAACCGCAATTTCAATCAATTGACTGACCATCTATTATGGACCGGTCATGTAAGTAATCCATTGTGATAGATATCTTGGGACCAGATTTACTGACATATGGCTTAGATTCTGGCAGTAGCTGGTGCCATATGTTCCTACAAGACAAATGATGTTGGTGGTGGTCGGCATGTCTGGGACCCAATCTTGACGCCGAGCAATCTGGAAAAGTACCTCCGGTACCTCTGGTGGGGGCAGCTCTTGAACCTCTACGGCATGGCCTTGATAAAGCTCAGTATCTGCGCATACATCCTGATGCTCGACTTCTCAAAGGCTTATCGCATTGTTATCTGGCTCTCCGTTGTGGTACACATTGGTATCAACTTTGTCTTCCCTTCTGTGATTTTGCTGGGCGAATGCCAGCCCATCTCGAAACACTGGAACACCGCAGAGCCTGGTCACTGCTGGAGTGACAGGCCCAGGGTCATCTCAGGCAAGTCTATGAACCGGCTTCAAACTTGCATAAATGAATGCTAACCAAAATTTAGGCTACTCCGGCGCAGCAACAAACATCGTCACCGATCTGATCTACACTGTGGCCCCGCTGGTGTACATTTCCCGTGTTCAACTACCCAAACGGACTCTTTGGGGTGTCCGAGCCGTCTTCTTACTTGGCCTTATGTAAGTCCTCTCTCTTCGCGTTTCGAATGCAAATGCTGACAATAGCCAGAACCACAGCGATATCCGCTCTGAAGCTGTATGAGATGAAGTCTCTCTGGACATCAACCGACCCAACCTATGAGTCGATCAATCTCTCTATCTTTGCCGTCACCGAAGTCTTCGTAGGCGCCTTTACTGCCTCACTCCCTCCCCTCCGCAAGACGTTTGAGAATATTCTACACCGCGTTCTCCCTGAGAGCATCTTGGGCTCCGTGTCACGCAGCCGAAAGAGTATGGGCAAGCATAGCGGTAACAGCTACGCCATGAAGGAAATCGGAAACAGCTACGTCCTGGACGGAAACATTGCAGGAGACAGAGCACGGCCGAAGCACGACCTCGACAATGACAGCGAGCACTCAATGCTGCAGGTGCAACAGAGTCTGGAGGGCAAAGACACCGTTGGTACAATTACATGTACGACTGATATCAGTGTCACTGGAGATGAGCGCGGGAGCATACGAAGTCAAGGGCATGATTGGGTGTAATGCAAGCGTTTGTTCTTGAGATTAGCGGTAACGATAATGAACAATGACTACTTAACGATGTACATGCTCTCTGCCGAGTTCTATTCTGTTGCATGCCATGAAAGTGACGCGCTCGTTCGGGCGCTTTACCAAGCTGTGTGCTCGCAACGCCTCCATTTGCCAATGAGTTTCGCCACAGTGATGACAAAACTCGATACCTTCGGTGTTTTTTTAAAGGTCCGAGTTTGCTAGGTTCTTGGACAAGTCTCCTTACATAGGAGGTACCTTGGCGTCGAGCACCTGCAGACGATTTCCATCTTGGGAATCCTGATTGGCTACTTCATATAACATGCTGTTGGTAATCAGGGAGAAAGTCGGGACGATGTGGAATCGCGGTTTCGTCTTGAACCTTCCTATCTGCTTGATGTTTGACTCGCTCTTATGTTTCCCGTGTTTAGGATAGCCACATAATCTAATGGATACACTTGAATCTCACCCTTTTTCTCCTTCAAGTCTTTCTAACCCGCGAAGTAGCTGGCCTCAGCCAGTAAGGTGTTGCAAAAACAAGTTCGTCACAGCGTGCAGATGATGCGGGTCTGTTGCAGATGATCATCAGCAACACAAGCAACCGCAGTGACCTACCTGTGCAAGGTAACGCCAACATGTCGAAGGTAAAAATGCGAATCTTGAAATCGCATTTGTGCCAGGCCCGAATTTCGATCCCAGCACACCTTACATCATAGGGAAACTCCTTTCCCGCATCTCGTGTTCCTGAAGTCTAACCCCGCCTGGGCGCGATCCGCCCCTCGATCCACTGCTGGCGCGTCTCGATGCAGTCTCGAGCTGCCGACCCATGACGTCGTAGACTCTGCACACAGCGCGTCCGAGCCAGCACGCGTCACAATAGATGGCTGACTGCATAAAGAGGATTCACATAGGCGCTCGCACATATAGATAGTCTCCAATACAAACCAATGCGTCCATTCACGATTGCTCGAACTTGCAACGCATCGCTCAGACAAGTCACGCAACCCACAGTCTCACAGCTTTCCAGATTCACAACATCAGCCAGAATGTCTACCAGTAAGTTTCGTAGTCATCTTATTGAATGTCAATACTGAGGACCTGAAGCTGAAGCTGTAGCAGGTATTCCCGACCAATCCTCTCTCAAGATCGAGAACACAAACGTCCAAACTGCCCCCGGCGTGTCTCTCTCTTCACAGCAGCAGACCGTTGTCGGCTCCATTCTTGATCTCTTCGCCGGCCGACCATCCCTACAGAAACTTGCGCTTTGGCGCGACGATGCCACCTTTGAAGACCCCATCACTATTGCCCAGGGCCGCGAGAAATATCAGGCGCAGTGGTACGGATTGCAGAGCGCATTCAGCGAGATCGAGAGGCAGCACCACAGCGTCAAGGATGCAGGCAACCCCATTCTTATGGACATGAAGACGAGATATGTTATCAAGGGCATCAACAAGGAACAGGTCGTTAGCAGTGTGGTTGCTATCTATCTCGATGGGGAGGGCAAGATTCAGAAGGTCCAGGATAAGTGGGATGGCAAGTTGCCAGATGGAGCAATTGCAAATGTAAGCATTGCGCTTCGTTCTTCGTTGGTGGTTCCAGAACAAATTGGCTAACTGTTTGACAGGCTTTCCGCCATCTGAACGCCGTAACCGTACCAAAGATGATCAACGTGCCGAAGAACGAGAAAGAAGATGCTGAGAGGGGCAATTAGGTATACTCTAATGAAATGAATCGCTTGTCTAGTTTGTAAAGTGCATTTTGTGTCTTAGCGTCGTGAGTGCGGTGCTACATTTATCGAAAGAAGCGACCCATTGCTACATGCAGCACTACGGCGGTAACACTGACTGCTGCTCCAGCGAACTTCAAGGACACTCCTTCAGCAACGAGCAAGACCGTGCCGCACTGCCCATCTGCTGCCTTCGGAAGCCCAGGTCCGTCCATTGTTATCGTAGCGCAAAAGCCGCCTTGTACGGCAGTTGGCTTTTGTATGTACGTGGTTTCCGGTTGAGCATAGACCGTTACTGTGGTAATCGCTGCGGCATTCACAGCACCGCCGCAACTGCTTCCCGCTGGACAGCAACCCAATAACCCATTCGAATTGGCAGGAACGACACAGGCGTAGTTGGCGGGACAGCACCTGTGGGAACATTTAGCCCTGAGTCTACAACAACATTGCGGGAAAGGCAGCGGCTTACCAGCTTGGTGCATTGATCGAGCTGCAGCTCTGAGATGCAGATGAGGGACAGTAGTTGGTGTTCTGCGCCGTCACCTGCTGGCCGTTTCCGTTTACAAGGTAAATGGCTCCCGAGAATGGCGCGTTATTTGTGAACTGAGGCATAGCATCCGCTTCGGCCTCTGGTCTTGCATCAGGCGCTGCGGTGCAAAGCGCAGCCAGCAGCGTAACGACTAAGCGGAAAGGCGTCAAGCTGCGCATCTCGTTAAGAGTCCTTGAGCTCTGGTGAGGTTGTAAGAGGAACGGTAGGAGAAGCAAGTGCGAGCTTTACGACGCAGTCTGCGCGGCTCTCTGAAATAAACTTTCGAGCCCTAAATCGCGCTCAAGTGATGATACGAGTGAAAGTGAGGGAACGAGATGGTACACGTTGTCGCCTCATGATCACAGTCGTAACGACATGGTAAAACCAAGGCGGCCAAACGAGCTCCAAGGTGCAGGTCCAAGGTCAGCCTGCTAGGTCATCTTACACATACAGATCGAGCATGGCGCATCCATATTGCAGCGCACTTCTTCGCACTGACAGGGCACACGCTGATCAGTACTCCTAAGCAGCTATTCACAAAACATCCTCTTGGAGTCCGATCTTCTCGAGTTCGTGTGAGAGTGGCCTGGCGATACATAATCGAGGCTTGCAACTCGAAAATAAAGACCCTTGATCAAGACGCATAATAACCGATGTGATAAGACAGCGCTGACAGCAGCTGTATAGACCCTCTTCTTCCCGTGCAACACGGTCACTCGAGCTCGGAGAGCGGCTCAGTCGGATGTGTATCACAAGGACAACGTGTATGCACCTGCAGTGACGTGTGCAGCGGTGGGGCCGCTAAGAAGAAGCACGTGACGATGCGCCAGTTTGGCGTTTCCTTGTCGCGTCACCGCCATCGCTCACCTTTTTGTTACGCACATTATCAACACAATATGACATGTCAAGACAGCCAACTACGCGTCCGTTTCGATTTTATCCAGCGTATTGCTTTCAGTCGTCGCCGACGTATGATGCCTGGGTGAAAGTGACTGCCGCTGATTTCCATGCCCTACAGTCAAAGCCGGAGTTCGAAGGTGAATGATGTTGTTCCTCCCAATAAGATGGATCTAACATTCCATTCAGGCCAGAGTATCTACTTTTATCTGAATCACCCCATACGTTTCATACGTGTCGTGGGCGTTGTTGTTGCCATCGATGATATCAATGCTAGATATTCGGCACTCACACTGGACGACGGAAGCGGTGCAACTGTTGAGTTGAAGATCGTGAGAATTACGCAGGAAGAAGAAGGGTTTACGAAGTCTACCCCGGCCACAACCGTCAGCAATGTCAATGTCATCAGCCAATTCGGTGTCTTTGAGGTCACAGTCGATCATCACATTCTTGACATTGGCACGGTCTTGAAAGCGAAAGGAACGATTTCGGAATTCCGTGGAGTGAAGCAGCTGGAACTCAAGCGAGTTCAAATCGTTTCTTCAACGGATGAAGAAGCCCAGGCTTGGGCTGAGACAGCGGCTTTCAAAAGTAATGTCTTATCTATTCCATGGCGTGTGACTTCTGCACAACACAGCGAGATCAAAGCTAGAATCAAAGCAGAGAAGAAAAGGGCAAAGGAGTACGATAAACGCATCCGCGAATACGAGGCCAAGAAGACGGAGTATGAAACCAAAAAGTTGGCCCACGAAAGACAGAAAGAGGTAAAGCGCGAGGCGCGACGGCGTAAAGAAGAGGCAATGATGAATGCCGGATCTTTGATCTAGCCCGCTAGGCTCATTGGACCTGTGATCTTCTGAGGTTCATCACTTGGCTGCTGTGAAAACTTTGAGATAGGCCATCGATGACGCTTGGAGCCATCGCCTGCCTCGTCAAAGCTCAATTTGATGCCTCACAAGTGCTGCGCGGATGTATACCGGATCCGAAGCAAGCCATGCGCCTGCAGAGAAGAAGCAGAGCGTAATACAGATGCGAAAGTCCAAGTCCCAGCTTCTATTTCGACTGAATGAGAGCCTTGATGGATCTGGTTGGGCTGGGACATGGGGACTCGTCATAGTCTATTTCACAGCTGGTTTCACATGCGAACGTCGCATGTCAAAGCAGAAACCACACCAGCGCCCACCCTTGAGATTATAAAGACAAAGATATACCGGTCCCCATGTCCGCTGCGGCTACGAGTGGTGGTCGCCCAAAAGTCACTCATGCTTTTTGTGGTTTCAGTTCAAACAAGTCTGGGTTTTACAATAGCAAAGGTCTCCCGAGACAGCATGTACCATTTGATGCAAAGGCCGTATCGACTTCACCTGGCTTTCTGTGGTCGCCCATACCATATGTTGGTTTCGCAGGCCGCGTTTCCAGGATTACTAGGACAGACTGAAGTCATCGCCCAGCTACGTAATCTCTGACCCTCTTGTCGATCTATAAAGCAAGTCGCTCCATACGACCTCCCATGTCTGTCTGTTAATGCGTCTCGGGCGACTAAATGCTCTGTACATATGCCAGATTCTAACAATACATTTTCCGACCTGCTATCTGATGGTCCACATTTTCCCACCAACGTACAGTGATAGCTTTCCAGACTGTTACCAAGAGGTCACAAAGGCGATGCTGATCAGACACAAAGGTTTCATATCCATTCTAGGCCTTCAGTGGAAACTTCGCATTCTGAACTTGATCATTTCAGCTTGTCCGAATAGTTTTGGAGAGAAGAGGTCTCATGTCTACAGATCATCATGCTGTTCATGAAAAATCTGAATTAAGAGCTTGTGAGAAACTGTGAAAAAGCCGCATAGCGGCATCGAGTACATACGTACACGAGCAAAGCGCGCAGCTACGGTACCACTCACAGTCAAAGAGTTAACAAAATTGTGGATGCTTCTAAGATATGCTCTCTTTGCAGAAAGGAATCACGAGAGGTAAGACCTAGTTCAGCTAGACACCTTCGGCCTACACCTGGGTAAATAAAGCTGGACTTACGCTCGAACCAACGCTCGAGTCGCCTACATGAACGATTCCGGTGTTTGCATCAAGCGAAGGGACGACCATACTTCAGGAGTGCCTCCCTCGCGCGGATTCTGACAACGACGGACCAAAACCCTATAGAAATCAAATGCCCACCCAATACGGCCCAGAGGTCAGGCGGTGATCTTACTTGATCGCAGGATGCTCCCCGCACGAAGGCCGACTGGCACATGCTGAAGACCCACTGTAGGTAGTTATCTACGGGTTCATGTGAGGCGAAGTACCGAATAATTCGATACAAAGATCCAGGACGCCTCGAAAGACCATGATGTCTCAAAGGCGCATGAAGACTTTGGCAGACTTGGCACGGTGCATCTGGACTCGGAGGCTATACCGTTCAGCTTGCTTTCTAGCACATGTATGGACACACGACATGCATCTACACATCAGCCGTAAAGGGAATGGACGCTTCGACCTCAGCTCAATCCCACTTCTATAATCAAAAGAACAGACGGTCATTCCAGGAGCGCAATGACAGACTCTCAATTGGCACGCGCGCGTGTCGAAGCTCAAGTGCAATCCTCTTCCGGTGCCGCGACGCGGGCTAGTAATCCTACATCCTCTTACCACTGAGCACAACACGAATGCTGAGCGGCAAAATGGTTGATGTGGAAGACACTCCGTCGTAACGCTGGGGCAAAATTGCGCATCGGTTGAGCCCAAGCCCCAATTCCAAGCATGCATCCAGACCTCCTTAATCTCCCAAAGCGCGGCGCCCCTCAACAACATCTGGGCAGAACCGACACTGCAACCATACTGCTAGTTCATATCGACGCCTATAGAACTACATGCTCACATGTGGATGACCCGGTCAAGAGGGTAAAATCCCCGCAAATCTTCGTCCCGTTGCCTGGTTTGTGGTCATGCTGGCCAGCGGCGTTGGCCATTGGATCGGCGCGCAGGATGCAGGAACAGACGAGGATGTTGGCATCTGACGTGCATGCGCCGTGCCGCAGATTGATTGGTGGCCGAAGCGAAATAGTGAGTTGCAGCGAAAACGAACAACAAATCTGGGCTGTGGATCACAACATCGCAATACCAAGACTTGAAATTGCTTTTCCATCTCGGCGAGATTGTATTGATAGGTCATCGGTGCAAGAGATCGTGTTTGATCTTGGCGCGTCACCACGACATGATCAAGCGGAGTTTGCAGAACACAGAGTTTGATCAGCTTCAGCGCATGAAGACCGCAACTACCGGTATCCACTGAGCGCTTCGGCAGCCGGCAGGGCTCCACCACGCATTGCTTCGCCCACCAGCGTCTTCAGGCGCGTCTCGCCTGAGCGACGATCAAGGCCCCCGAATCACCGGCGCCCTCGCCGCTGGACAAGTTTCGAGGTCGTGGGGCCCGCCTCGCAAAGCCGCAAGGACCATCATGACGCCAGGTGGTGGTTGTTTGTGTGAAACATCCTTCAGACTGTCAGCGGCAAGGCACTTGACATGACATGCGGCGAAACAAGGGTGACCTGCATGCAGGTGCAAACGTAGAGTGAGGTGGCACGTCTGAGATCTGAGATAACCGGCGTCTCGTGATTGTCGTCCACCTTGTGAGTTCAGCTTGGACGGCGCTGTTGAATGTGTATAGACTGAATAGATTGCAGCGAGATTGCTTTTCTCGTGTTGCATGCTGCAGTCCGCAAAGTCAAATTGATGCACGTAGATCCCAAGGCTATCGACGATGCATGTAAAGGCACGCCATCTGTGCTTTATCGCTTGCAATGTACACATATGGTCGGAAAATGCCACACTAAAGGATACACGTCGCTATCTTCTGCAAGTATAGCCGTTATCTAAGTGTCAAACCACAGACTATACCTCGATTGTACAGGCATGGAAAGCCACCTACGTTGGCGAGCGTCGTGTAGAATGTGTAGAATGTGTGTCATATAACTTCCAATTGTTGCGATGGTCTGGAGCCGCCCACGTAGTACGACCGCTGCATTGGATCTACTGGGAAGAGCTTGTCTCGGAGGGTCAGCACCTTTGCGATGCTTGACAGTCAGGCATCTGCATGCCTTCCCGAATGGCGGACATCACGGCGCATTCTGCTTCAGGGTTCTATCGTTTGCTACCAAAGAAACAATTATATGCCGGCAGCGGACACATGCTCGTGACAAGTGGATAGCAGCGGAGTCCTGGCTTGTCGCATAGTGGATGCACTGGTTGGGCCACAACAGGCGCCTGAGAGGGACAATAATGCCGTCCTCTCCAAACGCGAACGGGGTCAACAATCCTTTCGTACCTGATATTGCCAAATCAGGGCCCGACGTACACCAGTCGCCGAAGCAATGCAAGCCAGCTCTGGAGTAGTTGTCCGGTTCGAATTATAGGTGAGGAGGTGAGGGAGAAGTAGTGACGCGGCCCACGGTCATCCCAACAGCGAGATGGAATCGGGCCCTCCACCTCGATTCTGTTGACCTGGCGCTCATGTTGACGTCGAAGCTGCTGGATTTGGCGGGGAAGCTGGTGTCGTTGTGACCGACAAGATATTGGATACTGGGGAGCAGCTGCCGTAGTACAACGGCTTGTTCCTGCGGCAGACCTTGCAATTTGGTGTTGTTTAATGCTTCCACAAGTGGCTAAAACGCCGCGGCGAACGATGCCTGAGAGCAGGAATGAGGTTGGCGGTTGCCCAGCCAGGCGTTCGAGACTCAATTCGCACGTGATGACCCTGCTCTGGCTTCCACGCGTCGCTGTCTCGAACTGCGTGTCTCGCAGCGAACGAACAGCATTCGTAGCGCTCACGGACGATGACGCAGCGCCCTTCGACGGTGAGCTCGGAGAGCCGAATCCTGCGGAACGAAGGATCATTTGAAACGACCATTTTCGCCAGTGGCTTGCGGAGGCGCCGTTTCAGCGTCCGCCGCCCCGCCCAGGCGCCGAATGGCAGCCAACGAATCTAAGCCTCCTGGAGCGCTACCCCGGTCCCTGCAGCGCTAGGCCATCCTCCAATCGTGGCCTGTCGATGCCCTCAAATAATCAAACTCGTCTCCCTTCATACCCACCAGCGGCCCACGCATGAAGGTGATCTACTCTTCTTCTGCCCCAACTTTGTTCGCCCAAGTCGTTCTTTACTTCGCTTCAGTCCTGCCGTGCAGTCCATTGCTTCCCCGCCAGCCTTCCAAGATTTCCCCCTGGTGGACGATTCATCGACGCTAATCGCCTCGACTCCTATCTGCGATCGCGTCACCTGGAATTCCCTGGACTTCTGGATTTGCCCTTGCTTTACTCACCTGGCTGCCCTATTTCACTCGACCACCGTGGGCGCTGTCAGCAGTTCCCCAGACGTCAAGTGAGCTTCCAGACAAGCCTCTGTGCTACCACCCAAACTGGGATCCACGGACCTGCCTGGAAGAAGCTAGAGCGACGCACCCAACATCGACTGAAGTAACGACTTGGTCATTCACTCTTTCTCTTTTGGATTTACGGCTTCTGCCGCTTACGCAACTCTGTCAATTGCTGGCCAAGACAGATAACACTCATTACCTGCCTTCCAGGACGTAGAAAGACCGACCCCGTCTGGACCGTCTATCAAACCACAACAATGACTTTCACAGAGACCCTTGACAATGTTGTCAAGCGCGCGGGACATGGGAAAGAGGACCCCACCGCAGGACTTGAGAACATCGATGTCCAGAACTACCTTGGCCGCATCTGGTGGTGCTTCGTCGTAGTCTTCACCCTCTACCAGGTTGTCCTCTTCTTCGTCCGCTACGTTCGCACAGTATCATGCCTGAACAACGACACCCAGCGCTACTTCTCCATTCCCAACCACTACTACGCCCGATTCAAGAAGTCCTGCCTTGATGCACCCCTCTGGCGCACTCGTCATCACCGCGAGTTCAAGCTGTCCTCTGCCCTCGGAATGGGAACACTGCCCAGCCGTCTCCAGAGCTTCTTCCTCGTTGGCTACTTCGCTGTCAATGTCGGATTCTGCGTCTGGAAGATCGATTACAGCAGCTTCACAGCCGGTGCTGGCGAGCTCCTTAGCCGTTCTGGTATCATGTCTGTCATGAACATGATCCCCCTCTTCCTCCTTGCCGGCCGCAACAACCCCATCATCAAGCTCACTGGTATCTCTTTCGACACCATGAACTTGATCCACCGCTGGTTCGGACGTATCGTGATCTTCGAGGCTCTTGCTCACACCATCTGCTGGATCTCAGTTAAGGTTCACACCAGTAAGTCAAACCGCTATAAATGTGCTTGTGACCGCGCTAACTGTACACAGAGGGTTGGGCTGTAGTCCAGGCTTCGATCACTGGCAGCACATTCATCATGACCGGATTTATCGTAGGTTTCATCTTCACCATGTGAAACCTGGACTGCGCTGACTCATATAGGGCACTGTTGCTTTCACTTTCCTCCTCCTCCAGTCACCCTCGCCCGTCCGCCACTCGTTCTACGAGGTCTTCCTCCACGGCCACATTGTCGGTGCTGCGCTCGCCCTCGGCGCCGTATGGGTTCACCTGGACGGTCGCCCCCAGCAACTGATGCTGTACGGTGTTGTCGCTATCTGGGCCGCTGAGCGCTTCTTGCGCTTCTTCCGTCTCATTGTCAACAACGTCGGTAACGGTGGCTCATCCGCTGATGTTGAGGTCCTTCCTGGTGACGCCCTCCGTATCACCGTCAAGATGGCTCGCCCGTGGAGCTTCCGCCCTGGCCAGCACGCATACCTGTATATGCCCTCCATCGGTCTCTGGACTAACCACCCCTTCTCCATCGCTTGGAGCGAGGAAGAGGAGGACCCTCATCACATCGACGAGAAGGGCCTCCCCATGACCACCAACGATCTCGCCCTCAAGAAGTCCAAGACCAGCATGTCTTTCATCGTCCGTCGCCGTACTGGTTTCACAGACAAGCTTTTCCGCAAGGCCGATTTGTCCGCTTCTGGTCGCTTCTCCACCGCCTGCTACGCCGAAGGTCCTTATGGAGGTGAAGATCTCAGTTCGTATGGCACTGTCATGCTGTGGGCGGCTGGTATTGGTATCACTCACCAGGTACCTCACGTACGTGACATCGTTGCCGGGTACGCCAATGGTACCGTTGCGACACGCCGCCTGACTCTTGTCTGGATCATCCAGTCGCCTGAGCATCTCGAGTGGATCCGAACCTGGATGACACAGATTCTCTCCATGCCGCGCCGTCGCGAGATCCTGAAGATCCTCCTCTTCGTTACTCGCCCACGCAGCACCAAGGAGATTCACTCTCCCTCCTCCAGCGTTCAGATGTTCCCTGGCAGGCCTAACGTTCAGAGTCTTATCGACCAGGAGATGCAGGAGGGCATTGGTGCTGCTTGTGTCACTACATGCGGTACTGGCGGTCTTGCCGATGAGCTTCGTCGCGCTGTCCGCAATCGCGAGTTGCAGTGGAACGTCGACTTCCGCGAGGAATCTTTCTCGTGGTAATTTAACAGCTTCCATTCATCGTTCGCCAGCGCTGCTTCAACTCGGTATACCCCCATGTCACGGTAACATTACCATCTACTGTCCCGTCTCAAAGCAAGATCTACTGCAGAATGCAAACCCTCTTTGCTGATTCATTGTACACATTTCATTACGTTCGTCCGGTCTCGCCCGTCCTCTTGCAACATACTCTCCTTAACATCTTACTCGTCTACTGCGTAGAGAAAGGGCACATAAGTAGAAGTGGCTCATGAATACTATCGTGTTGCCACCACGGTCCTTTACTTGGGAATGTGTACTGTATATATGGGTATTTCTATCCCGAAGAATCAACGACCATGATATGACCAGCTCTCCCCTTTGATATGATTCTTCCATTAGTGTATCGCCTCTGGACTCTGAGTTGCAGCATCGTGCGCCTCTTCCATCGCGAATCGGTCTTGTATCCCTGTCCAGCCTCTCATCACCACGTCTGCCATGACACCATTCTTACCTAACTTCTTAACCGCCTCTTCGACGCTCACAAGATGACTTTCATAAGTAGCTTCCTCCTCATCGACTCCTGTTCCTTCATGATGCAGAGGCTCGTACCCTTGCGGTTCCATTGCAACCCTCTCCCTCAACGTCAGATTGTGAGGGTATGGTGGTGGTGGCTTATACGCGGCCCCGGCTTCAGTCTGCAGCTCAGCCTCGAGATCCGGAGGCAGGGTCTCAGCAATATACCAATACAACACATACTGCTTAGACCCATAACCAAGCGGCATCATCTGCATCCACACAGGCTCCGCAGTCAGCGGCGGCGAATGCACGCGCGGATGCGCCTGCGGCTGGCGGTGTTTCGTGGGGAGCGGGAGCAGACGATTGCGGTACCCTGACTACCAACACACATTTCTATCAACACCTGGGCCCAAGGTTTTTCGCCGCTTCTTGGCGAGGGAGGTTTTACGAGCTTGTTTACTTACTTCCTCATACCCTTCTCGTTCTGCGCCCGTCCGGCTGTCTTCGCCCGCATCCCGCCGCCCCTTCGGCAGAAAGTAGTATTTCTCCCCCCGTCGGTCGTGCGCGCTGCAAATCACCACGCGCTGCGACGCCAGGTGGAAGATTGCGACGCCCCCGCCTACCACCAGGTCTTCGCCTGCGAATTGGCCGATTACCGGGGGGAAGGAGGAGCGTGGGGGTGAGGTGGGGCGAGGCATGGTTGGGTTTGCGGGTTTGGAGGGGAGGTGTATGCACGTGTAGGTGTGTGATCAGGGAGGGTGGGAGGAGTAACACTTTGTGTGTGGTGGCCGGTGGTTACTGCGCTTGTTTTGAGTCATCTTGGAATGGTGCTTGTGTTGTTGTTGCCTACGATATATGCGTAAGAAAGTTCACCGGAGGCATTGTTGGTTGCCCCGCTGGTACGTCATCGCCGACCAGGGGCCGAACGTGGAAATTTTGACCCGCAGATCAGTGGGAAGATTTTGGGGCCCGATGGACTCTGAGAAGATGCAGAGGCTTAGCACTCGCATCTTATCCGGTTGCGGCTCAGGTTATGTTGTGTTTTTATCGACTGTCTTTCATCAATCAGTTAATACAACTGGCCTAATGGCCCAATGGCAAGGCGCTTGACTACGATTCAATCGGCAATCAAGAGATTCCAGGTTCGACCCCTGGTTAGGTCATTCTTTTGCTCCATCAAGGTTTCTTTTTGCTTGCCGCTGCGTTTTGCGAGCTGCTTGCGGCGTGGAGGATTTTTTTTGGTCGAGATTTTCGCTATGTCAGAATCGGGAAAGGCGCGAGAGTGATGCTCCTTCTCGGTCGCGAAGGAACGTCAAAGTACTACAGCACCTTATCGGTTCTGATTGGCCACTTGGCGTAATGCAAGATACTGAAGACCTTCAAGCTGATAGGAGCAGTCTTCTAAAAAGTTATAGTTTTTAAGATGGCTATGCAGTTAATTGGTCACCTATCCCTGGTGCTCTTTCTTGATTGAATCCTTTAATATTGTCAAGTGGCCACTTGGAGCTGACAAGGTGCTGTACAAATCATACTGACTCCTGTCTAAGTTGAATCGGGCTGTCGAAGTATCAGTCGTAAAACATGGCAAATAGACAAAGGTTGCTCAGTCTCGCTGCGGCTCTGAAGGCAGAGCGGCCTGCGATGCACACGATTGAGTTCAGTCAGAGAGTATCTGCGAGGAGCCAGTTGAAGCTCATTGTGATAGTCTCATATTTAAATCCAACGACGAAGACAAATGATGCGCTCTCGACTCGTCTTGCAGTCACTCGTAGTACAACACCCGCTTAGTCCGTGCCATTACCCAAACGCATAGTGCTCAAGCCCTCACTCCTAACCTTCTGGATATGTTCGATCGCCTCAATCAGGTGCGGCACAAACGCCTTCGGGTTCTCAGTTGCTGGGAAGTGGCCCAAGCCGGGCATAGCCTTGTGCTTGGCTCCCGGGATCTTGTCTGCAGTCTTCTGTCCCATCTCGGGTGTGTTCGACCAGTCATACTCGCCAGTCAGCATGTATACCGGGCAGCTGTTTGTGTCGATGGAGGCGACGCGGGCGCGGCCGTCCCAGCCGCCGAAGTAAAAATCCAAGTCCCCTGAGACTGTCGTTAGTATCTCTTAGATAGTGCGATATCTTGTCATTGTTGTGAGTTGGTAGGATAATAAGGACTCACCATGGAAGATCTGCGTATAAGGTTAGTGTCTGTTTGGAGGTGACCTTGTGGGTAAGAACTTACACCATACGCCTGAGCACTGTAGAGATGCCAGATCAAATCTTTGTTGACCTTTGGTGCGGTGGGAGACATCATCTATCGTCGTTAGTATGTTCTAGTAATGGTACCGTGAAAGAGCTACTCACCCCGTAGACCCACTCAGGGTTAAACAGCGACTGGTTCACGTACGGCGAACGGTCGTACCATTGGCGTTCCATGTTCAGATACTCAGACCTAGAAATTCGTGAGTAGAACTCAATGCTTCTAACATCTTATACTCACCCTTGCAGGGGGATGGTGCCTCCCGCGCCAACTTCCTTATGGCGAATGGCGACTGCCAAACAGACCTGACCTGCCATACTTGCTCCACAGATGATCGGCCTTCGCAGGCCCAGCTCCTTGACGAAAGCAGCAATGATGCCCACATAGCTGTCTTCAGTGTTTGTGTGCGCGCCCGGTGGCAGGTTCTTCGTTGGAAAGCTTCGCCCGTGGCCAGGAAGATCGAAAGCGTACATTGTGCACTTCTTACGCATCTGAGCGTCGTTCATCACACCATGGTACTGCCGACTGTCGCTACCGGCTGTATGCAAGAAGACGATTTGCTGTTTCCCCTCACCAGATGTCTCGTAGAACACCTTGGACCGACCCCAGACAGGTGCGTCAAGAAACACGTAGCGACCGGTGAGGTAGTCACGCTCCTGCTCGGGCTGCTCTTCCTCCTTGAGCGGTCCGCAGTGTGCTTCGTGTGCGAGTTCGAGGACGCGGCGCCAAACGTGAGTCCAGTGCGCGAAGGCGGTCTGGTCGCCCAGGACTTCGATGCCCTTCTGCTTGATGTTCATGCCGAACATGCCCCAGTAGCTTTGATAAGGCATGGCTGGGGTCTCCTTGAAGTGCTGCTCCCACTGCTCTGGCAGGGCTGAGAGCGTAAATAGGGCATCTTTGGAGGTGCCTGTGTTGGCTTTGGCGCTCCCGTTGCTGACTTCAATGAGCAAGGTGTTGTCAGATCCGCTCGACTTGATGCCAAACGTTGCAGGCTTGTCGATTGCGTTGGAGGTGGTGAAGGCTTTCAGCTGCGCATCTGATTGTAGCAGCTTGGTCAGCTTGTCCTTGCTGCTACCCAGCGCCTTGGTGAGATCACTCCAGTCAGACATGATGGTACTTGTATATTTCAAGACCTAAACGATGTATGAGAATACTTTGGGAGATTGAATAAAAAAATGTTCGATTGCGTCAAACAATTGTAATTCAGACGGATGCAAAGACAGTATACAGCACACGCATTGTTACACTGCCTATCATATATAAAGCCTACACGCCTGCTCGTCCCATGAGGTCAGTGCAAGAGGGGTAGCTCTTGGTGCGGGGTTGATACACGTGGGTGAGGCGTTCGACGACGGGGGACCACATGTCTACGCGTTGGGACAAGGGCCTTGTATACGAAATGGCCGTGGGCGGGCAGAACCAGCGCAAAGCGGACGGCGGCCAAGCGGCAGAGAGGTGATCAAGCTGCAAAAGCGGTGCTAGGCTGGAACCCAAATGCGGTTAGGTGCTGATCTTCCCCACACCCTGCTGTCCAGTGCGAAGGTTCGGACTGGTCCCGCATCCGACATCACCTCACATTTACCTCAGGTTTATTCCGAGCTGCATTTGGGGCTCTGCGTCACATGTGTAAAGTTCAGCTGAGACCCTGTCGTACGAAGTAGGTCTGTGAATTCACTAGGTAAGCTTGGGCATGTGAAGTCAAATGTGACTTCTCCTCAGGATCTTTTTCAACCGCCACACACCAGAGGTAATGTAGAACGTTTGATCTAGCATGTAAATCCCGATGCTTTCACGTCAACAATGGGTGATTCTTACCTCGCTTCACTGCAATAGAATGTTCCCCTTCACCTTGTCGTACGGTACGCGTACCTTCACTTAGTCATACAGTATGCGTACCTTCACTTCGTCGCACGGTACGCGTGATCGCAAGCACCACATGCTGCATCCCAAGCATCACCGCATCTCGAAGGCCTTGCCGAAAACCACCTCTCTTCGTTCTAGTATTGCCTGAGTATAATCGCACGCTCACCATGGCCCATAAGCTCTCAAGCATCTCCATCCTATACCTCGTCCTCGTCTGCCTCACCATATCATCATTCGCTTTCATAGCCAGCCCACTCGACTGGATCTTTGATCCAAGCAACACACGCGGCCTCGTGTGCCCATCTCTGCGCTACGGCTGCTGCTCAGATCTGGAGACATGGCGTCAGGGCTCGCCCTGCGCGTTTCCACTGGCAACGACAAGGCCTGAAGAGTGTTTCGAGAGAAGAGAGTGGGCGTGCTGTCAAGTCGAGGTGAGCAGTCACCTGATGCATGAGTTTGGCAGGTGCAACATGCTGATGGTGTTGTAGGACGATTCGTTCACTTGCACAACTGGTTTTCAAAAGGGCCCAAACGATCGTGGCTTCGATGCTGTTTATGGATGGCGCTCCGGTACAAGCACCAATTACTTCGGGATTGGGAAGGGCGCGTTGACGCAGGAGGAGAAGCAGGCCTTGGGTCGCAGCAGATGATCGTGGCGATACGAGTACATGGCAGCTCTGAGTCGATAAGTTAACGACTGATCTTATGGCAATTTTGCATTTCAAACGGAAATTAGCGTACTTATAGGACAGTTGACACGGAGGACAGATATGGGGAGTAGTAGTTCCAAAGAGTGAAGTGAACAACGGAATGGTTCTGATTACTACACCATCCTTCGATATTCTGCCACGCTGCATGCGGCAAGAATGAACAACGGACAAATGTTCAGCGTCTATCCTTCCATCCCCATCACTTGCGTCCTCCACGTACGACTTATAACACATTGAAACGCAGAAAATTGGTATCCCGGCTCGCGCCCCCAATGCAATATCGACGAACCCATACGAAACATCTACCCTCAGCGAGGGAGCCACTCACACACCTATCTAAAAGGTCTCCTCATCAAGACCCTCAGCACCCTCGGCAGGGATCTCGAAACCCTCCTCAGTCGAGTAGAGGATAGTCTGGATCTGCTTGAGGAGACCCTCGTCCTTCTCAAGCTCGGGATCGGCCTCCATAGCCTGCTGGATGAGAAGCTCAATATCCCTAAGCTTGCTGAAGTAAAAGTCGCGCTCGCGCTCCAGACCAGACACGGTCTCCTTGAGTTGTGCGTTCTCCTCCTTCAGCGCTGCAGTTGCCGCGCCTCCGGCAGGAGCCAACGGTGTTCGGGTCCGCGGTGCGGCGGAGTTGCTGGCAGCAGGCGCTCTCCTGGCGGCGGGCGCAGCACGAGCTGCGGGTGCGCCACCGCCTGTCACTGCCTTTGCGCCGCGGCGCGCAACCGGGTCGTAATCGTGGCCGGGGAAGTGCTGGTCCCAGTACTGCTTGACGAACTGGAGGAACTCGAGGTTGTCCTGCATCTTGCACTTGACAAGAGACTCGACGCGGATCGGCTTGTCAACCTGATGTTTGGCGAATGTGTCTGCTCTTGTCAGTACAGGCGGCTGGCCAGCAGCAAGACGGTGACATACTCTGCAATATCTTGAAGTTCTGCAGATACCCATATTCTGTGTTGGCGTTGAATTTGACTCGTGCCATGGGCACATCGTAGAAGATGCTGTCGAACACCTGGCATAGTGCCGCGCTGCGCTGCTTGTCAGTCCACTGCGTGTTTGTATGCATCGCGGCGGCCGCGTGCTGCCCCGCAATGGCCAAGCGCAAAGGTGACGTACCCTGTCCCGCATTGTTCGACCTTGGTGATGTTCAGTTGCAGGAGGTTGTTAAGCCATGCGACCAACTCTTGCCTATGAGAGTGAGAATCAGCAGGTGTTGTGGATGAGGGGGCGGCAAATGCCTGGCAATCTGGCGTCGCAGCCTGGGCTTTATCTTACCTTGACTCGCCCATCTTGAATGTGTTCGACTGAGCTTTTGTGTTGTAGTGTCGTGAAAGTGAGAGCGATAGGTGACCTTGCAGGAAGAATAATAGTCGAGAATGGTGGGTGGGCGTGAAGGGGTGCACGATTCGGCGAGTTGTGTTTGTTGATGGGCCCTCGTTGGCAACGGCTTTGAAATTCACCCCACAACTATATTAATCAGGCTAGACCAAAGCGACTAGCGCTTTTCTCGCGTGCTTTCCAGAACTCGATAGATCAGTTCACGCTGCCGGTACGATCAGCATGCATAAGATATGCCGCCGATCGGAAACTGAAGTTCATAAAGGATTTGTATATACATGTCTCGTCATGCTTTTCCTAGTCTCGACAGATCTGAACCCACTGCCCCTTTCTACTGCGATCGACACTTTACTGATTTTTGGGCGCGTAATGGCCATGCATCCTTGCCTGTACTAGCTGAATATCATCGGAAGAGCTCGCACCGTCACTGTTCGTCCCCTGATTCCTTGAGCCATGCTGACCTTCGTATTTGGGCGGTGCTTCTGCGAGCTTCCTGGATCTTCTTCGCTCGCCAATGATGCTTGCCGCGACCCATGCGAGCCAGACGAATACAGCGATGACAGCGTAGGCGATGATACCGCCTCTCGAGCTCATGTTCATCGAGTCGGCCCATTGCAGACCGAGACCGCCGTTGATGATACCGAGAGTAACAGCAATGCGGCCAACCCAGATGTGCGCATACGACCAGAGCGTGCGGCTCTGGTACTTCTTGAAGAGCATGTGGTGGAGGAAGCCAAGGAACGGTTGTAAAAAGACAAGAATCAACACCACTATGCCAATGATGGGATGATGGTGATCAAGCATCTCCATCTCTGACGCAATGTACACGCCCAGACCGAACGCAGCAATATAGACCAGATACGCAAACACCTGGAATGCTGCATGGAGCCAGACAACACCAGGAAAAGAGGCAAGACGAATTGCAATTGCGCCTGCTGGGAAAAGGATGACGAATGCCAGAGACGCAAGCACACCGTGCGCAATGAGCATCGTGCGTCGCTCTGAGGTGAAGCCACCGCCACCAGAACCAATGGAAGTGAAACCACCATTCCCATCTCCGACTTCGTCACAATAGGGAAGATTCTGCCGTTTGGCGGGCGGGCCGTGACCACCATGGTCATCGCCACCACGTCCTGTAGGCCAAGCAGTTGGGCTAGCCGTAGGGCGTTCCCCTCTCGTCCGACTGTCATCATCGCTATCGTTGTCGTCACCTCCTGATGTCTGTGTGGGGCTGGCAGCGGTCGCGGTTCCTGAGATCGATCCTCCTGTCGCCTGAGCGGCTCCTCGGGGAATACAGCTTGTGACCGCTGAGCCTCCGGACCCTGTATTACTGGATCCCGTTCCGCTCGCTGCAGGCGCAGCATTGACGAACGGGTTGACGCTGCTGCCTCCTTTCGCATTGGTGTACTGCCATGAGAAGGAATCATGCTGGTTGTGTTGACGGATTGAGGCCGACTGATCATTCGTATTCAAAGCACTACCTGACAGGTAGGCATAGACCCAGTTCCCGCTTGAGGCTGTGAAATCTGCAGTTCCACCCGACCAGCTGTTGCAGTTCGAACCTAAGTCTGTTAGTGACGATTAGGCAGGCCTTCAGCGAGCCTTACATTTTACGTTCGCTGTCATGATTCCGTTGGACACGCCCGAACCTTCGAGAAGTTCGACCTGTGTGTTGCTGTTCAGCGTAGGCATGTTATACCCGCTAGCTGATCGAGGCGATAGCGTTACATTGTTTCCACCTGCTGAAGTATAGACAACGAACATGTTGGAGCCAGACATGGCTCGCCCTTGACCAAGTGCAACCCATGAGTAGGTGGTTGGTGCAGAGATCTGGAAGAAGATGTCCCCAGTACCAGACGAAGCTGTGCTCTCCGGAATGTTCAACTTGAAGCATACATTTGTCGACGGGCAAACGCTTGCAACCTGGGCCGAGGCTTGCGACACTGATTGCGGTTAGGTTAGGCTATACACAAGCGCAGGGTCAAGCTCACCAAGTGCCAAAAGCCCAGAGAAAAATGTGGTCTTCCTATTGCTTCGCATTTTGGAGAATGTTATTACAGATTTGCGGACCTCCGGGCGAGATATTGAAGTCGCGCTTCAGCACAAAGGGTGCTTATGAGCTGAAAGAGCAAGTGCAGGGGTGGAGTATATTAATACGGCTGACAAGAAGCCACAAAGGGCTAGAATGGTAAGGCTGAACACGGGATGCAAGCAACCGAGCAAATGGGAGGTAAGGAAACCAAGCCCTAATTGTAGTCTGATGGTGCTTTGTGGATATGGACAACGATCTGACAATTGAGGGGACGAAAGCACGCTTGAAAACGGTGATCGCGAATTGGTCAGACTGGAATCGGGTAGCGAGTAAAGTAAACTAAATGCTCCACTGCGCGATGTTCTCTGGGCCCAGCCTGGGGTTGATATGGTTTCTCGACAGTTTTGGCCGTTTACGGTCTGGTGGGGAGCCGTCCGGTGCGGATGGCGGAGGCTGGAACAAATCTCAAGAACAGCCAGCTCACGAAAGCTACGCGTCATGACTGGAGCGAGGCTTCGTCTTTCGCGACTCAAAAGCCAGTAGGAATTGAGTAGGCTTATCGTGATAACCCCGGCCGTCAGTATCTTGTAATAGTCGCACTGGGCGTCCTGGGCATTGACGCGTAGGGTGGCTGAGCGCATGGAACAAAGCAATGCAGGTCAGCAACCTGTAGCTGACCTATCACAGCGCATCCGTTTTGCATTCGCAGCGTTTCGGGACGTGTCGGTCGTGCATGGCTGATATGTCCGTGAACGATCTCGTCTGTTGTGTGGTTGAAGTTGCAAGCCCAGTGCCAATCCGGCACCAGGTTTCAGAGCTTGAGCCTGCAGCCGCTTACACCAAGACAGGTACACGACAGGACACCCTGCAATGAAAACGTGGGACCGTCCATTTCAGGCACAGTTCTGTACTCATCAAGGAATGCTTGAACTCGCAATCATACTTCCAATCTGAGTGACCGGCTGTGGCTTGGGATGTCGCGGCCTTGCATAGGATTGTCCAGCGCCGAAAGCTTGCATTTTGAGCTGATCCCTTGGCTGACTCTTACAGCATCGCTACTTCTTTGCATCAGTGAGACCGAGTTCTTGAGATCTACACAGCAGATTCCAGGTATCGTTACATACCATACCGTTGTGTTCATACCCATCTTACTGTCCTACGCGTCCTCCACGGATCTTCGCTCGTGGTTCTCGTGAATCTCACTGTAAACTTCAAGATTATATCTCAACAAAACAGCCCGCAGTCATCAGTAATCAGTCGTAGTCGGAAATTTGTGACGTCATATTCACGGTACCCGAGTATAGATCGTCTAAATGTGTGGACATTGGACCTGTACAGCTCATACGTCGACGTGTACTGTCTCAACCGAAAGCTATATCTACTTCCCGAAGACCAAATATCACCCTATCCACAAGGACAATGTTGCTCCAGAAAGCAGACAGTCACATAGTCTAGATCAGCGTCTCCCCAGTCCTCCGAATACCTTGCTAGCAGCCGAGCTCACTTTCAGGACATCTCTGTATGTAAGACTCACCCTTGTCGTCCTCACGTTACGACCACCAGCCTCTTCGATCTGAGTGCGATCATGCAGTAATCCCCAATTAGCAACCGTTTCGGCGTTAAGATTCTCATCCACCTCAACAGCATCAACACCATGCAGCAACGACTCGTACGCGTCTCCGGTCGTAATCAGAAGGCTCCTTGGTTCCTGCAGAATCCTTGTTGGCACTTTCCATGCCCCCTCTATAGGTGTCTCTCCTCCATGCCCTTCCTCTATACTTGGCTTTGGTGTGAGACTTAAGCACACAGTTCCACCCAAACTTACTGTCGCGACCACACTTGCGTACGCTTGCCCGTCTTCATGCGGCATGATGCCTTCGCCTGGTTTGTACTCGTTGATGAGCACGTGATTCGGCTGCAGATGCGGTGTATGCTCAAATATCCCTAGGTCTTTGAAGCGCGGAATGGCTGGGTTGACAAGGTATGCTGGAAGTGGTGAGGCAAGAAGAGTGTTGTTCTTGGTAAGTGTAGAAGGATGCGCCTGCAGACGACGGTGGGAGAGGGTAATCCATCGTTGGGCTGGAATCTTGACTCGCATTAACATCAGATCTTGTTTTGAAGATGTAACACACCTTCTGAAGGATCGATGCTTCTTCTTCTGCTGTGATGAAGTTTGGGATGTAATAGAAGTCTGGGGGCAAACCGGCGATGCGGAATGCTTGCAAAGAAGGTTGCGTGGTCTCGGCAGTCATTCTCGGGAGGGATATGAGTGTGGCTGTTTTACGTCGGGCCTTACTCTTTCAGGTTTGAGAAGTAGACCGATAGTTCTCGACTGTAAACCGTAAGGTATAACGTACGCATGATGACTAAGCTGCTAGCGCCGAAACTTCAGCTTCACCTTGGAGCAGCAATGTACTTGCATTCCACACACATACTGTAGCTGACCTAAGATGACTGGTCACAACGTCTCTTGTATTTCAATGTTGCTATGACCCGAGATTAATGTAGTAATGTGGATAAGGTATGAAATCTAGTAACAAAACTCCCTTTCTTCGCTCTTGCTTTTTTGGATTTGACGTCTCCGCCATATTATATATTAAAAAATCCTATCGAAAGAGGCAGAACGGATTCACACTCGATTCCATCCCATCTAGTAGCCGGGCCCGCTCAGTAAGAACCTCCTCGATGTGTCATACACATCACCATGTCATCTATAGTTCTTCATCGCTGTCGCCCCAATCGACCTCAATGTCATCATTGCGTGCAAAGGGGTTATAGCGCGGTTTTGTAAACGTGTCGTAAGTTGTGGTCGCTGCATCATTATTGGCACTCATTGTGCTATCTTGCACTCTTAGCTCTGGCTTCTCCGATTCTGGCCTGTCTGGCGCCGGGTTGTTTGTCTCAGCACTCTCCAGTACTGGCCCCTTTGATAACGGCTGATTTAGGGACGGCTCTTCAAAATATGGTTCTTCTGGCTCTGACTTCTTCGACTCTGGCTCTTTCGGCTCTGGACTGCTCGACGTTGACTCGGCGACTGGCCCGTCCTGTGTTTGGACTTCATTGCTTGAGCTACTGGTAATCTTGGAATGTCCATCATTCTTATCGGCCTTCCTTGTCGCTGTTATATCTGAAGATCTCGCAACTTCCGTATGCATGGTTTGCATAGTACCTGAGACGCACAGCTTCTCTTGATTACTTAATACTTCTGGTAGAGGAGGAATACTCCTGTCAGCATTGCCCTTCAATGACTTGTTTCTTTTTGCTTTCTCAATTGCAGCCCTCGCTGCAGACTTCAGCAGAGTTTCCTTCGATGTTGGTCCCTGCACGAATTTTGGCGTTTCAATCCAATCCCATTTCAGCCCCGTAGGATCAGTAGGCTTCGTCGACGGCTCAGCCAACGACTTGCCCATACAAGGGAATTTGTCTGAGCTCCAGTCCATTGGGCATGTGTGTGATATAGGGAAGCGGCCCATTTTACTTGTACCACTGAGTCGACCATAGGCCCATGTGTCATCCTCGTGGACCTTGTACACTATGACAGTGGACCCTAATGGTAGTGGCAGACCTCCTGTTCCTGCATCTAAGACCTTCATGTCTTCAATGTTCGGATCTGTGGCGATACCATTTTCCAATTTGCATGCCACCTGATGTGCCTGAAGCGGCTCATCCTTCTTCACAGATTTCTCTTCGCCCCAAATCTGTGTGACTCTTCGCATGTCGCGCGAGAGTAATGCAGCCTTCGCCCATGGGGTATGAAGCCCTTGATACTGACAGGCTGCGTCTCTGGTACACCGATAATCTGAAGGTACTGAGATATAGCAACAAGACCACGGTCAGTCGCTACGTGTAATTTTCCGTCATTATCATGGATGTAAAGGTCGATATCTTCTAGCACCCTCGCAGGGCTACCTTTGCCTGGACCACGACCATTCAGCTCAATCGAAGACGGCCAAGCACCCCTGGAGCGCGGTTTGCAGCTCTTCTCGATTGCAGTGAGTGCATCGAGGACAAGCATTCCGGGTGGGTTATTGAGCGAAGTCTCCTCTTGTGAGTGCTGAATCATTTCGGAAAATAAAACCGGTACACTGTCGTTCAGGTATTCAAGGAACTCCAATTCACAGTCGTGATTGGGTTGTACGGGAGCAAACGAAGACTCAGGACGCACCGCCTGAGCGTGTGCTTTGTGTATCGAGAGCTTCTCCTGTACCTTTGAATTTCTTACAGAACCCTTGAAATGTGAATTCAGATGTTCAGCATGGGTCTCTTGCTGCGTCTTTATGGGTTTTACGGCGTTCATGTGACGCTGTCGCTTAGGCTGCTCCATACTGTCGGCAATGTCATACCTTCGCCTCTTTGTACCCTGCACAACAACAATTTCTGCGGGGTCCTGTACGTCAGGCCCCTCTGAAGTTACTTCGTGATCCCTCTTGATCGCATGTTCGCGTTCTGGTGTTACGCTGCTAGATGGAGGAGTTGGAAGCTGTGTAAGTGCCTCTGCAGCTGGTTGATGCTGTTCTTTAGAGGCGGGCGCAGCGATAGCAACGTTTTCTTCTTGTGTAGTGTCAGAGTTTGTGCTAATGAAAGCGCCCGATGTTGATTGTTGAAGGCTCTTCACATTCTGATAGGCAGTTCGGCGCTTCTTGTTGATTTGGTCGCGTCCGGCGTCTGGGTTGTCATCATTGACTTTACGTTTACGCTTCAATGCGCTTGAGACATCATTCCTTGAGGCCTGGCTGGTTTCATTCGATGCTGCGTCCGGGAGAGTAAGTTGCTGCATAGACTTCGGAACGGAATATGCGTCATCTCGGCGACCTCGTTCCCCTCTACGCGGTAGTCTTGAGTCACGACGATCACTGTGATGATGGATCGACTGTCCATCTAATTGACCTTTGCGAACATCGAGCGTCTCTCGAGTAGAGCGCAAGTGGCGCGAATCGTGTTCGCGCAAGGTGGTTCGATTGCTGCGACTCGTCTGCTGTTGATGCTGAAGTCGCTCTGCACGCACTGCATGAGATCGGGCCTCGGGCTGTTGACGCAATTGTCTGTCGGTCTGTCGATTGGGGCTGGGTAGAGGTCTTCCTGAAGCAGGCGCATACGAGAGCGCCCGAAGGATATTGTTGAGAGCGCCCGAAGGATATTGTTGATAGCGCCAAGTTGGTGTACTGTACCGGACCCACGTCGCGGGTCAGTCATGGCAGCGATGATATAAATTGTGATGTTGTGGTGGTAATCGATAGTGCGCAGTGTTTTTGTGGAGGATCTATGATCACTGTTTGCGACAAAGGATGGTGAATTTATTGTCTCACTAAGCTTTGTTGTCAGTCATTATCCCATTCACTTCAGCGTACCGCCAGATGTTTCGGCGGGCAGGTGCGCTAGTGCTCTTTTGTATTGTGTGTCTGGCTCAGAACTGGGAAACCATCGTCACACTACTGTTGAACCAAGCTATGACCAGACCCTGGGCCACGAACGTACGCACTGTCACCATTCTGCCTACTGATCTAGACTGGAGCATCTTCAGCAGGCTTTGCAGTGGGCACCTTCCGAGACAAGGTGCTTGCCTCTGCTGTATTGCAAAATATCGCCAATTACCCCGAATTCAAATCCTCAACCATCGCCAACAAGATTTCATCAAGTGTCCTTTCAATAATCCACTAGATACCCAGCCGTGACTATCGTTCCTGTGACGATTCACAGCTGTAAGATCTTTCACACTGAGGGCTAACATATGCGCATGGGCATTCACATTGTTTACACCACGGTCACTATATAAGGTTACCTTATGCTTACACCTGTATCAAGATAACAATCAACAAGCAAAGCAAAGTTACTTCAGTAGTTAGAACTCACACTTAGAAATGCCTGGTACTGCAGGAACTTACGATTTAGGAGGCGGGCGCCGAGGTGGCGTGTCTGCTCAAGGTGGCCAGCAGGGATGCAAGTCGTTTTTTTCACTCAAAACTACTTATGTATAATGCTAAAGCACAAGTTTGAATATTTGAATTTTCATCGATTGCCGTATGTGTCCGCGTCTCATTATGAAATCCTGATGTGCCCCTTTGCCTTGATGCCCTAAGTCTCGTCACTCGTCTACCTTGCGAAGTACTTCATATTTTGCGTTACCATGCGACAGCAAGTGTGCAAGCAGTACAAGACCCAAATCTCTATCTAGTACGAAGTCCAGAATGAGATTGGTTCGACTAAGCAGCCACAACAGCATCCTTGTGCCACTTCGTCGCAAGCAACTGCTCCCTCCACCACCAGCCCAAACCAAAAGTAGCACCTGGGCCTGCGACAATGATCGTGGCAAGGCCCATACTTACAATGCTGATCCAACTGGAGTCCATCATGCCCGCCCTTTTCAGATCTCCGAACAGATAAAGCAGCCACAGCATACATGCGGTCATGAAGAAAATCTCATCGAACTGCATGAACAGTCGAACAAATTCATCGTCAGTCTTGGTCCCAGCAACGTCGGGGATGAAAATTGTCGCAGCGGAAAATGGCGCATTGTAGAGCGTGTACCACCAGATCGTGGCCGATATAGCACACGTCGTGTACACAGTGTATTTGATGATCGGCAGATCACGAATCGGGCTTTTGACCCGGTCGACCTTGATGGTATCTGGCAAAATAGTCTTCTTCAGCAGATACTGCAAAGCGCTAGCCCAGATCGGAAATGGTTGCCAGATCCAATCGGCAATGTGGCGAGTCTGAGGATCGATCCATGCCGAGAACGAGACAAGGTGTGGGATATAGTGGGCCAGCAGCATCACCGGCAGAACCGAAGTGGAATATGATAAGTCTGTGAGGCGCATATCGCGGGCGCGGAAGTTCTCAATCGGGGTCTGGATGTAGTGTATCAAGCACCACAGAGCCATCACGACACCTCCGCCAAACAGTTGTGCACTGCAACCAAGAATGAGGGGCCTAGGTGCTGTGAGCTGGGAGCGACCATAACGCGATATTTACACTTACAGATACGAAACCGTCATGATGTTTGCTCTGCGCGCACCCTCGACGAGCAAGACCGAGTACACAACGCCGAGATCGGTCAGGAAGGTTAGCGATTGCCAGCTGCATATGAGGTCCAAGAATTGCATGGAGGCGAAGCATGCGGCAAGTCCTCTGATCCTGCTGTCAAGAGCTTCGACGCCATAGAAGCTTTGCAGCGGCTTGAGCCATGCCGTCTCCCCAATTTCGTTCTCGATCCCCTTTTCCAAAACCTCATTACTGCGCGACACCATGTGCGGTAGGCAAATACCCCACATGAAGTAGACTGCGGCAACTGTGACGGTCAGGAAAGGTAGCCCTTTCGCTGCCCTTTTGAGTTTCGACTCCTTCTGGCCAAACCCTTGTGAGGGATTGAAAGGCATTGTACCGTGTAGTGATCGCTCGGGTGTAGGAAGATAATCAAGTTTGACAGAGCCGATGAACATATCACTCTGTAGGTCCGCGATACTGGGAGGGGAGGTCAGCCATGTTTGAAAAAGTTTTCGAACGCGGATCGTCGAAGTTGTGAGCAAAGAACATAAGCTCGTTACTTCTTACTAAGCTGACTGTGTTGTGTATGTGCTTGCATTGGTGGATCTGGGCGGGGCTTTCGCGTCAGAGTTGCTATGTACAGGGTGCACTTACTGATCGCCTAACTTGGGAACTACCCAGTAAGCGAAGACCTTATCTTTGAGCGTTGCGAGCGCTTGCAGACGGGTCAGATCATTTGCAGCCTTCAGGACCGCTGTCAGACGAGTATCTCGGAGCTTCTGATAGTTCCCTAAGTGAGTTTTGATGTCGTCGTAGCTTGGCCTCCCCTTCTCCGCTGTATCGATCATTCTTTTGAGCTCATTCGCGAGGGTGGCGGCAGTTTCGATTGCTGCGTTGCCACCGGCACCCATGTTTGGGGTCATCTTATGTATACAGTCGCCTACACAGGCAATGCGGCCCCAGGACCATCGCTTCATTTGAGCCTCTTCAGTTGGCACTAGAGTATAACTACACCTGTTATCCCAAAGATCACCGAAAGTCATGTTAGTCGTTATGGGGTACGTCTGGATATCTTGTGCGAAGCTTTCGGCGTCCTTTTTCGTAAAGCGAGGTAGCTCGGCTGATTTGTCTGGAAAAGATAATCAGTCAGAATGCTGTATCGTGATCGGAATGATTCAGTGGTGAACCATAAGTGCAGGCAAATTTCTCAACAAGTACGTACTGCAGCCATTAGCTGTTAGAAAGGGCAGTGCGTGTAGTCAAACCTACCAGATTTTGTCCATCTTTTTGAAGACAAACCAGAAGATCTTTTGTTTGCCTCCGACAACCATAGTTGAAAAACCCTGATCATAGTTGACAGAGAGTTCTCCATCTGCAATGCCATTTATCGCGGTCGAGATGCCAAACAGGCACTTGTATTCGGCGAACAGTAGGTCCTTGTCACTTGGGCTAAAAGAAGTTTGATCATGAAGGTGAGCAAGGCGCCACATCTCGTTGCGAACAACACTGTGAACACCATCACAGCCGATGAGCACATCGCCGCTAATCGATGTACCATCTTCGCAGGTTACCGTTACTCCATTTTGGGTGTGATCGACCACTGAGATCTTTTTTTGCAGATTGATTCGAGACTTGCTCTGAAGGTTCTCGTACAATATACGCAAAGCAACTTCTCGCTCCAGGAACATGCTAGCGTAGTTGGCCCTGTCGGGATTAAACATGCACTTTCAAAAGTACACAATCAACAACGTACCGTGCTGCAACCAAAATGGAGCTGTCTCCAAGGGAAAATGAAACGCCGTTCCTGTCACGCATACGACTGGAAACCAGTGAAGCACCTTCCTTTGAGATCTCGTCAAAGCATCCGAGTTGATCAAGGATTCGTCCGCCATTCGGGAAAATCCCAATTGATGCACCAACGCTCGGAGCAATGGTGTTTCGAGCCTCAAGAAGTACATAGTCAATATCAGCTTTCTCAAGGGCATTTGCAAGCGTCAAACCAGCAAGGCCACCCCCGGCGATTATGACACGGAACCGGTCCGCACCTGCCATGTTGCGATAGGAATGAAATGAGAGATCATTGAAAGAGCGAAAGATTAGAAGATACAGTCAGCTTTATGTACAGATGCTCACCATTGGCACGTAGGGATTCGTTCATTGGTGCGGATAATATCCCAAAAGGCTAATGCTGAAACCGAGCGTTGGCCTAAACAGGTAAGATGCCTCCGAGGTGCCTAACTACTCGGCTTGATGCTTGTGATATCTGAGCCAAAGCCGCAAAACATTTCATTGCCCACTGACTCGCAAAACACATCCTATTGACTTGTTATCGTTTTTATCGACCTGAAAGTCATTGATGTTGTGCGACTGGGTTACAAAATTCAGGGCGTGCTCACGTCAGCTTATGTGGAGTCGAGGTTACGATTTGGATGTTGGAATGAGGTGCGGTACCGTTTGCAGCAAAGTACAAAGGGCGTGATTGGATGGTCATATTAGGGTTGAATTTGTACTACATGTATATCCGCGACTCGATTTGAGCGCCATGATTTGGCGTCAGACAATCCTTATCTGCCTCTCAATTGAATGCGCCCATTTCTCGTGGCTTCTCTCGAATAATGGTAAGCTTGCAGCATAACACACTCCAGACTGCCAAAAAGCGCAACATCCTGAAGAAGATCTCCAAGCATCAGACGAGGGAACCTCTGATGGAGTATCGCGAAAGGCAAGCGATGAAGGCTGAAGCAAGCACTGCCTGTCGGCTATGAGCCTTCATCGACCTACAACTTCTTGCCTTTTGCCGCTTTACTCTTCGCCTCCTTGACTTTTGCCTCCTCTTTCTCGGTCTTCGGCGCCTCCATACTGCGGGTGAGGAGCTTTGGTAAGAACTTGCCGACGCGCTCTTGATAGACCTTATACTCCGGGTATTTTCCAGCACTCAGCAACTCCGTAAGCCATGTGCTAGCCTGGAACAAGATGAGATAGGAGAACGCAGCAGCAAATGTCCAGTTCGCGAAAGTGTAGCTCTCCATGCAAGCCCACTGATACAGTGCCACCCAAAAGGCTTGTTCGGCCGCAAAGTTGGGGTGACGGGACCATGCCCACAGACCACTGGTGTTGAAGCCACGGTCCAGCTGCTCGCGCGTGTATTTGTAGTCACCGGGAACCTTTGCAGTCTTGTTATACGCGGACTTAGCCTTGTGGAAGACCCATTGCTGCTGGTCGGCGAAGAACTCGATGACGACGACGGCGAACATGAGCTTGCTGAAGACATTGTCATAAGCGGACAGTGTGTTTCCTGTGATGCGCGAAGTAAGAAGCAGGATGTAAGTCGGCGACGTAATGATCCACAATAAAATCTACAACGCAAGTTAGCCGCATGGATATGAGCGCCAGAAGTGATACTCACGTTTTGCGCCAGGGAGATGAAAACCACGTTGAAAACAAACATAGTGACTGGCCCAACATAGTCCTTAACGATGTTCCAACGGTAGTCCTCGCTTCCCACTTGATAGCCACCTTTCCGCCAGTAGTTGAATGTTAGACGCGCGCCCCAGATCACTGAAAGGGCCATGACATGATCGACCTTCGCAGTAGGTAGACCGTTCAGATGAGCCCAGACATCGTAGTGGACGTTGTAGATGACAGGGAGGATACTCCACAGGCGATCGACCTGCGAATAGTTGCGGTTGAATTCCGACACCACGAGGACGATGGGAGTGAGGACCAAGGCAAATGCTAGGCCAAGCATCAAGGGATTGGTCGAGGTATAGATGTGCAGCAATGCCTGGCGATCATTGATGCTCTCAATGACCCTGTATGGAAGATCATACAGCTGCGGCAGGTATGGCACCACCGTCTTGCTGAAGTCTGCGCATTCTGGGAGTCTCTTCACAAGGGGCAGCGCCAGATCGAGGGAGGCTCGGGGAACCAGCATTGCGTCCGAATAACCGACAGAAAAGTAGCAGTGGTAAAGACTGAGGCGTGCGCAATGGAAGCTGGAGGTCTCTGATGCTTGCGAGAGATTCGAAGAGGGACGGGATGACCTCATGACGAGAGAGGCTCCACTTTTGTTATTTGTGTACAGCCAAGCCACGCTAACTCTACCATCTCGCGCCTCTGCTGCCTGACGCGCTCTCACGTGCCTATCCCCAAACTTTTCCAAGATTGCGCACCTCTGCTTCTGCTAATACACAGAGCTCGATGGCTGGAGCAACACACCTACACAATGAAGGTGCTATGTGTAGCTGAGAAACCATCCATCGCAAAAGCGGTGGCGAACCACCTTGGAGGCAGAGTAACGACCGTATGTACCAAGCCTGAAACGGCTGGAGCATGAGACAAAGAGCTAACTTGAAGACAGGATAGCGTTCGAGGCATACAATGGGTCAAGAATTACCGATTCGATTTTCGTTTCCAGCAATGGGGCCAGTGCGACGTGACTTTTACATGTGTTGCTGGTCATATAGTCAGACATGAGTTTGTTGAGCGATATCAGAAGTGGCACTCGTGTCCCCCAGGAGATTTGTTCGACGCTCCCATTCAGAGCTTTATTGCAGAGGTATGTGAACAAATGAATGAATATTCAAGTAGAACTTTGAGCCAAGCTCACGGCCGCAGGACAAGAAAGCTGTGGCAACCAACATCGAATCGCAAGCAAGAAATGCGCAGATCCTTTTCATCTGGACGGATTGTGATCGCGAGGGCGAGAATATCGGAACCGAAATACGTGACATTGCACTAAAGGTCAATCCAAGACTTCGTGTCTGCCGTGCGCGGTTCAGCAACATCGAAAGAGCGCAAGTCCCCGGGTCCCCTCCCTCGTGCTCATTGCTGACAGTCCCCCAGACATGTTATACAGGCTTCCCAAAACCCCATTCAGCTCGATGAAGCCCAGAGCAACGCAGTCGCTGCTCGTACTGAACTAGACCTACGCCTTGGTGCAGCTTTTACGCGCATGCAAACCCTCAGTCTCCAGAGCATGATACCAGTTCGGGGCGATGAACGAGGAAAGCTGATCAGTTATGGTTCGTGCCAGTTTCCGACTCTGGGATTCGTTGTCGATCGCTACCTTCGCGTCCGCAATTTTACTCCAGAACCTTTCTGGTATATAAGAGTCCACCACAACAAGGACGACGTGGAGGTCAAATTCAATTGGCGGCGAGGCCACTTATTCGACCGTATGGCTGTCACTTTGATTTTTGAAAGGTGCCTTAACTCGAAGACAGCCAAGGTCACTAAGATGGCTAAAAAGCCTACGAAGAAATGGAAACCGCTCCCACTTACCACAGTCGAACTTCAGAAAATGGGGAGCAAATATCTTCGTATGTCGTCGCAAGACGTTATGAAAGTTGCAGAAGAACTTTACACAAAAGGCTGGATCAGCTATCCACGTACCGAAACTGATCAATTCGACCGTGGGATGGATCTTCGCGCTATCATCTCCAGGCAAACTCAAGATGGCCGCTGGGGGGACTTTGCTCAGGCCCTGATGAATGGCGGTTTCAATCAACCTCGCAACGGCCGCAACAATGACAAAGCCCATCCGCCCATTCATCCAGTCAACTACGTAGCGTCCAACTCTCTCAATGAGAACGAGCGCAAGGTATACGATTTCGTTGTCCGCCGCTTCCTTGCATGTTGTTCTGAAGATGCGCTGGGAGAAGCCACAGATATCGAAATCGAATATGGAGGGGAGATCTTCCACGCACACGGTTTACGGGTTATTGCCAGAAACTACCTCGAAGTGTATCCCTTCGACAAATGGGAGAGCAGTCAACAATTGCCGGAATATACGGTAGGCGAGACATTCGAGCCCACAGAGGCGAACATGCTCGACGGCAAAACGTCAGCACCTTCCTACCTCACTGAGCCGGAACTTATTGCCCTGATGGATGTCAACGGCATTGGCACTGACGCAACAATGGCCGAACATATTGCCAAGATCCAGGACCGAGAATATGTAATCGCTCGACCTAAAGGCGGGGCCGCAGGAACTGCTGGCAACGTAGGCAGAGGGCGAGGCCGAGGAAGAGGAGGTGCTGCTCGAGGGGCTCGAGGTGGCCGCGGCGGCGCAGCAGCGGGTCATAACGGAAGTGGGGGCGCGGCAGCCGGCGGAGTTCAAGAGTTCATTCCGACGACATTGGGTGTCGCGCTTATCGAGGGATATGACAATGTGGGGATTGAGACCAGTTTGAGCAAGCCGTTCTTACGCAAAGAGGTGAGTGATCTAGCGAGGGATACATTTGCTGTAAAGAGCGATTTGCTAACCCAGCGCAGATGGAACTTCAGATGAAGGCAATCTGCGAAGGGCGCACGACGCGTAACGACGTGGTGCAACAAAACCTGGAGCAGTACCGCGCCGTCTTCAACCGTACCGTGCAGCAGATCAACGTACTCAAATCTGTAAGTCACGATATTCTCCGAGTGTGTGGTGTGCAAAAGGTAGACTAACACAAGCGAGGCCATCACCAAGTATGTTGCACCAGCGAATCACGGGTGACGCGTAGTCCACATGCACAGTCGCAGAAATGCTTACGTCAAAGACGGTCCACTTGAACCAGACATGTCGCGGAGCGGCAGCGAGAGATGCGTACACGTGTGTGAGCTTGCTGCTCCCCGAGCTCGACAATGCGCTCGACCGGCAGGACGCTTTCAATATTTCGTTGTATGGTCCCACGATGTGTGCTGTCTACCAAGACTGGCCCGCCCGTAGCGAAGATCGGAGCGAGGTTGATAGCGGCACATGGTAACCCCGCGCGCAGCTGATAAGACCAATGGGTGTTGGGACTGGGAACGCATGGGGGCTCTGAAGGCTGGACAAGCACTGAGGCCTCGGCTGGTCTCGGAGCAGTAGCACAGGACTTGGGTGTGTCCCAGTGTGTCTTGTCGAGCGTCACTATGTCTGGGAAGCGACAGCAGCAGGGCAGTAGGGCAGCTTCACGATGCAACCATTATGACATTTGCGGCGGGGCGCCAGGGCCAGGCAGGGCACACGGGTCTGTGATGCTTCCGGCGTGGGTACCTTGGGTACCTGCTGACAGATGAGGCATTCAACGATGACGGCTACGAAGAGGTGTGGCACGCCGCGACTTTGCGGGCCAATCAGCGGGCAGGCGCAGTGCCATGCGCCTGCCCGACACGCCTGGGTCGCCCACTTCCTTGGTTTCCGACAGCATATGCAGGTGGGACGCCGCCAGCCCGAGCGGCCCTTATCACAGCTGACTCCCACACTAGACGCGCCTGCTACAAAGCACCGAAGCACCCACTACGCGCACACAGAATATTGTAACGCACAGCATACAGCACAAAAGCACATCCTCGCGCTCTGTTCCAGCCTGACACTGCTCGCCAACGCCTTGACGCGCCTCCTGTCTGGTTGTCGGTACGCCTGCCTGCTCCCCGGATCGCCGATCCACAAAACGCGCTCGAACCCTCCCCCGACCAAGCGGCGCCTCTGCAGCTTGCTCCGTGAATCGCCAGCACACAACAGTAATTATCCCTTACTATCGCTGCTGCCGTCACGGTCGCATAAGACAGTTCTTTTGCTGTCTATAAACGAAACCTGCCAACCCCTTTGTCTGCGCAGCTGCTGCCTTGGTCAGACGCCTCCTTCCTGAGTCAACCGCGTCAGCACCTGCCTACGACAACCACATTACCACACCCACGGACTCTACACTCGCAAATATGGCCACCATGGTTCAGAAGCCCGTTTCCAACATCGCCGCTGCCTTCGCTGCCCAGCAGGCTTCGCAGCAGATCCCCATCGCCCATGATGGCGCCTACCCGGCCTCAGCCGGTACCCTCTTGACGCCACCGTCCTCACTTTCGCCCACTCTCTCCGCCCACAAACGCAGGCAGGCCCTGCCGCTGGCTGGAAGGGTAGCAACTCCAGAAGCCATGGATTTCGACCTGGAAGACGCCGTCGAACACGCCCGTGCACAAGACCAGCCCTCGGCTTTGTCTAAGGAGGCGCTTGCTGGCCTCGACGCCACGCGCCAGATCACGGCTGCTATGTTGGCGAAGCATCACCTGCCAGCCATCATCGCCGGTCACGGCGCTATGCCCATCCGCGACATGATGGCACACCTCACTCACTCCGTTCCTGGCTTCTCCGGGCTAGCACCCGCGAAGGCCAGACGGCTTGTTGTCGCGGCGCTGGAACATCGCGCTGGCGGCGGCATGCACGGTGAAGTCAAGTTCGAGAAGGTTGGCTGGGGCAGGTGGAGTGTCGCAGGCTCATCACAGGCTCGCGGCTTGCCCATCGGCAGCTTGCACGGTGCCAGTGGAGCGACGCCTCCAGCCAGTATCGACAGCATGGCCAGCGGGCTGCAAATTCCCAAGCTGCGCCAGCAGGAGCGCGACACATATCAGGGCAGCTGGAATGCTGGCTCGTGGTCGCCACCACACAAGATGGAAGAGGACGAAGACATGGCTGACGGAATGTCGCTCGACGGCTCTGACGACAGCCTTGAATCTGACTCAGCGTCTGACATGGACCTCGGCGACGACTTGGACGATGACACCGACCAGGAGGACTGGGCTGCGATGGGCCCACAGATCACGCGGGAGACCCGCCGCGGCCCGCGTCGCGAACATCGCGACTACAACTACCTTAGCCGCACGCAGTCGAGCAACCCACGCTACCGCAGCATCTCGACGCAAGGTCACTCTTTGCCCCAGGGCGCTTACCAGGGCTCTTACTCTCGCACTCCAGTGTTGGGAAGCACTCCCATCCCTTCACTCAAATTCACTGCATCGCCTGCCGTCACCGGGTCTGGTGCTGAACGCGATGCCATTGAGGCGTTGCTCTCGATGGGCTCTATGCCCCGCGCCTAGACCCACTTCAACACGACCTATCACGTTGTGCGACAACAGACTATACTATCAACATCAACATCATCATCAGTAGGCGTCTTTGCCTTTCTACTATTCAACATTGCATGAGCAGGGGCATTACCGGTTTATATGGTTCGCGTTACGTTAGCATACCCACTTCCCTCAAACGCGTTGGATCTCGACTGCGAGAGGGACGATCCGTCAAGTGCTGATGTGGATCATTGTTTTGGGCTTGGGAATTTTGGGCATTGGGCATCATCGGAATTATGGATTATCTCTACACTTTACACATCATCATTTTTATTTATGCGCCTCAACAAAAGAGGGCAGCATTGTGGCACAGGCTCTGCAACGAAAGCACTATCGAAAGTTAGCATCGTGCACCCGGTAAAGGCGTTCTGTACATATCTTTACAACACACGACTCAGCTCAAGAAACTAGTCGCAAATGGCGGAGGATGAACAGTGACCAGCTTCATGAGGCGGCACTGAGTGGTGACAATAATATGACCACATTTGAGTATGGACACACCTGCAGGTGTGCCTTCTCGTCACCACATACTACAGCGCCTATGTGTCACCTGAACGTGATGTTTGACTAATCTAAAAAACACATGACAGGCAAGAACGGACGACCTTGGAGGAATGACGCTGTGACATTCCAGCAGTACACAAAACATGAACCGGACGACATGCGTTGTTGGTGAGTGTATCTAGCATATAGATCTCTAGCAGCTAGCTTAATCGGAATTTTGGCCTAAATTTACAGGCTCATCGTGAGCCGCCTCAACAAGTAGACGAAGCTGCTCTAATCCACTGACTCTCCATCCCTGAGCTATTGCACCAGAACCATCCTTCTCCGAATAGTGAACGCAATACAAGCCCGCCTGCGAAGCCGGCACCACATCTCTCTCCCAGCTATCGCCGATGACAACCATATCCGCAGGCTTGAGATCCAAATGCTCCAGCACCTTCACGAATAGCCCATCGACTTTAGCCACCCCCAGCTTATTAGTCGTTGCTAAATAGTCAATATAAGGCGTTATACCCAGTGCCTCGACTGTCCTCTCCTGCGCATCCTGCGGCCCCTCCGTGACAACCGCGATGCTATGCCCACGAGACTTGAGTGTCTGGAATAGCTCCAGGACCCCTTCTTTTCGCTCGAGCGTTTCCATTAAGACGCGCTCGTACAGCTCAACGAGCTTCTGCATCTCGCCCGACTGCAGCTGGATGCCATGCGCGTCTACGAGTTTCTGGAACCGGTCTGAGCGGTATTGGTGCGAGGTTTTGCCGTCGACGAAGGCGGAGGATGTTCCTTGGGAGAGGATTTTCTGGTAGGAGGATTCTAGCTCGTGGATTGGGCTGGTGCTGAGGGGTTGCAGGGCGGAGAAGATGGATTTGCTGGCTGTGCTGGATGCAGACCGGAAGTTGTGCAGCGTGTCGTCGAGGTCGAAGGCGTAGTATTTTGCTGTGCGCAGTTTGTGGAGGGTGTCTGGGTAGTTTTCTCCCTTCTCTTGGGGCTGATTCATTTTTGCAGTTACAGGGTTATTGGGTTTGTGATGTGAAGGCAGTAGATTTCATGATACGAGGTCGTTGAGATGTGGGGGCGGTTGAGTCAACTTTTGGCCGTTGAGCACGCCATCAGCTCCATCTTTTCATCGCAGTTTTACTTTCATTTGCATTCTTTTTTTGGGTTTTGGCAGGCTTTCCAGATAAATAAAGATGATTGAATCAAAGAGGTCGAAACGATGATGATTCGCAAATGCTTGGTCGCAGATGCTAAGTCCCCGGTCCCCGCCGTTTAGATCCTCCGCGCCCTGGGCAGAAAAGCCTCGGCATTGCATAGTATACAGATTTAACTATTTGAACATCTGCTTCGATTAGAACGGGCTTAACGTATGTTAGCGCAAGCCAAGCAATATCGGAGCGTCTGCTTGAGCAAAGTGCCTACTTTGTATGGGAGAAGTCTTTCGGTACTACTTGTTGACATGGCTACATCCTTGCGAGAGCTTTCAATGAGTATCCAAAGTTGGCGCGGAAGACATGGGTGACATTGATTAAGCGCGCTGAGTCCGTATATTGTGTACATCTAGACCGGTCTACTTCTTATATGCTCCAACCCAAAATGCAAACAGATACGACACCACCAACACCGACCCGCTCAGAAACATTGCAAAGCTCAGAAATCCCACAGCGTACCAAAAGCATGCAAACCCGCCGCCCGACACCCCTGCATCATCTCGTCATTTCCCTGCATGTTGCTCGTGATGTAGATAACCTCAGCACCCCAGCTCTTCCATGTGTCTTTCAGCAGCTGAACGCTGTCTGGGCGACCGCCCCTTTTCTTCGAATCCCACAAGATCATTCGTTCGGGTTCAATGTGCTTTTTGATGAGTCCTGTGATGGTGGGCCCGAAAGTACGCTCTTGGTCCGAGCCAATCCAGATCAAGAACCAGTCGGGACTTTGTATGCAGGTCGAGAGTGCTGCGCCGATGCCTGTTCCAGTGCAGATACGGATACCACGCTTGTACATTGCCGAAGCGTGACCAACACCAGCTACGAAATATTAGCGAGATGTCAGCTTGCAGGACGGGCGAGCGACATACCGAATTTTAGTTCCCTGGTCCAGACGGTTTTCGGGGGATTTGCAACAAGATTCCGTGTGAAATCGCCTTGTACGCCGCAGATCATGTAGTGGTGTGTGGCTTTACGACCTTCGCTGATGATCCCGAAGGCGTGGTACTCCATTACTGACGTGCGACTGATCCGTCCAAGAAGGCCCTGTTGCATGCCTCGCTCGAACTTGAGGACCGCGACTTTAGGGGATGGGATCTCGACCTCCACAGGTACCTCACGCAGAGTAACCCAGGGAATGAGGACGCTGTGTTCTGTCAGAGGACATTCCTCGTGGAAAGCACAGTAGACCTACAAGACTGTCATGAATACGGCAAACCAGAGTTCCTGCGCACTGAGCAAGGAGTGGGAGTCGGCCCGCCATTCGCCTCGTTTGATGTCATACGTATTGCCCATGATCACGAACACCCATGTCATCTAGCATCCCATTAGTACTGGGGTAATGGCTTATGAGTGAAGCCTTACAGCAAGTCCTAGCCACCCAACGAATCGATGGTGCTTCTCAAACACATTGTGGTAAGTGCTGACGAATATTAGACTTCGGACCTGAAATGCGATGGCAGTGACCTACTTGCGCACCCATGGAAAAGCGCTCAAAACAGAAATAATGATGAATACGTTCGTAATGATGCCGCTCGCTATGACAGCCGGATGTTGGACAGCCCGGTAGCGTACAATGTCGACGATCTTGTATACAAGCCAGCTGCGGTCGCGTTAGCCTAGTGATCGACACTTCTTAAGTTTGACTTACGCTGCTCCGGATAGCGCACATCCCGAGTGAACACCACCGAGATGTTGCAGCACAGAGTTGACTGCCAGTTTGATACGTATTGGAGCCCACTGATATCTTGTGTCAGTTATTGTCAAGCAAGTGACAGAGGGTACTTACACTTCGCAATCCATAGATGGCCAGAGTATATAGGAACCGTACGAACAATTCATTGCGCATCAAGATAGCCATTAGGAGATTGCCCAAGACCAATGCTCCGAGATGGTTCTCTGCATACTTGAAATGCCCAGTCGCAGCCAGGATGATACCGACGAGGTTGAATACAACGACGAACGTGAAGAATCTTCTGTAGACGTTGTACCATAGCTCGAACAAGATCCATCGACTGATCTTGGGTTTAGGTGGCGTAGGCTTTTTGATGGGTTCTTCGACAACCTCGACGTGGCTGATTTCGTTCTTGCCTGCTTTTGGCAATGCCAGCTCTGGCACACTTGTGCAAGGTGTGATACCTTCATGAACTGGTGAGACTGGTGATAAAAGGGGGTTGAGCTGTGTCAACCGCCCTTGACCTGCATATACGAATGGAGGTGGTGCAGTCGATTCCAATGTGCTGTCGTACATGCCCTTCTCGGCATCATCGAGGGAGTCCTGGCTGTGACCTCCAACAGAATGGGTTTGTTGAGCACTCGACATGATGTCGGCCTGGCTCTGGAAATTCGAGACAAAGTTGCTGACAGGAGGTATTACAAGGGTGATGCAGATTGTTGAACTCTACAATGCATTGTCGGAGGGTAGCTTTATTCAAAGTCGGATGAACAGGCCAAGACCAGCCACTTGGGCTGCAATGACCGGAGCTCGACGATAAAGTTCCACTTCCAGGTACGGCAAGGCAGATACATCGCGTACTGAGAGTCAGGTTAACCAAGGCATCGAGGTCATGGTGAGGTATCAGCGTGACATGAAAGTATTGCAGTCCGTGCTGACCCTAGGACGGAGGCCACCAGTATGCACTCTGTGGGAGCAATCTAGACAGATACCGGTAGCGATGTTGTGCGTACGCCATGTTACAGCCACGCTAAGGTCTCAAATGTTGTTTTTGGTGGAGCCGCCACTGTCGCTACCCTTCATTGAGGGCGGAACCCAGAACACCACCCGACTTACCGTCAGATCGATCGACACAAACAGGGATTCAGGACGCTTGACAGACGCACGAGAATTGGTAGCCGCCAGACATGAGGCTCACCTCAACTCTTATGCGTGCCAAGATATAACGTCTACCTGGGTCGATCAGATGTGCGACCGGCGCCTAGTGATTCATACAGAGATATTGTAGCTCTGCGTACGCGGTCCGAGATCCGGCGTGTGCTGTTCATTGTCTCACGTGCCACTGCATTGAGGTGCAGCAACCTGGAGCCGAAGCTAATATGGCTAAATTGCCTCATTAGCCCATAGACCACAGCTAATCTCGGACCGCATTCACACACGTCGCTTGATGTGATATCATCTCACAGGGCGATACTGTGAACTGTGTTTGAAAACAATTGATCCACCCTGGCTGCAAGTCAACCTACTTTGGCCTTGCGTTCAGCCGCATGCGCGTGCAATTCTGTGTAATGCGTGAGACGAGATAGCCCACCTAGAAGGGCGGAATCGTGCAGTCTGAGGCTATAGTGACTGCATCTTCACAATCCGCCACTATTGGCCATGCGTCCAAGAGCCGACCGTGCAGCCTCCAGACTGCCATATTGACAACGATGTTTGCGGTTCTGAAGATTGCCATCGAAGCCTTGTCGAAAACTGCAACTCATGACTGGTCTGTTACGGTCCCGAATCATATGCAGTCTGATAGAGATCCAGTTGCAGCGTGGATTGTAAGGCTTCCCGCGCGGTGAGTCTAATCAATACCGAGTGGAATGTGCCTCGGCTTGCATTCTGAGACTGGAGATACTGTGCTTTTGCAGATCCGTTACCAGGTTTGATCATCCGCCATGTCGTCATTGTTTGCCCTCGGTCTTCTACCAGCTGAAAGGCCTGTCCGCCAGTCTGTTATCGATTGTTCTCATGCGGCTGAGAGCCCGTAGGAGCGATCACCACGGCCTCGGAAGACGGCAAGAAATCCCGTCGACTCTCACAATGCCTTCCTTGGAGAGTAAGCACGTGCTTTACCGCGTCCAGCGATACCTAGAGAGGAGTGCTCGATCCAGTAATGAAGGCGACAACTCCATACATAGAATCCTCTATGATGACAGTGTGCAGGTATCCTCACTTGTGAACGCAGTACATACCGCCACGAAGGTCGAAATCAAGGATCGTGATAACACGGGAAGCCAAATCCAACTTGAGCGCGCAGACAAGCTCCTGACGTCAAGGCATCGATGGAAGGATCAGACTCCAACGGCTTAGGAAACCGCCTTCCGAGACATGCAAAGTCATCGCATTATCGAAATGGTTGAGAGTGGGAGGTGATGCACAGACTTGGCCGTTCAGAGCAGGGCTCAGTCTACCCCGAGCCATGAAGTGAGCGAGCTCGCTCGTAATAGCCGCCATGATGCACGGAAGTTGAGCCCACTTGATACTCAAACTAAATAGAGCGATTCTCCGATGTAGATGGGAAGAGCCTGGCATTTCCTGGCTGCTGACGCCACTAAGGCATAGACTATCAGACAGAAGGCGCCTGAGAAGCGTTGATCGTATAGCAACAACTCCATAGCGGTCGGTGCAGCCCGCTTACTTTACAAGCGGCTGTTGGCTTCGCACTTGGCCGTCCAGTCTGGATGACAGTCGTTTTCTACGGGTGTGCTTACGCCAGTTTCCCTCTGGAATCGAGAATGGCTGCGAGAACCACACCAATTTTGATTCATTGAACGCCGTGACGAGCTGAAGTTGTGTCTACCGGGTTGTCATTCGTTAGTTGTGCTGCAGGCTACTTCTCCTGTCGTAGCTTGGTCGACGCAACGTAGTCAGGACCATTTATACCTACATGAGGGCCGCGAGGGCTTTGGAAAACCTTTCTTATTATTCGATGTTGCGCGGAATTAGATAAATACAACCATAAACATCCACACACATCCTAAGAGAGGTAACGCTGACCGAATTCTTAGTTTCAGGGAGGAGGCATCACTCGCCGACATGCTGATAGCACCACTATTATCTACCGTGACTGTACGGAATTAGCATATCCACTAAAGAGCGGCTGTGTATTACGCACCTTGTCCAATATCGCCAAGCTGATGAGAAGCGCCATTCTGTCGCAACCCAATCTCATTCGTACACAGCGCAACCAGCGTGCTGTTGCTCCGCAACTCCTGCAGTTTGAGTTCTGCGGTCTCCATGTTCTTCTTGAGTTGTTCCGTTTGCTTCTGATTCAATAGCTCACCTGCCAAGTGCTCGTTATAGGCGGTTTTGTTATTGGCCAAATTTGTCAACTTTTCCAACTTGTCCATCCTCTGACAATCTTTCACTGCCTGATGGTGTGCGTTGATGGAGCCGCACTCAGCGGCGACTGTGGTGTTTGAGTTCAGAGCCTCAAGTTCGGTGTTTACCGCATCTTTCTTTTTCTCCATGTCATCAACTTGTGCTTGCGTGATTTTCTTCTCGGCAAGCAATTCTGCAAGATGTGTCTGGTTTGCAGCCATGTTCGACAGCTTTGTCAGCGCTTCTATACGCTTACAGGTAGACTTAAGTGATTGCTGTGTCGAATCCGCAGCGCCTGTTTGCTGTAGTTCAAAGTGTGGGAGCTGTGGCAAAGCGTACGAGGTGGCGAGCACCGAGGATAGAGCGATGAACCAGCCGTATGGACGCATCCTGAGAGTTTGAAGCGTCACAGGGAGGCGTTATCCAGAGAGGCTGAACAAGTGAGTGGTATGATCGTTGTATGTAATGCGTGCTGATCTGCCCTGTACTTCGTCCTGCGTGGTTCTTTGAGTGTGAAAGTATGGTGGAAGCGACACTAGCTACATTGCAATTGCGGATCTGAAAGTACCGCTATCTGTAGATGTTTCAGTTGGTCAGGGCTGGGATACTGGCGACATGATTGCGAGCCGCGGATGGGTTTCAGACATCGTTCCTCCGAAACGCTTGCTTCGGAACCGCAGCCTGGACCTTGCTGTTGCTTGGAGAAAACAACCAGGATTGAATACATGCACAAGCCATGTCAGCGCAGTTCTATGATCTGTGGGCGGCCCCTTCGTATTCTGGAAACAATGCGTGAAGATATCAAGCAGCAAGAGCAGTCCCGGCAACAATGTCATGTACAGCAGCGATGGAGCTTGCTGCGGTGATCAGCACCTTCACTCATCATAAAAGATAACAAATGGTCTTGGCGAGGGGATCTCGAAACCGTCGACACTCGAAGCGCTCCCCGCAAGGTCATGGTAAACCGTTGGTGACGGATCATAGCGAGGTGTGGGTCTCTCGGAGGTGAGGCGGCGAACGCCAGCTGAGTCATCATTCGACCGCGGGGAAGTCGCGAAGGTCGGAGTCAATAAAATTAGCCCCGCCACGAGCGCGACTCACTCGACAACACCACGCTCAGCCATGTCGATTGACTTTCCCAAGGAAGAGGAGCGCATCCTCAAGCGCTGGGAGGAGATCGATGCCTTCCTGACGCAAGTCGAGCTGGTACGCACAAGCTCTGCCTTCATAACGCACGAATTTGGGTGTGCGCTTCACAGAAATGACTAACATAGCTATAACAGTCAAAAGGCAAAGACCCATACACTTTCTACGATGGACCGCCCTTCGCCACGGGTATGCCCCATTATGGTCATCTCTTGGCCTCCACCATCAAGGATATTATCCCGCGATACTGGTCTATGAACGGGCGTTATGTCGAGCGCCGTTTCGGCTGGGACACACACGGTGTACCGATCGAGTATGAGATTGACAAGGAGCTGGGTATGTCTGGTCGCGATGCCGTGAGGGAGATTGGTATCACTGCCTACAACGAGAAGTGCCGGGCCATTGTCATGAGATATGCGACAGAGTGGAGGCACACGATCAACAGGCTTGGTCGCTGGATCGACTTCGACAATGACTACAAGACCATGAACACCAGCTTTATGGAGTCCGAATGGTGGGTGTTCAAGCAGCTGTTCGAGAAGAACGCTGTGTACCGTGGCTTCAAGGTCATGCCCTACAGCACTGCCCTGGCTACACCCCTTAGCAATTTTGAGGCTTCTCAGAACTACAAGGATGTCCAGGATCCTGCCGTAGTCGTCACTTTCCCTCTGGTTGAGGATCCCAACACATGTCTGCTCGCCTGGACTACTACACCTTGGACCCTGCCCATGAACACTGGCCTTTGCGCACACCCCGATTTCGAGTACATCAAGATCTTTGACGAGGCTTCCGGAAAGCACTACATTCTCCTTGAGGCTTTGTTGCGCACACTGTACAAGGACCCTAAGAAGGCGAAATTCAAGATCGTTCAGAAGCTCAAGGGCAAGGATCTGCTTGGGTGGAAGTATGAGCCCTTGTTCGACTACCTGTATGATGAGTTCAAGGACTTCGGCTTCAAGGTGCTCAACGACACATACGTCACAGCGGATAGCGGTGTGGGTATTGTCCATCAGGCTCCTGCTTATGGTGAGGACGATTACCGCGTGGCCAAGGAGCACGGCGTCATCACGGAGGAACGTCTCCCTCCCAACCCTGTAGACGATGCAGGCCAGTACACCGCGGTCGTTCGTGATTTCGAGGGCCAACACGTCAAGGCTGCGGATAAGGGCATTATCAAGATGTTGAAGGCTAACGGCAGGCTTATTGTGGACTCCCAGCTTCTCCATAGCTATCCGTTCTGCTGGCGATCCGACACACCACTTATCTACCGAACTGTTCCTTCGTGGTTCGTCAAGATCCAGGATATCAAGCAGAAGATGCTCGAGAACATCGAGGGATCGCATTGGGTCCCTTCATTCGTCAAAGAGAAGCGCTTCGCCAACTGGATCCAGAACTCCCCCGATTGGGCAGTCTCGAGAAACCGTTTCTGGGGCACACCCCTTCCTCTGTGGGTCAGCGACGATGGCAAGGAGGTTGTCTGTGTTGGCAGTGTTGAGGAACTCAAGAAGCTCAGTGGCTACAAGGGCGAAATCACTGACATTCATCGTGACAAGATCGACGATATCACCATTCCCAGCCAGCAGGGCAGGGGCGTTCTGAGGAGAACCCCCGAAGTCTTTGACTGCTGGTTTGAGTCAGGATCCATGCCCTACGCAAGCGCACACTACCCCTTTGAGAACGTCGAGCAATTCGAGAAGTCGTTCCCGGGTGATTTCATTGCAGAGGGTCTTGACCAGACCCGTGGATGGTTCTACACATTGACGGTCCTTGGTACACATCTTTTCGGCAAGCTGCCTTTCAAGAATTGTGTGGTCAACGGTATCGTCCTGGCGGAAGACGGCAAGAAGATGTCGAAGCGTCTGAAGAACTACCCTGATCCTCTTGGTGTCATGGAGAGCTACGGCTCAGACGCCCTGCGTTTGTACCTCATCAACTCACCAGTCGTTCGCGCTGAGACTCTCCGCTTCAAGGAGGCAGGTGTCAAGGACATTGTTTCCAAGGTCCTTCTCCCGCTGTGGAACAGTTATCAGTTCTTCGATCAGCAGGTTGCGCTCTTGAAGAAGGTTGCTGACCTCAACTTCGAGTTCGACCCGGCTGCTGAGAAGACCAACACTAACGTTCTCGATCGTTGGATTCTGGCTTCTTGCCAGTCGTTGCTCAAGTTTGTCAATGCTGAGATGGCTGCTTACCGACTGTACACTGTTGTGCCCCGTCTTCTTGAGGTATGTTCACATAATTTAACTTTCGTATCCGTGTGCTAATAAAGTCAGCTTATTGACAACACCACCAACTGGTACATTCGATTCAACCGTCGCCGCCTGAAGGGCGAGTACGGCCTTGAAGACACCAAACACGCTCTCAACACCCTCTTCGAGGTGCTCTATACTCTCTGCCGTGGTCTGGCTCCCTTCACACCCTTCATCACAGATAACATCTACCTCCGCCTTCTGCCTCACATTCCCAAGGAGCTGCGCGCCGAGGATGACCGCAGTGTCCACTTCCTTCCGTACCCCACCGTTCGCGAAGAGCTGTTTGATGAGGATGTTGAGCGTCAAGTCAAGCGTATGCAGTCGGTCATTGAACTTGGTCGTATCTGCCGTGATCGCGCCAACAAGGGCCTGAAGACCCCTCTGAAGACTCTGGTCGTCATTCATCCCGACCAGCAATACCTCGATGACATCAAGTCGCTCCAGAACTATATCCTCGAGGAGCTGAACGTGCGCGATCTCGTCCTTAGTAGCGACGAGGACAAGTACAACGTCCAATACACCGCAACTGCAGATTTCTCTGTTCTCGGCAAGAAGCTTAAGAAAGATGCTGTCAAGGTCAAGAAGGCTCTTCCCAACCTCAAGAGCCAGGAGATTAAGGACTACATCAAGAACGGCGAAATCACCATTGAGGGTATCAAGCTTGAGGGTGAGGATCTTCTGGTCAAGCGTGGCTTGGCGAAGGATGCCAATAGCAAGGACCAGGAGTTCAACACTGACAACGATGTCTTGATCATCCTTGACGTGGCCAGCTACCCCGAGCTGGAGCAGGAGGGTCTGGCTCGTGAGGTCATTCGCCGCGTACAAGACTTGCGTAAGAAGGCTGGACTTATCCCTACTGATGACGTCGGTATGGAGTACAAGGTCTTGAGCGACCCCGACAACGTTGGCCTCGAAGCGGCCTTTGAGAACCAGGGCCCGCTGTTCGAGAAGGCGTTGAGGAGGAATGTTGACAAACACACTATCACTGAGCTTGATGGCAAGATCCCCGAGAAGAGCAACGAGGCTGTCATCGCAGAGGAGGAGCAGGAAATCCAGAAAGCCACTTTCTTGCTACGCTTGATCAAGTTGTGAGCAGTGGTGGGTTGAGAGAAAGCATGTTCCGGCGTACGTTATGATATCACAAAAGAGTAGATAGACGAAGAAATGAATGCATGAAGAATCAAACACTCATCTGACTGTTTCTATTGTTTTTGGGTGTTTCATTGCCAGCTATCAGGGGCACTCTCGCGGCTGTATTTTTGTTTCTTTGCCACTTCACACATCACCGTGTCTTGTACGCTTTCTGTGACAGACTGATCAATACGATTCTCATAGAGTGATCTCATGGTCTTACCAAGTAGCATTCCTTCAACTTCATGAACTCTTTTGCACACATATCCTTGTGCACATTATTGTAATCCGCAAAAATGCATTTGCCATACACAGCGCTCTGCATGACATCAGTATTTTCTCTGTCCCTTGGTATACAAAAGGGTGCCCACGCACCTCTGCCGAGCACTTCCCCACGGCAGTAGCCAGTTTGTCAATTGGTCTCGTTCTTCCCGGCATGTCGATGTGTTGTGATGCAGGCGTCTCGATGAGGTCAAGACCGCTTGATGGAGGATGACGCACAGACGTCTTGGCAACGAAAGCCGGTGAGGGCAGGTTCACGCGACCGGGGGGTTGGTTGCGGGGACGGGCATCCCAAACAAAGCGCGTCAACTTTCGCGCGCCGTCGCATACTCTTCTTAAGCCCGCTTTCACAGTACCAGCATTTTGAGCTCGCGCGCACTTTTGCATATTTTTGAGCGTTCTAGTTTTTGGACGCAATTTCCACGCGAACACGAGGAGCTCATGTTGTCGCGAACGCGCTGCTTTTTACGTCGCGAGCTCGAATGCCATCCTCCATGAACGGCAGCGGATACGACACGCCTGACCTACATAAGGATGACTTATCTGATGAAGGTATATTGCCTATATCTTCTGCCTCACCAGAGTAGTATACTGACAGTACGTAGCCATTGAACTTCTGTATACTATAGTCCATCGCGCCTCGTCTTCGCCAGACCGCTCCTCGCGCGCACTCTTCAACGCCTATGAAGAAGTCCTAGAAGAACATGGCCTCCTTCCCAGCGATGATGCTGTACTACACCGCTTTCTGTTTCGCATGCAGAAAGACCGCAGGCGCGACGAGAGCTTAGTGGAACGCTTTCACAGAGTGCTTGGGGAATTCGAGATTGTAATTGAGGACGAAGAGGATAGCCAAGAAGATCTCAGTAATCTCGCGCCCAGTGTAAATGCCACCAATGCGAGGGGTGTCGCCTATGGTGCGCTCGGTCATGCGGACAGATTTACCAGACGCGGAAGCTTCGAGAGCTTCTTCGATAGGTCTGCGGACAAGATTGCAGGCAGTGAAGAGAGAGCTGCAACCGGGGGTAGGAGGAGGGGTTCGTTCAGTCAAGCGCCGAATGGACTACCCACGAACAGGCGCTCGACCTCGGATACTGAGGCGCTGAAGCTTCAGCAGCCGCAGCTTCCAATCCGTACGCGCGCCAATGGACAGGCGCATAGGAGAGTCTCATCTGGGCAGTACAAGGGCCGACAGAGAAATCCTTCGATCTCGAGTCGTGCTAGTCTGCGCATTCGACGAGATGGCAATACCGTAGCGTCGGCGCAGCGAGGTTACGAAGGGGCAGATAGCGAATACACGGACCGAACGACCAGCCTCGATCTCTCGCGCGTACAGGTCCCAGGTGTGAATGCGCCTATCCCCGATGACGAAAACGAGCTGCGCTACCAACATGATTCGACGCATTACTATCAACAATTTGTTCCAGAACCGTATCAGCCATCCGACACACGGTTGATGGACGAAGCCGAGACTTTCGAGCACCAGCGCTTACATCGAGTAACGCGAGATTGCATCCAAGCCTGGCGGAATCGCACTCGAGATCTCATCGAGGAAAGATACCGACAAGAGGCTCTGGCTGAAGCGTTCGATCGCAGGATCTTACTGAAGGTGACGCTCGATCAACTGCGAGACACGGCGCGGGTTCGCCGCTCGAATCAAGAGACCGACCGCTTCTTCCGTCGCCTCGAAGCTCGCGCAGAAAAAGCTCGAAACCTCTTTCTCTTGACAAAAGCTTTTACACACTGGGCAAGAAGTGCCGAAGACGAGGTACAGCGAACATCAGTCGCGCGCAGGCACATCCTGCGCACACGTTTTTTCAACGGCTGGCGTGAGATAACCGCAGTCAACGAGCTCAAGATCCAGCACTTCGTACTCACAAAATTTTTGCACCTATGGCGTGCGCGAGCGGCTGTTGTGCGCGAAAATGCTCGATTCGCGGTTACACTTTACGAAGAGAATCTCGCGCATAAAGTCTTCACGAACTGGTTCTTCCAATTCTGCGCAATTGCCGGCTCAGCTTGGCATAACGACCGTCTGAAGAGGAACACACTCAAGAGATGGATTCAGCTTGCCGGAGTAAGCACAGAGAAGAACGAGGTCGCAGTCGAGAGAAGTGACAACCTCATGCTACGGAAAATGCTAGCAAATTGGCAGCAGAAATTAGCAGCTGTACAGAGCATGGACACTCAAGCGGACGAATTCAGGCAGGCAGCACTTAAAGCCTCAGCGATATACAGCTTGCAAAAGCATGTTCAGCTCAAGCCCATCGGACAGGAAGTTCAAACACAGTGCGACCGCCGACAAATCCGGGCTGCTTTCAGCACATGGCGCTACACTGCACAGTTGTCACAAAGAGCTCGACAAGTGGACAAACTTCGGATCATGCGTAATGCCTACACTGCGTGGAACGACCGCCTGCGCATGCAAGCCCTTGAGCAGCGTATCAACGATCGCATACTTGTTGAATGCTTGTACAAGTGGACGCTTGCCTCGAGGGTGTCGCTCTTTCAGCGCGTCCATAACAAACAGCTCAAGGAGTCTCTGTTCCTCACGTGGGTCACAAAAGCAAATCAGCGCTCGAACACCCTCGATGCTGCTGAGAGGCGATTTGCCAACTTCAAGCGGACGCAGCTCCTGCATAAGTGTATGAAGAAGATGGAGGTCGATGCCGCCGAAAAGCGGCGTGAAGAATGTGCGGTAGTCGCCGAGTACGATCTGAAACTGAAGCAGCGGGTTTTCGAGAAGCTGAAGGAAAGACTCGAGCATTTCCAGCAGCTGAGGAAATGGTCGGACGACGCTCGATTCTATGTACTGGGAACTCGGACCTTGAAGCAGTGGAGCATCGCAACGCAGCAGACACGCAGGAATCGGAGGCGTGACACCTATGCACAGGTGCGACGGACTGTCAAGACCAACCTTGTGCGCAGGTTGTTTGAGACGTGGCGAACGAAGACAGGCACCATCACAGAACATAACCAGGAGGCTCATCTCATGTTGACAGAGCGCACCATGCGAACCGCTGCTGCGTTATTTCATGACTGGCGCAATCGAACACTTGCGGTTCAAGAACAGGACAACCAAGCCTCCGATGTCTACGTTTACAGACTGGGTACGAAGCACTTACATGCTTGGATGGGTCGGTTGGACACTTTACAGTCTATGAACACCCAAGCTGTCGCGCTGCGCCAAGAAAGCACAGAGATTGCAGCAGCGGGAGTGCTGAAGAAGCTTGGCTGGCGCCTCTGGAACGTACAGCGACAGAATGAAACAGCACAAGCTCTGTTCGATCGCAACTTCAAAAGTCATGTTAGGGCCATGATCCGTTTCTGGCATGAACAGACGGTCGAGCGTCTTGCGAACCGACCCGTTTCACCAACACCTACAAGAAGCTCAAGGGGTGGGCGTCGCAGCCCTGAGGATCAGAGTCGATTTGACGGCGGCGACAGGGAGAGTGATGATGATGAACAACTAAACTTCGATGATGTCGGCGAAGAAACGCGTCGCCTCGAGGCATGGACTGCTTTCGACGCATCCGGTCTTCGTCTGAACGACAACCTTGATCTCTCACTTGCCGACACACCAGAGCGCCAAAGCACGACAAACTATCCACTGCCTCCGCCGACATCATCGCCAAAGCCGCCATCATCAACGCGTCCACCCCCAAGCTCAAGAACACGGAAGTTTCCGCTGCTTGCATCTGCCCTCAGGCCCACTCCTGCTCCTGAGCCAACCTCGCCAGACCTTGAGTTTGCCGAAGACGAGCGCAGCACCTTCTGGGCAGGTACGCCCGCCTACCCGCCGCCCACGACCAGCAACCCGCTCAAGGGCGCAGGCTATCTCAAAACACCCAGCAAGCGCGCAGTTGTGCGTGCCAAGCGTCCAGAGCTTCCTGCCAGCCCGGAGAAACGCATTGTCAGGCTGGGCGCAATGAGCGCACCGCCAGTGCAGATGACCCGGGATCTCGATGTGCCTGGAGGTGGTGGTCGTGGCAGTGCTGTAGGAGGCGTGACCAGCTTCCAGAGGAGGCTGAGGGAGGGTGGGTTCGGTGCAAGCGTGGGGCCTGCTGGTGTGCCTAATAGTGCAATGAAAGGGAGTAGAGGGAGGGCGGCGAGAGGGACGGGGAGAGTTGGATTTGGAGATGTTAGTCAGTTTGGATAGTGCGACTGTTGTATACCCATTGCTTTTGGTAATCACGATGAGCGTTTTGATCTCAGCCTTGGGTGCAAAGTGAGGCGGTTAATTGTGACTAAGCATAGTTCTGAAGGCAACCATGATCCGCGTCGTGCAGCAACACAGCCTCCCCCAGACCAGACATTACAGACCGCAACGGGTAAATATCTCAGTTTGGTTTGACCATTTCTTTGAAACACTCGGGGATAGGACAATCATATGCCTTGAAGAGTCTTCGATCCACCAAAACGCTTCAAAGCGACCACCAGGAACGCCAACTAGACTGCGCTTCTACCTTTTGCACATGGAGCTAGCGCTCTTCTCGTCTATCTTTGTTTTCTGCTCTAGACACGCTTGGACTCTCCTGTTCTGATCTGTCCCTGCGACAGCTTGATCCTCTTCTGGCCGGCGATCTTATTGGCTGCTCAAGCCCCGGTGTGCCCTTTTGAGCCCCTTTGAGATGATTGGCGGAACGCAGTATCTGCATGACAAGCCCCTTTATGGTGCAGAAGGGGCACAATAGCTAGACACGGTTGTAGACTGGCTGCGCGCTTTGAGCACCTTTGCTGTGTGGGTGCTTCATACCGTCGACGCTCGCGCACTATCCTCGCCACTCTACATCTTGCACCAATACTCAGCATTCAGTCATCACCCTTGAATCGCTCGCCTCAGCACCAGAAACTCCCTACACCATGTCTCAGGATAAGAATATGTTCCTCGAAGCAAGTCAGGCTGGACGGACCGCTGCAATGACCTGCTTGACCAAAGGTCCGTACTCTCGGGAACTGTTCAACGAAGGACACAACGCCGGATGGGACGCTATGCTAGCCTACCTATCTGAAGGTCTGTACACTCACGCAACGTATCATTGCGGTTTCAACAACGGATGGGACTCTGAAATGGCCTCCTCGGCTGAAGGCCTCTATCCTCCAGACACGTTCCTTCAAGGTTTTGAAAACGGATGGACATCTGCAAAGGCCTATTCGACTGAACGTCTACGCGATCGAAGCGTTCAACGAGCTTACGCCGACCAGAGCCACACTCTTGGCACTTATAGCGGCAGGGCAGGCAGCTGCATGATCGACAGTCACCAGGCAAACGAAGCGTAGGTTTTTTTTTAGCATATGCTAATCCCGATTGGTAGAAAGTTCATTCCACCTAATCCAGACTGGTTGGAAGGCTCTCTGGTAGTGCCTGCGAATAGGAATGCAGAGACCACTTGCCATCCGCTTCAACCATGCACCCCGGATTACGGATCCGACCCAGGCTTCGAACGCGCTAATACAGGGCCGCTGCAGGTCAACCAAGAAGCAATTGTACCTCCAGCCCCGTCCCTGCACCGGCCCTCAGCCTCAGCATCGCGCCCATCGCCTAGCACCTCCTTCTTGTCAGGAGAGAATAAGGCTCTCGTCCCGCAATCTGCTCCACTGAAATGTCCTCATGGATGCAAGGCCACTTTTGGTAGAATTGGAGAGTATCGCCGGCATATGAGGAAGCATGATGGACCAGGAGAGCACTGCTGCAGCATACCAGGCTGCGAGAGGCGCTTTCATCGACGGGATAAATTGCGAGACCATTTGAAGCAAAGACATAGGCACACTGCTACACAGTAGCTGCACAGAGCAGGACGTTCTTGGTGCGCAGATAAGGTAGCTTAGTTGTGCTGATTCGTGCTGCTTTCCTTTTGTGTGTGTATCTTGTACATTCTCTATAAGAAATATAGTCGGTGAAATCTACTTTGCAACGCATTATAACTATTTCCATATCAAGGTGCAGGTGGAAAGTGAGGCGGCTGGATATGACTAATCATGTACGTTGAAGGCAGCCACCATCGGCCTTGTGATACATTGAGCATCGCAACTGTTATCTTCCCCTACATCCAAGAGCAGACTTCTTCTTACTGCCTCCTGGCACCTCTACACTGTCGAACAATCCAACAGCAACAGTAGCGGGAATAGCGCAATGCAAGAGCTTGGACAATCCTCGTGCCACACAAGCGCTTGAATAAGCGCTACGAATTTGTTACGATACTGTCTATTTCATCACGATCCGTACCATGGATTCGCACATATCGAAAAGATTGTGCCTGAGGTGTTTGCCAATCAAGTCTCCCGCTTTCGGCGACGGCTCGCAGGATTACACCTTCGATTTGGGGCCGCCGTCAGCATGGAGGCCTGGCGAGTGCGACATGTGTGACTTTTTCTCACACTGCATTGGCTCTCGGGATGCAAAAGTGTTCGCGTCTGACGAGAAGTGGAAATTCTGCCGAACATTTGACTATTCTCTGTGGATTGTATGGGACGCAGCGCCTGAAGCCATCATGAGTCCCTACACACCATTCTGGAAGATACAGAACTGCGACGAAAAAGAAACTTCCATATTTAGCCAGCGCCACATTATCCGCTCGCCTGTGAACTTCGGCCCAGTAAGCAATATAACGCCTCCGTGGATCGATTTCAGTCTTGTCAGGAACTGGGTGAGGGGAGACTTGAAACAAAAGCCGCCGATGGTACAAAACGAAGCCTGTTTGAATCCTCCTCTAGACAGCAGTTCAACCCTTACTGTCATCGATTGTCAAAACCGGCGCCTTGTCCGAATACACGCTGGAACAGAATACGCGACCCTAAGCTATGTTTGGGGCTCTCAGTGTGGCGAAACGGTTTCCGATTGCGATATTGGTACCAGCTTACCGAAGCTGCCGCCGACAATTGAAGACAGCATCTCTGTATGTCTGAACCTCGAGTATCAATTTATCTGGGTGGACAGATACTGTATATCTCAGACAGAGTGTCCAGAACGACATCAGCTGATCCAGAAAATGGATCGAGTTTACGCAGACTCAGCTCTGACCATTGTGGCCTGTGCCGGAGAGGACCCCCAATACGGTCTCCCAGGCGTGTCCCGAGTACGATCTGAGCTTTCCAGTACCATTCTAGAGAGCGCATGGCATTTTCAGGTGCTGCCAATGTTGAACGACATCTATGGAAGCGTTTGGGCACGAAGAGCTTGGACATATCAAGAGGCTGTGTTATCTCAGAGAAGACTTTACTTCTCTGATTCACAAGTATATTTCGACAACTACGAATCAGCAGAATGTGAGTGGCAAGCGCGAGTACAACCTCAAAGCCCATCAATGAACCTGAGGAGATTGATCTTCTCAAAGCCTACAGACTCTCGACAGCCAAATAGAGTCTACGAATACATCTCTGATTATACATGTCGCAAGCTTTCCTTCGAGAGCGACGCATTGAATGCGATGTTGGGCATATTTGCGGTCGTCGAACGTTCTCACCAAGTGCGTCACATATGGGGCATGCCTTACATGAGTACGAATGAGATGCACGAGACAGCCACAGGAAGTGAAGAACCTTCGATACGTTTTAGCCTCTGCTTTGGACGTTTTGAGGGAGGTCCTGACGTGTTTCGTCGCAAACAATTCCCCAGCTGGTCATGGCTTGGCTGGGCAGCTCAATCGTTATGGTTATCTCTCTCGGCACCACGGGTAGACTATGCGTACACTCTGGAAATATGCCCGGAACTAGCTTCTGGTCGTGTCATCAATTGGAGCGCCTATGAGTCTGGATATCACGTTTATGCTGAATACGGCGGTCAGCTGAGTCCTTTCATCCATATCCGGGCGTACATGTCTTCAATAACAACCCATACAACCATGGAGACTGCTGACAAAGATCATGATACAGCCAATATCAAACTCGCAGACGGCACTTTACTATATTGTTCGAATGCCGAGGCTTTCAACGATCGAATTGACAGCTCTCTGGAGCAATTACTACTCATACATTTAGGGATGCAAATACTGGGTAAAGCTGCTCATTTACTGATCGAAGATCACGGTAGCCACTGGGAGAGAGTCGGACTTATCCGTGGAGATTTTGATCACAATCCTGGCCAGAGTCCTTCAGGCACCTTGCGGACCATCCGACTTGGATGATCAGAGTAGCACCACCGTTACTGATATCATAGACCCGCCAGGCTGATGAATTATAACGAATCTACTTTGACCGGAGACGGTTGCTTGCAATGGATCTGAGGGAAGGGGCTTGTTTTGGAGGCGGACTGTAATACTCTCTCTTCAATCAAACATGGTGGGCGTCATGCTGGTCGCTTCGACCATTATCACAGCATTGGTCATCTGACCATCATTCCCTCAACTGAAACGGTATAGTTGGTAAAAGTCTTCTGTGCCAGCAAGTGTCAGACATCTGAAGCCTGAGTCGGTATGGATAATACCAAGCTACTTGGACGATGGTGGCCCATTTGTGTATCCTTATCCTGTTGACCCGATACACATTCCCACCATTGTAGTCACAAGATGCTCGTGTGCCGTTCGTTTCATATACATTTGCCCTTGGAATAGCGTAACTGACCCTATCGCGACTTGCAGGACTCCTAATACAATGGTGGTGGCTACCTCAATGGACATTTCGGTAGAAGCGGTTATGCGAGTGCTTGCCACTCCTTCCGGTCGTCTTGCGCCCACTCCTGTACGTTCTCGAAGCTTGAGTATTGAAGTACTCAACTCCCCAATCCGCTCTTTACCCACCAAGTTACTATTGCCCTGCGATCTGTTAAAGTGTTTCGAGCCTAGCCAGTGAGTGGGTTTGTCAGCAACAGTGGCATCACTGGGCCGGTCCACTAAACATTTCGTCCATTTAAGTGTCAAAAGACACCTCCCAGACGATGGCGATCCTTCATCAAATTAGAAGGATCGCAAGGAAGATAGTCATAACAAAGAAATGCAGGGTATCTTAATTAAAGTGACTACGCTACTATGCCAAACATCAAATACCGACGGACTTATGCAGCAACATTCCAAGTCCTACCACCTTCGACTCCACCCTCAGCTTCCTGCCTCATCTTGACCCAATCTATCGTCTCGGAGCCGACCCTAGTCTTTTCGGAACTAGAATCTGCGGATGCACGACTTGGCTCTTCCAACATCTTCTGGTCCTGCTTTAGCCCTTCCTTTGTCTCAGCAGCAGCAGGTGGCGCACTCGACACAGCGTCATGCCTCTTCTCATTCTGACTGCTCTCCTCGTCATGCTTCAAGTGCTCATTACCAAAGACGTGAGGTTCCTCGGATTCCGATTCCTCGTGAATGCCCTTACGTGCCTCGTTTTGGTCTGGCTTCGTACGCTTGGGGGCCTTGCTCTCATCCCAGCTCCGCCTAGCGAGGGGTTCCGTGCTACTTCGATTGAGTGTAGAAGATCTCCTATTCTGCTGTTCGAAGCTCTTCTTGATTTGGTCGTAGTCTTTGCTATTCCTGTTCTTCGAATGGCCATCAGGTTGCGAAAGAGGTGCCGTTGTCTTTGACTTGGCTGGTTTCTCGACTGTGGTGCTCTTGCGTGGGACCATAGTGCCTGATTTTTTCTCACCAGTGCCAGTCAAGGAGGCGATTATACCTTGCTTGTTCTGCTTCTTCTCTTCTGCAATGGCCTTGCTAAGCGCTTCCCATCGTAAAGAGACATCATCTTCGACTTCGTCTCTGTTTTCCTTGATCTTGGGGTCCTGGCCTTCTGCCTCTCTGATGTGTGTCACTCGGGTCTTGCGCTCAAGACTTTCAAGCTCCTGCTGGCCCTGTGCGATGCGCGACCTGCGAATGAAAGTCGTGGGCTGGTACTTCTTCATGTACTCAGCATCGAGACCTTTCATGAGGTATGCTGTTGGCCCAAGCAACGCTGCGATGTCTTTCAGGACGAAGCCTCCAATTCCAAAACCCACACCACGCACAGCGCCTATCACGCCTTTCTCTTTAGCACCTCGGATTGGCTGTGTTACGATCCCAGTCACTCCATCGGTCACACCATACACAAATTCGTCACGGCCTGCGCGAAGCCCAGAATGGATACCAGTAACTCGTGGCGGACGTCGAACGGTCTCATCTCCATAAAGTCGAGGCGCGTTATGGAAACCTTGCGTAAGAGCGAGAGTGATGTTCATCGGGAATCGCGCAAGAGCGTGACCGGTCTTCCTGAAACCAAATTCTGCCTCGTGTGCCAACTCTTCGTTGAGAGTCTGTTCTGGTTCGGAAATTTTCGACAAAGCAGACTCCTCGCGCTCGGGCTTGGGCCGGCCGCCGTTCTGTTGTTGCTCCTTCTTAGCTACATGTTGCTCAGCGGAATTGCCCTTCTCTTTCTCAAGCTCAGCATTGGCTCTTTGGATGGTCTCCTTCTTCTGTTGCCTTTTCTTCTGGTGCTTCCGTTTCTTCTCCCACAGCTTCTCGCGCTTCTTGAGACTCTTGCCCATCTCCACAGGCACAGAACCAACGCCAAGTGCCGCGTCAGTCAATGTTGTGTAGATGCTGCCCCAAAGTCCTGTGACGGGCTCGCCGGGGCCACCGAAGTCGTTCCATTCGTAATGGCGTATCAACCGCAGTTCATTCCACTTAAGCTTCTTCTTGTTGACGAGGATTTCAGCCGCAAGTGCCGAAAGCTTGACGTTGGTATTCTTGATCTTCCACGTCGCAGGTCGATTGTCAAGGAAGTCGCAGCGCATACTTGCCTCGCCGCGAAGTGGCAAACTCCGATGGAATGAGCGCACAGCGTTTAGCGCTCCATCGCCCTCAGCCTCGATACTGTCGGCGATTTTCTGGACATTTTTTTGAGCTTCTTCTGTAAGACATTCTTTGATTCCTTCGGCCAGTCGCTCGGCAGTGAGATCCTTGTACGGAATGCATTCGTGTGCTCCAGCCTTGGCCTTGCTCACCATAGCGCCCCAAAACGGCTGATCACCGAAGAAGGGCACAATCATGGTTGGCTTCGCCAACTTGAGGCCTATGGCGCAGGTACCGGCGCCTCCGTGATGTACGACTGCTTTGCATCTAGGGAAAAGCCAGTCGTGCGGCGTATTTTCCAGCATGAAGATATTATCCGGACAGTCAGAGTTCGAGCCGAAACCGCCCCAGCCCTTCGAAACCAACGCGCGCACTCCAGCGATCTTGACTGCTTCGAAGATCATGCTCGTGAACTTATCGGGGTCGTCGACCACAATTGAACCAAAGCCTATGTAGACTGGGGGTTCGCCGTCATCCAAGAATTTCTTCAAATCATCAGGGGGGGTGTAGTTCGACGCAAGGTCCAGGAAGACGAAACCAGTGACATCGATCTCTGGTCCCCAATCTTTCGGCTTTGGAATGATACCGGGAGACCACATATATGTATAGGGTACTTTCAAACGGTAGAGCTGTCCAGGCGCCCATAGCGTGCTGATGTCCTCCAGATGCAAAATTTCGGTTCGAAAGCGGTTGATCAGATCGCCAAGGCCTTGCCACATCATCATTTCGACAAGAGGGTATGACATGAAGTTGCCGTATGAAGGTTCAACATTACTGACCTTGATGTTGGCTAGTGGATGTGGGAATTGGGTGGTCGGCGTATAAGGAAATCTATATCTCTCAGTCAACGTTGTCAATCTGGAAAACGGGCTCACATACGTGAACATCATGTGTAGTGGGATACCCAGCTTCTCGGCGATGTGCGCAGGCGCAAAGCTGGGCGGGTTTGCAATGATGGCATCTGCAACGAATGGTGCCTTGTCATACACTTCACAATCTGTTAGCAAGCGTCTCTTAGCTTAAATCGAATGTACGCACTCATTTTGACATTCATGTGGTCGGTCTCGTCGTCTGTGGCATTGATGCAAGCACGCCACATGCCCTTGAACATCTCATACATCTGTGCTCTGCGCCGGCCGATTTCTCCACCCTTGATGGTATCGAGATTGGGAATGAGACCAGGGTTCTTGACCATAAATGCCATCAACTCAGCTGGATTTCCACCCACTGAGAAGAACTCGAGACCGGAATCTTTCTGTACGAAATCCTTGAAGGCTGGATGCGTCGCAATCCTAACTCGGTGCCCATAATCCTCTTTCAGGATCTTTCCAATACGAATGAATGGCTGGATATCTCCTCTTGAACCGATGATGATGATCACAATATTAAGCTTGAGACGTCGTGAGGGATTGTTTTCCATCTCATCTTCTTCAGGTGTGATCTTCTCGGCATCGGCTTCAATAGCATCATATGACTCTGCGCTTGGGCCCTCCCCGTCCTTTCCATGTTTGGGAATGATAGCACCCAGAGCTTTCGCAATATATCCGCTACCCACATCGTCTTCCAAGATGCTGAGTTTCAGTCGGCCATCGCTTTTGACGGAGCCTCTAGTCTGGAAGTGCTCATTGGAAACTTTGAATCGCGCAAAAGGATTCATAGTAGAGGAGCGTCGTTTTCGCTGCGCGTTCTTTTGCGAGCCCAGCTGTGACTCTTCTTTCTGCAATGTCTCATCATGGCCAGTGCTCTTTGCGGGGACCTGCTCGTCATCGGAAGAGTCTGATTCGGAGGAGCTGTGATCGAAAGTGATAGTGGTTTGTCGCTGGACCGGAGCCGGACGTGACTTCCGGGCGGCTGGCATATTCCTGAGAATCGAATGTTTTGTCGAAGGCTTCGGTCTCTCAGTCGCCGATCGTTCTTGTAGCGGCCGTCGTGTGGAGGCTTGCTGTGGCTCGATCTGAAGGGGCTCCTCCGGCTCTTCCGGCCTCGTGAAATCATGCTGGGAGATGTGTGCCGGCGACGGATCGCCTGGTGTAGGAAAATTGATTAACGTGCTCTTCTCCCGTGGCGCTTCGTCACTAGCGATATTTGGGAACGTGGGTTCGTTGATGACCATCCCGGTTGGCGAGACCACGGTTTGAGCCTGAGTATTGGCCGCCATTATGATGATACAAGTGTTTGAGCACGTCGTCACAATGACGATGGCTGTCGGATTAGAATTATGGTGTATGGAGTTCGTGAGGCGCGAATGTTGGTGAAAGAAGGATGCAGGAAATAAAGAGGAAATACGCGTGCCTAGCGCCTGCCGTGCGAATGTGAATGGGCAAATGCGGTGTTGTGCAAGACAAGAACGGACACATGCCACGCGATCGATTCTTTATGGATTAAGACTTAGCAGCATTACAAGCGTGTTCCTGGGCGCCCATGATGGTGGATAAGTGCAGGCTAGTTCCCGTCGCTGGCGTTCCGCTCAAACTACGTCATCGTGCCTTCGGCTCTCTGCTGTCAATCCTTACCCTTCCCAATCATTGAATTTCCCATGCTTGGTGCCATGCCATTGTGCGGCGCACTCTTGGTCTTTTAATCTTCTGTGTTTCAGGGTCTATGTATAACAGGATCTGTTCCTTGCTGTCACACAGCTGGGGAACATAGCGACTGCCAACCTATGACGATCTCTGTCGCCCTACTGCAAGTCGCGCTATCCGATGCACCCGTAGCAATGGTCTAGGCGCGTGACGTTCTCATTTATTTGCGTCCAAATCCAAACGCGTAGAAGACGGCCTTTGCGATATCCTGAGCCCACCCCGCCCAGCCTCGGCCAGCCTGGACCATGTTCAAAATTTTGACTATGTTGCGGTCCCACGCATCCACATCTTCCCAATCGTCTGCGTAGGGCTCAAATACGGCTGTCTCGATACTGCCCGGCGACCCTGGCGTCACCAAGTCCCACTCGCCATCGTCTTTCTGTCGGACATGCACTTTTGGCCCAATGACCAATGAGCGACCGAGGATGCGGCTGTCGGATACAAAGCGCGTGCCTGCAGCGACTACATCCTCAACCTGACCCATCGCGCCCCCAGCCAACAAGAGGCGACCGAAAGTAGGTATGATAGGTGTGTCGATGAAATAGGGAAACAAGCAGTTTACGCGGATTCCTTGCATGGAGCTTGTAGACCTCAGACTCCTGAACAGTCCTAGTACAGCATGCTTCGCTGTGTTGTATTGTGGTTGGATCGCAATTGGTGCAAGTGATGCGACTGACCCAAGTAGAAGCAGATGGCGGTCGCGTGGTGATGTCGTGGAGGGCTCTGAGTCGATACTGCATGGTTTGGACCCAGGATTCTTCGGCAGCCAAAAGTAGGCGAGATGTGTTGTGTACAAGACACCGGTGCAGTTCACGTCCATGATCTTGAAATTCGGCGGCGGTGGCTCAGCAGCATCGAGGTTCTTGCCCTCTGGTAAGACGTCTATGCCCGCGATGCCTGCGTTTGCAACGACTGTGTCAAGTCCACCGTGTGGACTGAGCTTGACCGCCTCTTTGAACAGGTTGACCTGCGACTGCCAGTCGGTGACATCGCAGTGCACGAAATGCACACGCTCGTTGCCTGTCTGCTTCCTTACATCGCGCACGAGAGTGTCGCCCATTTTCACGTTGATATCTCCCACAATGACTGTGGCTCCATTCTGCGCCCACAAGCGCACGAAACCAGCCCCGAAGCCACTGGCTCCTCCTGTTATCAGTATGACCTTGTCCTTCACCCACGCCGCATCGTAGGTGGTAGTAACGTCGATTGGAGGGGACTGGCGAATGGCCGCGACCATGCTTTCAGGTTTGTAGTCAGCCATAGCGATATGAGAGAGAGATGATAGAGGGTGGAGAGGCTACAATTCACAAACGGCACGCAATACTTTAGTACAACGACAGCTGCGTCCGACAGCTCGGAGTACTTGGCGATTTACACGAAACTAGCGCCAGCTACCAGCCTCCAGCCTCGGCTTGCACGTCGGTTGCTTGCGTACCCGAGCCATCAAGCTGCTAATCGAAGCCAGAGACAAGCTCGCACCATGAGCCGCAAAGTACCTAGATCGACACAAATGCCATCACCCTGTTTTGCGAGGATGACATGGATCTGCGAACGCCGCGGGAGTGCCTGCACATGGCGGGCGGGGCCGCTAGTTCGGTGAAGCATGCCGCGACCGGACCCTTCACTTTTTGGCTGTAGCCCCGCCGAAATACTCATCCGTGAATACCTCAAGCATTCACATCAGACCAGAGCATCGATTGCTACATCCTTCGAAAGCCAGTCGCAACAATGGCAACCAGACCAGCTGCCATCGACATGGCGCCCACCCACATTGTCGCAACCCTCTTCTACAGGGTTGACAAGCCCCACCAAGCTCTTCTTGCAGATCAAGTACCGCACACTCCGCAGGACACTATTCCTGCAGCATCGCTCGAGACGCTGAGGGATGGCGCCTCGCCAACAAAGAACATCGAGGCTTATCCCCTTGAGCCGCCGACACAAGGGCCTGATGCGCTTGACAACCTCTATGGCAACTACATCAGCCAGAGCTGCTTAAACGACTTCACCACTACACTCACCAGTATCCTCGCAGACTTGCAGCCTGAGACAGTGAGCGCCCGCAAGTTGGAGCGAAGCAGCCACTGCCGCGTTGTTGAGGTTACGTTCCCTCTAGCTCGCGCGTCCACCGTATCCCTCGAAACCCTCCGCCGCCACGATTCTGTCTCTCGCTTCGAGCTCGAATGGAACGTCGAATGCGTCTTCCAGGCCGACACAATACACAGACGCTACAAGCGTCTCGCAGTTTTCGACATGGACAGCACTCTGATTCAGCAAGAAGTCATCGATGAGATTGCTGCTGTCATTGGTGTTGAGAAGGAGGTAGCTGCCATTACAGCGGCTGC